>OZ020515.1:37407391-37469513 GCA_963971425.1 Bryoerythrophyllum caledonicum | reverse complement strand
GTGCCCGCGCCGCGCCGCGTTTGGCCAGCCAAGCTTGCGCCGCACCCCGAGGATGGATTTGAATCGCGGCGCAGCGGCGGGACGTTTTTTGGATGGGTGCAGGAGCAGCAGCAGTTGGGGGTGTGCGCACGCACACCTCCAGTCCACGGTTATTCCATGAGGTGTCGCGCGAACTCCATGGGACCTTTGGCTGTGGCGGCTCACGTTTAGTTGTGGCGGCTAGGGTTTAGTTGCGGCAGCTAGGTTTTGGGTGAGGCGGCTAGGGTTTGGGTGCCTAGGTGTGGCGGCTAGGGTTTCAGGTTGTGCGGTGATGTGCCGTACTGAGGATTTAGTGCCATATTACTAACTTCACATTGACTTCAATTTGTGTGGTGTTGGTGTAATTATTTCAGTTGAACGAAGGTTGAACTTACTAGTTGTTGACTGCTATATGTGTATTCATTCAACTTTGCAATTGTGTACATACTGAAGTTGGTGTCCTCATTTGTGTATTCTGATATTGGTATTCACCTAACTCTATAGTAACTCTGACTGAACTTCAATCATCATGTACCTATCCCTGAGTTCCCTCTATGCAGAATTGAAACAAAGTTAGAAGCTTACCAAATTTGCTAAAGTCTCCTCGATGTGCAAATTTCCTTCAATCTACACAATACACAAAGTTGACAGAAATTAGTGAATGGAGTAAAAATGCACATGGCCTTAAGGTTTCGAATGCAAGAGAGCTCACCTTAGAAACTGGGAAGAGAAATGACCTCCAAATTTGCATAGAAACCTTATATCTATGTTGGAACCTTGTGCCTCAAGTTTACGAGTCAAAGTTTGACTTCTGAACTCTGGTCCTTTTGCTTTGTTCCTCTTTATGTTTAAACTTTTTACATATTATATTAAAATTTTGGGGTATATGTAATACGATGATACTTAGGAGGTTTTATCGCATAGTTTACCATATAAATTTTGTGCATGTGGTGCAGGTAAAGTGGGAAGGGTTAAAAAACATGTTCAACAACAACGGAATGATGATTAAATGTCGAACACCATCAAGCATCAGTGCGTATACCGCTAACACCTGCAACGTATCTTGAGGTAAACTTTTATTTTTATACAAGTTTAAGATTGAATGTTGATTGATCTTCTATACTATATTGTTTGTAGAATAACCTTTATGTGGATGTACAAACCTTTTTTTTTTTAGCGATTGTAATAAGTTCCAATGGTATCGGTAATAGCAAGTAGACAACATGGTTCATTTTCTTCCCTAAGTTCAGTGGATTCCCTTTGTTTCAATTCACTTGGATTCTAAAAATCGCATCACACATGATCTAGATTCGTTATCATGTCAGAAATGATATAAGTTCCATTTACACCAATGTTCAGGGATGCAAAAGAGGTGTAGCATATTTAACCCCTAAAGGATCAAGTGTCCAAAATGGGCTTTTTGAAAGTTCGGTCAAGTTCCTATGGTGTCAATTTCCACCATTTCTCTTTGAAATATTTTCTATAGAAAGGCATTACGAAGACTTTAGTGGGAAAATCATTTTTTCCTAAATTGGACATTTGATCAAAACAATTTAGGGTTTTGAATTTAAAATGGGGAGAGCAGACAAGTCGAGCACGTCCAAAAACTTTTGCTAGGACACTTTGTTGAATGTGAGATTTTCAGTACTTGCAAGTAATACAATTTCCCTTCATGTTGTCAAAATAAGTTCTTGTTTTTAGCGAAAAATAGCATACCAACCCATGTCAAACATTTCACACATTCTCACTCGGTGTTGAGCAAGGTACCAAAAAAACTTCTTGTTTTCCAATTAAAACCGTGATATCTTTTTATATTTCACTTTTTATTTTTCCACAACATTATGTGGTGTAAATGTTCTTATTGACGATTTTGATTATCAATCTAAAACATATTAAGTTCACAAAAAATTACACTGTGAATTAACAACTTCCAAACTTCCACTCCTTGCATAGTTGTTTTGAATATGCTACACCCATTCTCTACCTCTGAAAATTGGTGTACAAGGAACTAACACCATGCTTAACAAGATGGTTATGGATTTAGACCTTGTATAGTGCAAAATATTGACACCAAGTAAAGTCAAAGTCTGCTGATCCACTCCATGCAGGGAACAAAATGAACCATTTGCTTGACTTCAAACACTATAATTTTTCAATCCGTGCGGTCAAAGTTTATGAAAGTTTTTGAGTATGTTATTGAATAAGTCTTAATTGAGATCCTACGGTCAAAAGTAGAGATAAAAGTTTTTGTTTCCTTTTTTGTTCATTGCGATGGAATCCAACAATTTTGAAGTGTTTTTGGTGTAAAACTGTCATTGTATCTTCAGGGTTAAAGACTCCGTGCAAGGAGTTCATGCTCTACAAATTCTTAATTTTTTTATTTCAAAGTTGTTTTATCAAAAGGTCCAATATCATCATCATATTTTGAACTGTAAATATGTGTTTAGAAACATATCTTTTATCAGATGAATGGTGCTTTAAAGGTTAACAATTAATACATGTATTTTGACTAATGTGCAGCCATAATGTTCCTATTTTTTGAACAGTTATAATGGAGAGCCGCACGATTGAAACTCCTTTGATGCGGCCACACATCGAAAGGATCAATATGCCTTCTAATAGCTCTGTGGGGGCCCGATTAGTACGAGCAGTACGTGCAAGGCAAATTCAACAAAGATCTGTTGGGATCACAACATCAGAATTGGAAAAAACAGTAGAATTTCTTTCAGAAAGAGGAGATGTGGTGGGCTTAGCAACGAGGGAGCATGCATTCAAAAGTGGCATGGAATTGAATGGGTCAAAGTTGTTCCCATTCGAGGTGGCGGTGCGTATCACTAGGGTAGATGATGCATTGTATTGGACCGGAGAGATTGTAGGAGAACGCCTTAGCATGTGTGTGGGCTTGATCATTCGTTGGCATCAATCTTTGCTACGTGTAGTGGCTGTAGAACCTGATATCACAGGTGTCCATGGTGACATTGGATCACAGATAGCGCCTACACAAGTGATGGCCCCAGAATTTGATTTTCCTGAGTTCATCAACACACCAGGATCCACCCAGAGGTCTCGACGCAGTAGTCATGCTTCAAACGCCATAGATGAAAATTCGCCGTTTTCCCAATCTACTCCCTCAAATATCCGAGATTTGCCCCATGTAGATGGATTTGCTTATGTTAGACCAGCACGTCGTCGATATTCTATGTAAAATAGGAGAAGGAGAGATTTAAGGGAGCCATCATTGACAGAAGCTGCACCATCTAAGGTATCGCTTAGAAGCGTACAAATTGCAATGGCACAAGGAGGATACAAACGCAATTGTTTGAGAGACGTTCCAGCAAGGTATCTATTGGACATGCGATATATTGCATGGGGTAATGAGTTTTCAGTTCGAAGTATGTGGATGAGACAGATGCTGGTTTCTTTTTACACAAGGACGGAAGGAACTCGTCAAGACAAGTTTGTAACAAAGTTAGATGGGAAAGAAGTTTCCAATGCTTGCTACGCTCTTGGGGTTGGATATTCACAGAGGCGTTTTAAGCAATTGAAGAAGGATTGTCTAATATATGGAAGAGTGACATCGATTCACGGCAATACCCTTTCAGATCCGATAAGAGAGAGTACTAGAATGTCTGCAGCAGAGGCTTGCTTTAAATCGTTTGTCGATGAAGCTGGTTGTCCTCAACCTCATCGTTGTATTCGCCGTAAGAGTGACAACGAAGTGGTGCCTCTCATTCTCCTTCCTATGAATACAGCCAAATTTGATGTATTCAATTACGTGAACGAGGAGGTCAAGAGAATTTGTAATAGAGAAACCATTTCTATGAGTTCGTTCCGGAGGATGTGGCGCATCAAGTATCCCCACGTTCAGGTACCTCCATTCTCGAGATTCTCAAAGTGTTATCATTGTTGGGAGTATAAATGTGCCATGGAGGGAACCACCAATGCGGATGCAAGGATAAAGATAAAAAAGTTGTTTATGTTGCATCTACGCAACCAGATGGAAGAACGTAGGCATTATTGGATATTCAAGAGGTCGTGTTATATTAGCCCTGAGTTGTACATGTGCATCATAGTGGATGGCATGGACCAAAACACGACCATGGTACCGAGGATGCGTCAGACTGTGAAGAATATTGAACACCGGTTTGTGAAGACCCATCTGTGTGGTGCTCTTGTACATGGGATTGGTTTATATTGCGATGTGTGGTTCGGGGCTCACCACAAACACGATAGCAACCAAGTCGTGAGTACATTGTTGTACGTGATAGGAGATGTGCTGCGGAGGAGGGGCTTTTTGCCACCAACATTGCGGATTCAGGCCGATAACTGCACGCGTGAGAACAAAAACATTTATATGTTTGCTCTATGTGCTACATTGGTGGGATTGGGGTTTTTTCAGGAAGTGGAACTATTTTTTCTTATAGTGGGCCATACACACGAAGATATTGATCAACGCTTCAGTTGTATATCAAATACGTTGAAGAGGTCGGACGTGGATTCGTTGAAGGAAATGATGAGTCTTATAGAACGAGGAACATCCCCTACGGAGGCATTTGTTAGCGCCCGGCTGCTAGAGAATGTATGGGATTGGAAATTGTTCATAACTCCTCACTTACTGACAGGTCAGGATTCATTGGTGGGCATAACATTTCCGCACCACATGCGATTCTATGTGGACAATCGAGAAGGGACTCGTGAGGTTCGAGTACAACACAAGCATTATTGCAAGGATCCATGGGGACCGGAGGCAGGGACAAAAATTTTGAGGTCGTTGCCAAGTAGGGATGAACGACCAGCGTTTGCGGAAGTATTTGGAGCGGACGAACGGGAGTTGAAGGCGTTGGATGACTTCATTGTATGTAAAGAAAGGTGCATCCAAAGGTTGCAGCATGAGGACAAGAATCGTGAGGCAAAAGTAGAGGCTGAAAGATTGAAACTCTATTTAGCTCAATTTCCACACAAAGACCGTAGCAATGAGCATCGTTCCTCACCGTTTTGGCCTTCAGATTTCTCCAACACCGGACCTACAGGGAGCGCATCTTTGGATGTAATGGATGGTGCAAGTGAAGAAAATCGCGAGATAGATGTTGTAGAGCAGGTAGTGGCGATGCTTCCAAATGCCGAGGCTCGAGGATACTTTGGTCCTCGTAGAGGAAGACCCTCTAATCAAGCAGTGCGTAGGGCACAACACACAGAGCGCAACTATGTTGATGAACGTGCCCAAGAAGGAACAATGTATGAAGGTAATCACGACCCATTTCCACCATTTAATCCACAATCTGATATCCGTTGTGGACAGTTTGTAGCCTTGAGTGTTGATCGAGCAGAGATAGAAGGCAGTGTACCATTCTATGTGGGGAAAGTGATTGAGGAAGGAAAAAACCGATGGAGACTTAAGATTAAGGTTTGTTGGTATTGGCCCATCATCCAAAGGGGGGTTGCTGATGGACATGGGTCTTCTGCACAACGGTATGCAAATTGCATGGATTCATTCTGGGAGCCATCTGGGGAGAGCCATAGTTGGGTAGAGAAAGATTCATGCATTTTTTCATGGGTAGACACACTGGAAAGAACCATGTCTGGGACGAGCGGGTGGAGAAAGCGCAATGTATTTGGAGTGCAAGTTGAAAGCAGGATTCGCATTCTTCAATCGGCAAAGGCTCACATACTACAATATATTGCAATGCAAACCGAAGCTATCGATGACGACCGTTTGCAAGCAGCCCTAAATTCTGTGGAGTAGATAGTGTGCCTTTATGAGAGTATACTAGTTGTGTATGGTAATTGATATATAGTGTATGTGTAAAAGTAGTATATTCTAAGGGTGATGTAAGACGTTATGTCATTAATCCTATAGAGTAAAGGTAATTTTACTATTGGTGCTAAGTCCAGATGTAGAAGAATCTATATTTAATTTCCACCATTGTATGCATTATATACTACGTAGAATATCTTTTAATCAACTGCCAACCTTTGCATAACTATGTTTTTCTGTGATTACGCCGGTTTGTACACTACAATCCTTCAAATCTATCTTTGAAATATTGTGAAACTATATTAAATACAGATTTATCTAGTATTAACGAGGGGCCACCAAAAATTAGTTGAAAATGCCAAAAAACCGCTTCCAATATTAACAACCATGATTGTACGTAATATTGTTGTAGAAGCTCAATTTTTTTTCTTTGGAAATCATTTTTTTTCATTGATTTTTTTTTTTTTTTTGCAATTTTGCCGCTTTTGTTCGCAATGGCCGCCGTTGTACCCAAGTGCACTTTTATATGGCCAAGTGCATAATTGCTTAATTGCGTGTTCATAGTATTAAGCATGATTTTAGTTTGTTATTCACCAATTTTTATAGATAGAGAAGGGATGTAGCATATTCAAAACAAATGTGCAAGGAGTGGAGGTTCAAAAATTGTCAATTCACGTTTTAATTTTTTGTGAGCTTAATATGTTTTAGATTGATAATCCAAATGGTGAGTAAGAAGGTTTACACCACATATTGTTGTGGAAAAAATAAAAACTAAAAAATATAAAGACCTTTAAGTTTTATGTGGAAAGGAAGAAGTATTTTTGGTACCTTGCCCGACAATGTGTAACAATGTTTGAAAATGTTTGACTTGGGTTTATATGCTATTTTTCACTAAAGACAAGAATTTTTTTTGACAGTATGATAGGAAATAATATTATTGCTAGTATTGAAAATCTCACATTCAGTAGAGATTCCTAGCAAAAGTTTTAGGAGGTGCCCAATGTGCTTGCTCTCTTTGTTTGAAATTTAAAACCTTGAAAAAATTTCAATAATTGTTGGATTTAGGAAAAATTGTTTTCCCACTGAGGTTTTAGTAATGTGTATCTACAATAAAAATTTCAAAGAAGAATGTTAGAAATTTACACCATATGAACCTAATTGAATCTTCAAATTGCCATTTTATGACACTTGGTCCTTTAGGGATTGATCTTTTTTATTTTTTATTTGTGCACTATGAAATTTGGGGTTTTTAGGCAACAATAACCAAGTTAGCTAATTGATAAGTAGATTTTAGATATAGAAGACATATATAAGACGTCAACAATCATTTTTTAATTGAAGTCAGTACACAACATTGCAAACTCAATATTTCACAAAATCTCAATTTAAATGGTCAAGAATTGATGCCTCCAATATTTAGATATTATTCCAATTGGTCATCATATGGTTCCTTACTTTTGAAAGAGTAAAAAATGAAGAAAAATACAAATTTTCTATCTATTATATGAAATAGAAGAAGTGTGTTTTGCACCACAAACAAATATGAGTTCTTAGCTTGGCTCCTATATTGTCACTCTGTTTACCTTTAAATTCATCCATTATCCCTACTCCTATCACCTCTTATTTTAAAATGTTGTCATATAATATCTACCATAAAAGACGCAATTAACCTTTATGAGCCCAAGGCATTTTCCCTCAAGAAACACTCTAATTTTGAAATACAATTTAGGAATTTTAACCATAAGATCTTCAAATAGTCTTCTATATGAACTTATCATTTTTTATAGATGCAATCCACCGCACAAAAATGAAGATTAATGCGTTAAAATTCAAGAAAATGGTACATTTTCTTCCCTATGTTGAGTGAATCAATAGACTTTGACTTCACTTAGTGTCAAATTTTTGCACTACACAAGATCAAAATCCATTACCATTGTGTTAAACATGATGTTAGTTCCTTATACACCAATTTTTAGAGGTAGAAAAGGGGTGTAGCATATTCAAAACAAGTGTGCAAGAAGTGGGGGTTCAAAAATTACCAATTCACGTTTTATTTTATTGTGAACTTAGTATGTTAAAAAATGAATATCCAAACGGTCATTACGAAGGTTTTCACCACAAATTGTTGGCCAAAAAAAAAGTGAAAGATATAAGATCTCCAGGTTTTATGAAGAAACGATGAAGTTTTTTTCCCAGCTTGCCCAAAATGTGTATATATGTTTGACTTGAGTTAAAATGTTTTTTCACACTAAAGACAAGATTTATTTTGGCATCTTCAAAGTGATAATATTCTCTATATGTATGAAAAATCTCAATGTCAATAGAAACTTCTAGGAAAATGGTTGGAGCTGCCGGAGGTCCCCAATTTGACTTTGAAGGCTATTAACTTTCATTTTATGTATCCATTTTTAAAAAAATACTTCTGTAAAGATCTTATTAGGAACAAGCTAGTATAAAAATTTCAAAAAGAAAAGATTTTTTTTCAAATTTTAGAACCTGTCCAAAATGAAAAATGTCCCCCAAGGTTAAATGGAGTCTTAGGGATTGAACAATAATTTTCCTAGGCAAGTGCAGTAAGTTGTGGCAAGAAAAAACAAAATTTTAAATTGTCAAATGATTGAAATAAAAATTTAGATCTTCCTAAATGAGAGATCAAGAAAAAATGGGGCTTTTCATGCCATTAAGGTTGGATAACCTATCACCACCATCAACCCCAGAATCGGCAGTCGTATGTGGGTCAAAACCGCCAGCCGCCCACCCCATTTCCAAAATTTTAGGAAAATCAGTTTATATTTGAGGAAGGGAAAGAGCAGATTTTGGTGGACCAAGCTGCCAGTCTGGGTCGATGGCATGAACATATCTCCAGCTGGTCAAGTTATGTTAATGGCAGAAGTGCAAAATCGAAATGTGGGGTAATCCATAACGGTTTTAGAAAATCAATATGGCGACTGTTGGTTATTATGAGCACAATCAAATCACACTTAGCTACTAGAAATGGGTGGTATTCATGACAATATTAATGACCTTAATTATTGGAGATGCATACGCCGGTTCACAAAAATTGCAGCCAAACTGGCTTTATTAACTCCAAGGTTCAGTTGAACATCATGCTTGCAATATGAATTTTTTAAGAAGGTTTTCATAGTGCATCCACAGTAAGTGAGTGAGTGAGTGAGGACTTGCACAAAAGAGGATGGCTATCAATCCAATCAGGGTGCCAAATGTGAAGCACTCTTTGATGGCGATGCTTTCTCCAGTAGTGGCGAAGAAGGGCAGCGGAGGGGGATTCAACAGGTGGACTACAACCAACTAGAGCTGGCGCAACGTGTGCGAACCCGCGACTAGATATGCTAGAGGGGTGGACGGCCTACGCGTGGGATACAGGCATGGGTCGGGCAGAGGCGCGAGGATTTCAGGCGGAGGCGCGAGGCATTGGGCTGGAGGCCCGCCAAGGCGTGCTGAAGGTGCGAGGCTTTGCTGGTGAGGCCTATCTCGGCGGGCTGGAGGCGCAGTCTGCAGCTGCAGACTCTGAGTCCCAGAGAGTGGGCAAAGTAACGCGCCCACTACGTAGAGGCTTGCAGCGCCGAGGTCGTCCCTGGCAACCAGATGGGACTCTCGCTAGCTTGCCCGGTGTGAGTGTATCCACATCCCAAATCCCTTGGGGGCTCGAGACTGCACCCCCTCTTCAAGCCTGCAAGCACAACACTACCCATCCGCCAGCCACAAACAAGGCAACAAAGACTGAAGAAGAATGGGAATTGGAACAACGAGCAATTGCAACAAGCACTGGTAGCAGTAGATGAAGGGAAGAGCATGAAGAAGGCTGCCGCCGAAAATCACATACCATATTCCAACTTGCGTGATTGGTGTTACGACAAGACAAGAACCTGTAAGCGCCATGTCAAGGCAGTTTTGAGTCCAGATGAGGGAGCCCAGCTTGTACAATATCTCGTCACAATGTGTGACCGCGGCTACGGGCTATCCCCGTCTGCTCTGAAGATGAAGGTTTACGAAATTACAAAATCTAGAGCCACGCCATTCAAGGACGGTATTCCTGGTGGCGCGTGGATGTGGTGGTTCTGACGCTGTCACCCGGAATCGACTATACGTGCAGTGCAAGGATTAGAGAGTGCGCACGCGCGAGCCCTATGTCTCGAGAATGTGCAATCACTGTACGACAATTTGACTGAATTGTACAACTTGCACAATTATCCACCCGAGCGCATTTGGAGCTACGACGAGTCTGGCGCCCAAGCAGGTAATTCGCAGTCCCATTTCTCAAAATTGAAAATAAAAAACTGCCGAAGCAAAGAGGTTGAGTACTTGCAGCAATGATGGTGTCACAGGCAAGAGCGGTGGCGGCGTGGTCATGGCCGAGACCAGGGCCCGACGTTAGCAAAACATCATCCCAAACCAACGCGAGTGGCTCTCAATGTTGGTCTGCATAAATGCCGCTGGTAAGGCCATCCCCTCCTTCTACATATTTCAGAGCAGAAGATTTAGACAAAATTATATACAACACTGTGAAGCGGGTGCCACCATGGCTATGCAACAAAGAGCGTGGATAACAACGTACCTTTTTCTGCTTGAATCTCCCATTTCATTACGTCCATCAGGCGAACAATTGGCATATCACCTCAGCAGCGTCATCTCCTTATCCTAGACGGTCACATCAGCCATGTAACTCTAGATGTTATAGGAGCCGCATGGAGTGTAGGACTGGACCTAGTAAGCTTGCCATCACATACCTCACATGCGTTGCAGCCGCTTGACGTTTCGTGCTTCAAGCCCTTCAAACAATTTTTTAGAGAATATCGCGACTTCTGGATGTCGCGAAATGTAATCCAGCCAGCAAACAAGGAGACACTAGCTCAGTGGGTCTCACTATCACTAAGGAAAGCTCTAACTGAATCCAACATTAGAGGTGGGTTTAGAGACACGGGAATTTACCCGATAAACCGTCACACGCGAATCAGTATTTAGCTCCCTTGGAAACCTATGCCCGGGAAGGAGGCACCAACACTGTAGACAGTGAGGGCGGCGGTGAGAGGGCTGGGGAGGGGGTGGGCAACAACTCTGGAATTGGCCAGCAGAGGGGGGTCAATGAAGGAGAAGAGGAACCACGGGAGGGCAACATTGAAGGAGGAGGGGTCGAAGCAAGAGGAGAGCTGAGCACACTTGTGTGTTTGGTAGAACGTGAGCTCAAAGCGGACTTGAGGCGAGAACCTAATGCTGGAACTCAACATTTCTTTGTGGAGGCCGACCCAAATGATTCAGATGCCGAAGATGACGTTGTTGACCTTAATCCGGACATGGAGGAGCCGGACTCCATCACGCACTTCTTACAACTCTCCAGCTTTGCTCCAACAGCGAGCGTCAGACGTCGTGACCCCATAGTGGATTTTGCCAAATCCATAATCCTAACAGGCGACAAGTACGATGAGGCCGCGGAGGGCATTTGGACCACGCGGGAATCTGCAGCACAAGAGAAAGAGCGTCAGAAGCATGCACGGGAAGATTCAAAGAAGCGAAAGGCTGCCGAAAGAGAAGAGGCGGCAACACGTAAACTTGCTGCCGGCAGAGAGGAGAACGCTCAATTGCAAGAGCAATGCGCCGCGGAGAAGGCCGCTGCGTAGGCCCAAAAAACCGCCAAGGAGGCAGCTGCGCCCGCAAAGGCGGCGCGAGCATACGAAACAGCGTTGGAGAAGGCGGCTAGGGCTGCAGCGAAGCAAAACCGCGGTGTCCAGTGTCGGGCACCTCTTCGCGCGTCAAGGGCCTCTGAGAACGTAGATGAGCATCATATTCCAGAGGGGCCGGAAGGGCATAGAGCCTTCGTCGCGGTGTAGTTCAATCCTGGCGCCGACATCTCCTACTTCTCCACGTACATGCCGCCTCTGCATGGTGTCTCCTTCACGCAATCTTCGCAGCTCCCAGGACCCACACCAACAACATGGGCACTTCTTCTTCTCATCTTCTTCCACCCTCCCTCCCCTCTTGCAATTTGACATTCATTTGCATTCTATGACGCCCACCATGCAATATCCACTCCCGTTTCCATTGTCGCCGATCCCTTAACATCCAAGGAGTCCTTGTTCTCAAACACAACAGGAATAAGCTAAGGCAGAGGATTGGAGGTGCGAAGCAACAAGCGAAGGAGCCGTTGCGAGAGCAGAGCACGAGGCCCAGGCGGGAGGCCGAGCTAGATTAGGCGGGAGCTCCGTGCCAGGGGGACGGGCATGGGGTCTTGGGAGCTGATGGGCATGGGGTTTTTGGAGGGTGGTTGGTGGGAGGGACCCAGTTTGCATTAGGTCATGGGCGTAGCGGTTTTAGGTTACAACCAAGTTGACTTATGGTTATCAGTAGAGTAGTTTTCAATTTTCACAACTCTCGATTTTTAGTCTCTTGTGCACACAGTGATGGGTGCTTTGACAAGTGGTCATTAGCACAACTTACTGTGGAAGTAGAGAGTTTTGTATATCAAGGAATAGCTCATGGCTTACTATCCACTCAAAAAATTTATAGCAATTTCAATATGAAGAAATAAATGGTCACAACAATTGCAATATTCATGAAATCCTATTTTGAATTCCCCAAAAAATTCTTACCACGTATACAAACGCTATAAACAGGTCAGCAAACTTAAGTTGGTGGTTATAGATCATCCAACCTTAAAACTAAGAATGGATTTATTATCTAGAAGAAAAGTGCACACAATACTCTCTCCTAAAAGAAATCAACGTCCATCCTCCCAAGAAATAAAACTTAACATGAATTTCGTAAGAAGTGACACATTAGGGTTTGAGAGGAGATTTATTCCTCCTTTACATCCCATGACTGTAGTCTAGGTTAGCGTGCGACAATGGTGTCATAGAATGTGGCGTCGGGGGCCTCACCACATCGTCTGCTATTTGCATAGATTATTTGTTTCTAATCTACAAATGTTAGGAATGTACGTCAGGCACACCACATTCATCTAGAAGATGGCTTTCATCCGCAAGGGTTTTGTGTGTGTGCGTATTATAGCGAGTACGTCCTTGACTTAACATTTGTCAAGTCAAGCTTTGTGAATGAGTTAAGAGAGTGATTAATGATTGCATGTACTTGTAAATGGTGGTTTATTAATACTAAAGACGTTCCATTTTCAATTCTACTTACACTTGATAATTCTCCCCTTGTAGAGTGCAAGACGCTATACTTTGTGAATAATTCACATATTTCTTCTTGAGAGTGCACTGCGCATACTTGTGTTTGTGCATGTTTTTTGCTTATTGATGTTGATTCGAACTCCCGATCTGTTGTGTTTAGCAATCTTCCTTTACATAATAATAGGGGTGGTGGCAACAATAGGTGGTGTACAAATGCATGGGCATAGCCGGCCACCGCCGTGATTTCTTGATAAGTGAGGCAAAAACCATCAATTTCAACCATACAACAAATTAATTCATTAAGCCTTAAACGGGACGAGGCTATCGTGTGAGCGGTGAGCGGTGAGCTATAAGATTTGGATATTTAAGAGCAAAAATAGTTCAGACTTAAATGAAGATTTGAATAATCATAAATTTTCATTTTTAAAATTATTTATAGTAAGATTTGAGACCTATAACCGTGAAACATTTATTCACAGTAACCGTTGAAAATTTGTTTTCAAGATGAATAAAAATGGGATAAGTTAGTAAAATGAGTAAAACTACAACTATCCTGGCAGATTCTGTGAAAGGCTATGTCTTGTCTTTTAGATTTATTTAGCGCGATGCATTGTAAGGAATTTAAGGTATTAAAGATTATGAGGAGTAATTTGATTGATTCTCTGAAAAACAGAAGAAAGGTAATACTGCAAAACTGGTAGTGGCCCTTTAAATAGTCTCACTACTGAATAATAAAATCAAGAGCTGCTTACAAGGGTTTCATTGTAGAAACTGTCAAATCTACAAGTGTAGGTGGTTCAACAATCCACTCTCTAGAACTCGCTTCACTTCATTGAAGCTAAAACTAGCTGCGTGCATGAATGTATCGGACTCTGAATCCAAACCACAAATGATTGTAAATACATAATAGAGGTGCTTACAATTGGCCCACTGACCACGCTTTCCAATTGCTTTTGTCGCCATCTCCTTGAAACTTGGGCAGGTGCATGCAGAGAGCTGCGAAATTGTCAAATAATACTGCTGGACCTTTGGAGGTGTGCCCGAATCCAATGAAACAATGCATCCAAGGGCAGGGGCGGGAAGCATGCATAACTTGCGCACAATTCCTTTCAAAGATAGGGCCGACGCACAATTGTTGGCATGCTTGGTGGACGGTGCCTTCTTGTTGCGCCGGATATTCTTCCCTGATCTACGGGTGGGAAATTCGTCTGGATATGCTGGAGTCGTGTAAGTTGATAAGTCCATAAATAATGGTTGGTCCTGAAAGAGCCTTGCTGGCGACATCTCCTTCCGCTGGGGTAGTTTGAAGCCTACATTCTCCAAGGAGAGGATCTCTTTGCGAGATAAGTTAGTCCCCAACTTAATCGGCCAAACCTCTGGAACCTCAGGTCTTGACATCATCCACTTTCGACGAGTGCCCTTCACGCATCTTTCAATGTCGTCTTTGCAGAAGAAGAATTGCATAGACTCCTTCCTGTTCTTCTTGTAGTTGTCCATCATGCCAGTGTAGGTTGGAGCAACAGTGTTCTTCCCGTCTTGCACAATCCGAACGACGCACTTCTTCTTGGTGATGGCTTGTTGAGCAAAGCACGCTTTGGCGGATGTCTTCGCAAGGCGTGCGATGTGCCATTCGGAAGGGTCGCATGCAGTCTCCTCCACAGCAGTGACGTGGTGGCAATCGATTTGATAAGTAGGTCGGTGTGGTTCAAGGCTCGGCTCCTCCCGATCAGAAGGTGTAGGAGAATCAGTTGGTGGAAGGTTGTGGTCGTTGTCATTGCGTGTTGATCTGGTTTGGACGCGCGGTCTTGACATGCTAATCTTGTTAGGCCTGTGAGACTCATATTCAGAACCAAAAGCGGTATCCGGCTTTCGTTTAAGAGAAACAAATACCTCTTCCCCTTCAAGGTGAGGAGTTCTGGTGCACAACACGTCGGCGCCAGGCATCTTCAAGAATGCTTCGTGGAGTGGTTTCGAGTTTCCAGTTCGAGACGATAACCTCTGGGCACTTCTGAGCTTGAGTTCTTCCTTTGACGGACCAGTACCAGGGCGCTCTCCATTGAGGAATTGGTAGTATGCTAAGCACTGCATGAAGCCGCGAACAAAGTCGTCCACGGTCGCCACGTACAGGTCGCTCTCTCGATCGCCGGATTGATGTTTCCACTTGTTATGGATCGATTCTGCAAGGTTACAAGATGGCATTTCTGCAAGTTCGTCTTGAGAGAGATTCTGCAATTGTAATATGGTGTCAATTTAGCCTTATCAGAGTACTTATATAATGTTTGGAGGCGAAGTAGATTATGAAAAAAAAGGTAGAAGAAGGTAGAGGAATTACTAGCTGCATGAAGCCACCCCACTGCCGGTAACGAAAGTGCCAGAAGGCGAGCCAAAGCTCAAGTCGAGGAAGGCCTTGTTCAGATGCAGCACCGGATGACATCCACCATGCTCGAATTGCAAGATACTTAGTATCGGCCTCTGTCATGGACTTGGCATTCTTGTATTGCTGGCAGAGTTCCCGGTGTTGAGCTTGGAGGTCCTGGCGAATGTCAGCCTTGGTGTGTTTTTCCAGAGATTGTGTCCAGTGGAAAAGGCAAGTCCTTTCTCTATCCACCATTTTCTCACTCGCGACTCCACTTCCGTAGATTATGCGAACAACGTTCCAATTAGCCTGGGCGCTATCGGCCATGAATCCTTTGAAATTGACTTGATGCACACCGTGGCGCGCCATGACAGCATTCAGATTCTTCCATACTACTGATTGGGCTGCAACGTCTTCCGATTGCATGTCACATACTGCGATTGTCATGACCCGACAATAAGTGGAGTCGTACACGTGGCAAGCCATGGTAGTCCATGATCTAACACGTTTGACATGGTCAAACATTATCCATGCGTTCTCAAGGTCACCCCCAGACTGCATTCGCTTCACTAAGTCAACTCCGCTGCCAGGCTCGACCTCGGACATCTTGAAGACGAAGACCTTGTCCATGTCTGATCCTTGTCCCGGAAACATGTTTTCCTGAACAAAATTCCAGGTGCTCGAGCCCCGAAGCTTGGTAATGCTGTCCATGATTCCATACCGTCGCAGATGCCTAAAAGTAGAGACAGAATTACGAAGATTGGGAGAGGTTAGATGCTTGCACCGATCAAAGAGTGGCAACAACTGCGGGAGCTCCAAGGTCTTCCGTTCCTCGCCTTCTCTAGTCAAAAGGAGTGGGCCAACTACTTCCTTCGCTGTTTCAAGCACAATGGCGGAACGAGTTGCTGATGGAGTCCGTTCCACCTGTTCACCAATCAAGCTCTCTGTCTGCTCAATGAAGTCACGGTAATCACCAGTCTTGACAGGATGGTCGTGAGATCCTAAATGCACACATGCTCTCGTCATGTGTGGTGTTCCAAACACATAGTATATCTTCGCAGGGCAAACTGCAATACATGTAGGTGGGACATTACATGTTTTGCAAACTAGTGTAGAACCGGTAGGAGGACTGGATCCAACTTCAAATACTTTGACAGATATTCCATCCCACTCAGTCTCATTCACATCGGCGGTTCTATGGTCTCGAGATAGATACTCACAGCCGACATTGTCACAACGGAGGTGGCCAAGACAGGAAGAGGTACGGAATGTAAGTTTCAATTCGTTTTGAATATTAGACGTGATGGTGCGAGACCAAGCATGGCCATCATAACGTTTGTCCATGCCACGAAGCTGCTTGGCTACAGTTTGCTGGCCATGGACTCCTAACGGAGGAAATTCAAAAACAATGTCTCCATTGTATTGAGGCGGAAGAAATTCTACCTGCTCTAATTTAATTGCATTGAAATCTATCCGGGACAAGACATTTTTTGACCTCTTACGTGCACTAAGTTTCATTAAGGACTGAACTACGCTGATTGAGTAACTTGGTGGAGTTTTTGACGGCTCGCTGAAGCGTGACGGATTGATAGGATAAGTTGACTTTTGGCGTATAGTTTGCGGAGATAGCGCCCTCTGCACTCTGCACTTTGGTTCTAACAGTGAACCCTGGACATCTTCACTGTCCGAGTCATCACTAAGCTCATAGATGGTCTCAAGACCTGGCTCTACTTTGACTTTGGAAAGCATTGGGGTCTTAATGCTAATAGTGGAAGACTCCCGAGGAGTAAAAAGTTCAGTGGAAGCTGCTGAAACTGACTCAGAGACTCCATATGCCCGATACTTTCCGGGTTTAAGCAACCAGAATGTCCCCACATCGTTCGTACTCGACAACTGACCAATAGCATGCGAGACTTGTCCCGTTGTAATGTCAAAAACCTCTTCTTCCACAAAGACAGACTCTTCACGAAATTGAAACCTCAGACCTAGGGTTGTGGAAGTGACCATGGCATGACCATCTTCACCCAACGGAAATATAACTGGCACAGAATGCAAATCAGCACGAATAAAGGCCATTGTAGTAAATTGCAACCTCACAAAGACAGAATGAAATCGATACAAAAGAGGGAGTTTAGCAGAGGCACAAAAGATTAAGTACTTGCACAAACAAAAATTTCTAACTTGGACGAATGTAAACAATTTACTAGAAGTAAATTTTGGGAGTAATCCAGGAATAAAATTTCTTTAACAGAATAGCCGTAAATGAAAAAGTAAACGTTGATATTCGGTATTTTTGCAAGTCCTATTCTTGAAAGTGAATGACGGCGGATAGATGCAATTAGAGAAACTATTAAAGAATAGACGAAGGCACAATTCATGGTGTAAAATTGCACTCTGACTGCACTATATGATTGGAGTAAGATTGAAAGGTCGACAACCCATCATGTTCATGAATTAAAGTGACTGGGTATTATTAGGCATTAGAATGACGGCAATGAACCCAAAATAACAATTAGTGACAAACAACTCGTAAATATGTAAGCTATAAATAAAGTGTGAACAATTATTGAAGTGAATGGAGGCGGCTGACAGAGAGGAAGCTATCATATTTCTGCCAAGTTGTATGCAAATTAATATAGCAACAATGAGTTGGAAACTTCTAAATTCAATTAAGAAGCGTCTTTCAAAGGTGTTTTGACAACCTTAAAAGAGAGGTTTTCAAATTCATTTGTACGCTTGGGTTTATGGAATTGTCATTAGGTTGGAATGAGGAAACTACGACAGATTGTCTAGTTGTAGAAAGTGAGAGGAAGAAGAAGCGTTAGAGGCAAGGCATCTTGTTTTCAAGTCGTAAGCAATTGCAGAGGGCTAGGATGGGAAGGAGAGAGGCAAATATTTCTGACATTGACATTTCTGATACCGGAAGGGTGTTGTCGTATAATCTAAGACAACGTGATAGAGATGGAGAACAACACTTTGTTCTTGGGGACAATGCTCGGCGAAGTAGTTTTTGAAATGTACATGAATCACTGGCTCAAGCATTTAATAGACTAGAATCACAACTATACGATCCAAAAAAATTAGAAAAGGACGAGACAAGCATAAAGTGTCGTGACAATGCATGTAATTAAGTAATGACTAAAGGTCACCAAATAATGGAGATGGTTGGTGATACGATAATTTTTGAACTATCGAATTATAGTTGTTCAAAAAGTCGAGGAATGGCAATCCTCTCTGTTACATAAAATTCTGTAAATAAGTCGTCACCTGAAAGTAAGGTGGGCGATCATTAATAATAGAATGGGAGGGTGAATGTAAGATGTTTTGGATTTGAAATTGAGCCAAGGAAGGAGGGGCAAAGATAAAGCAAATGAGGGATTTAGGCACATTACACATGGGTACTTGACTGCGGATTTAGCCACAAAGCATGAGAGCTTGACAACACATTACATCTCATGTCGGCACAATTTATGTGAGTAGATGCGGCGTGATTAACTTACCTCAATGTAAATTTTTCGATTAAATCTTACCCTCTCGATTATTTGATTCAAGATAGGTATCCCCAGATTTGTGCTTGACAAACACTATCGACTAGACTCAACATAGCCATCCTTTCTTCCTTTGGAATGAGGAATACTCAAAGGTGAGAGTTTTAATGTCATTTGAGAGTTGCAGATCCAGATGCCAGAGAAGAGAGAGGAGTTGTTATGTTTGGCAACTGCACAGAAGAAGAAACGTAGGAGGCGTGGTTTGCGCTTCTCTAGTACAAAGCAACAAATGAGGTATAGGATGAGTAAGAGAGTTGCTCCGAGGGTAGACTGTGATGTGGGGGACACTGCACGCGTGCTATCATTTGACACTGAGAATTGCAGAATCAAGGGCAGTTTAAGAACTGTTATCGAAGTGCAAGGAAGCGTGCCATCAGACCTTGTGCGGAGTGGTGGTGCTCGGAGCGGTAATCATGGAAGCAGTGACTCGGAGGGGCGGAGGCAAGGGATGAATCGAGGAGCCGAGGTGGAGGCAAACGAGATGGAGGAAGAGCAGCCACTTTTAGAGTTAGGTACAAGTGAAGCGCCTTCAAGTCAATCTGAGGAGCATGATGATTTATTGAACAGTCAAAGCAGTGAAGAACCAAAGAAGAGAAAGGTAAGATCTGACTTGTTTTGCTTGGACTTTTCATGTGTGTTTAAGAAATTGAGTTTAATTTAGGAATTCAATAACTTCCAATTCCATGAGCATTCCTCAATAACTTCCAATTCCATAAACATATTCTTTTTAGGGAAATTGACCAATATACTTTTGGAGTACATAGTCGTTGGACCGAAAAGTATATTTGAAAGTAAAAAATTTCTATCATCATGAAAGTATATGATTGTAAATTACTTCCACTATCATTCATTCAACTCATCTCAACCTGACTGGTCAAATATTTACCAACTTTGGCTTTCTGTTGGATGTAAAACTTCATTTGGTATACATTAGTATTAGAGAACAAATTAGAGTATAATACCCTCAACATGTGAGTCACATTTTGATCATGTATGGATGCCATTATCAACAACTTCAAATACATTTGGTCCTTTAGATGGTAGAATAGTTACTGAGCTTCAGTGATTAGACTTCATACCATAACTTTTGACGTACATTGTCAAATGTCGAACCCACTAATTATATTAATTGTAATGTTAAATTCAAAAGAGAGGGACAAACTTTTTGTCAGAAATTGAATGTCCTTGGGGCTAAATTATCATAATGAAGAATAAAAATTGATAAAAAATCAAGTCATAATCATTCAATTATTTCTGTTCAATATATTACAATTTCGATGAGAGACTTCAACTGTAATGTATCTTCTTTCATCTATACGTGTCACCAAATGTACATTTTCAGTGAACATTTCCAGAGATCAGATTCTAAACAAGGTCTAAGGAGTCCTGGGGAAAGCAAGTTACATAAGATATATGCTTTGGGAGGAGTCAGGACTGTGTAGTGTATATGGTCTGTGAACGTGGAACCTTTCTGACGCTTGTCCTCAACTGACTTTTGTCCTCAACTGCTTGTTTTTTCCGATAGCACAATTTTCAAAATCATCGCACTGGGAGCCAGCTTCTTCTCACGACGTGTGTAATCTCACAGCTGTAATCTCACGTCGTCGTAATCCACGATTCGCACTCCAAGATGGGATTTTAGCCTTGTGTACAATGAGAGACATCAAGTATACATTACCACTAATAGATGTCTCTTAAGTGTTGAATAAAGTAATTTGTAGATTTGAAGTCTAAAATGTCTCTGCTGTCTAGATTTCTTCGCAACGATGTTCCTGTACAGTGTAGATGATGACTATTCTGTGCACGATGTTCCTGTGCATGTACCTTTACCTGTTCTAGATCTGGAGGTCTTGCATTGGATTTCGTCACAGAACCCAACTCTGGCGGAGTGCCGGCAGAAACCGATTCGCCGGTTCAGTCTTGGTGATTTGCCGGTTCAATCTTGCAGGATTCGTCAGAGAAGTTTGCAGGATTCGTCACAGTATTGGTGAGAAGTTTGCTGGATTTGTTGCTGGATTCGTCGCGTATGTGGTGATCGTCGTGTGTGTGCTGGATTCGTCGTTGTTGAAACTTGTGGTTGTTGGCGTACTCTGGTTGTGTCCTGGTGCGAACGCTAGATCGATTATGGGTCTCGTTTGGTCTTGAAGTGCGTCGTTAGGTCTCGTTAGGTTTTAAAGTGCGACATTAGGTTCCAAAAAATTTGCATATTTGTGAACTGCTCGGAGGATGATTGAGCTTTGAGCGGAGGAGGCTTCGGCGCCGAAGCCTTCTCGATGGACAGAACGCAGTATCTCCGCCGACATCCTGGCGACAAGACCTCGACCTCCCAGCGCCGAATTTTAGGCACGATGGAACAGTTTACATCGGGACAGCCAGTGGCGAGACACGCAGCGGGACTCTTCGCCGCGGAACAGAGTGCCGGGACTGGCATCGAGACACTCACCTTGACCTGCAGCGAGACTTGCACCTGGACACTTTGCAGCCAGTGCCGGAATTGCAGCAGGACACTCCGCAGCACGATCTCACCAACAGTGCCGACTTCTTCCATGTAGGTCGTTCAATTTGATAATTGTGTTGTGTGCCGGTGATAGGAAGTTGACAGAAGAACGATGGAGGCCCCTCTCGGAGAGAATTCGGCACCGAACCCTCCTGTTGTTGCGAATGTAAGTCTTCCAGTTGATTACAGTTCTGGATATGTATATCTACAGTATTTGCGCTTGGTGCGCTCGATACCTTTCGGGATCGTTCAAGCTGAATCCTGATTCTCTTGTTGGTCACAGGAGGGAACCGAGATGACACAGGACGGAGAGCAGCTGGAGCCTTCGGCATCGAACCCTTGCATGGCGACCGAGGTAAGCCTTAACTTTGACCTAGAAATCTAGGAGAATGTGGTCGATCCGACTCTAGTCAGGCTCTCAGTTACTAAATTGAGATCTTACTTTAGAAGATATTCACGGTCAAAGTTAGCTGGTCGAGATCTTCAAACGTAGCTGGTCGAGCTGCATCAACGCATCGATGGTCTGTGCATGCGAATTCTGCACGTCAATGAAGCCCATGTACGTCTTGATCTCGAAGTTCTATCATTAGTCCGACTCGGGTCAGGCTCTCAGTTACTAAATTAAGATCGTATGAAGTTCAACTTTTGGAAGGTTGTAGAGTTTTCCCATACCTTTAAAATGACACCATTCATGCTTCAAAATTCCTCATGCTTGAGGAGATATTCACGGTCAAAGTTTGAAAACACTGTTAGGGCATGCTGAAAACTGCGGTGTATGCTCATGAATTCTCAAAATCTGCCCAAAATCAGTTAGATCGCAGTAACTTCAAAAATTCACCAAAAAATGAGATTTTATATTTTTTCGAATTTTGTTTTTCGTACATGTAAAAGGGGTAGTAAAGCATGATCTCACCGTTTGGATTTTCAATACAATAATTTTTTTCATGCCTTTCAGCATGATCTCACCGTTTGTATTTCAGCATACCTCCATGTGGAAATTTCAGCATTTCTTTAGGTTTTATAGTTCCTGAGATGGTAAAAATCATAGGAACAAGAATTTGAAGAGCCTCATTTCAAATTTCTTTTCAAAATTGGTTTTTTTGGCCCCCAAAAAATTAGTTTTCCATTCTACGACAAGGAAAAAAAAAATTTCTTCAACTTTGAACATAACGAATTTGAATCTAAGATTCGGTATGCATGTACATGTACAAGTTAGGTACTAGATCTTACGGTTACATACTCGAAAATTTGTCAAAAGATAAAGATTTTCACCTTGCATTGAAAGGGGGCAGTTTTAAGGTTTTTGGTAGTTTAGAGGCCTTTCGATTTTAGGGGTTAATATTCTGCCTGAATTGTGCACATTGTCCATACTATAATTATGTTTATATGGACGTAAGTGTTGTTGCTCTCTATGCTCTTTGTGCTTCTGTTCGATTTGAAATAATGTCAATTAAATTGGACTTTTCATGGAAATTATCTTGTGCTCAAGACATGTTCAATATATGGTAATTCATCAAATGTGCTTATGATTGTGACGCTCGTTTGATTCTACTGTGGAGGAATTTACCGTTGTCCAAATCAAATAATTGAATCTTGAGTTTATAGACCCAATTTGAATATGGATTTCCTATTTCATGCCCCATGTTTAAAGTGCCGCATGTGTTAACCCTGACTATTTTGATATGTATTGAGACCAGTCTACTTTCATGATATGTGTGTTACCTTGATTTGTTTTCTTGAAAGCTTTGGCATTATCTAGTATTGCTATGATTTAGTGATTTCTTTAATATTTGGATACAGGTCTCTGATTCGGTGGATTCAGTTGCTGACTCCGACGACTGCACAACGGTGAAGTGTCCACCAAGTTGCCACGATGCTAAAGAAGGGGAGCGATTGCGGCGCAAGTTGGAGAAGCGAGACTATCACTCCATTTTAAATAGCATGCGATCTTGGGATTCAGGGTTACGAATCCCATTATGCAGGCTCTTACCTTTGCCACGAGTTAGACCAGTTCAAGAGGTGGATGTCCGACGCTTGGAGATTCTTTTTGAAGATTGTGATGGATATGATGATGCAGATCGTGCTCTATACGTGTCCATCTACAACGATAAGGAGACCACTACTGACGTTGGAGACGAGCATCGGACTTCTTGGGTCATCATTGGCATGATGCAAATGACCGGTTTGACACCCAGCTTGAGTCTTCAGCTATATACGCTCATCTGAGAGGTAAGATGTTCTATGTTTGGGATGGCAATCACAGATTCTCCGCTTAGTGGCGCAAAATCAACATCGATCACTCTGAGGAGGCTCGCTGGCATTTCTCAGTCATCTGCATCGTCTTGGACCCCCGAGGCCGCATTGGACCTCTTCTCAATGCAATGAACGATGTTAACTGGTATGTCTTTGAAATTTCTATTTATTCAAATTCCATTTTTTCATTTATATTCTTTAACCACTCTCAAATTAGGTCCACTCAAAATGATCATGTCAAGACTAGTCTCTCTGCTCGATTGACACGGATGCGATATTTTGGAGCACTTTCATTGGAGGACTTTCGTGACTTGCTAACTCCCACTAAGTACAAAACTTGTGGAAAAATCAAAAAGAGTAGGCCAACGTGGTTCCCTCTCATGGTTGATGTCTTCATCTCCTTTTTGTATCGGGTGCGTTTTCTTTTATCACATTTGAGATTTCAAGATTATTTCACTCAATATTTAATAAAGACTTCGTTGCTGATAATTGAAATTTATCCCCAGGCTGACATATCCCGTGCTTCTGATGAGGCTGTCCGTGAGTACAATGATCGTACTCAGGAGAAGGATAGGACTGCGGAGGCCCTGTGGGGGGTCATGCAGGCTGCTTCAGAAAGAGCCATTAAAGTCATTAAGTAGAAGGACTTTCTGAAGTACTTGACTGTGGCGAATCCTAGAAATGGGGAGGATTTCTTCAATCAGGTTAGAGCATTTCAACTCTATTTCTACTTTCATGTCATTTACATATACTGTCTTTCGTGACTTTTCATATTTTATTTCATGTCATTTATCATAAATATTTTTTATGGGCAACAGATCAATTTGCACTATAGTACAAATTCCAAGCCGGAGATGACAATTGAGAAGCTTCAAAAGATTGCAACATCTGTGGTGGAGCCAGAATTTAAAGCCAAATGGCTTCGGTGGTGGAATTCAGGCACTATGCGGCGAGCCGCCTACCGCTTCCTTCCTGCCAATTTTAAGAAGGCAGACCTTGATACTTGGCTCAACAAAGCCACATTTTGGACTCAGGTAATGTGATTTCCTTGCATTCATTATTCTTCTTCTGTAACTTCATTTAATTCCACTGCTTGATTATATATTTTCATTGCAGATCGAAGACCGTGTTGTCAAGCAGTTCAATGAGATTTCTGGTGATGAATTGGGTAATATTGATTGGAGTGCATCCGGAGGCATCAAAAAGCCCTCAGATTTTGTGGAGTCTTGGAGAATTTTGCTTTGAGACAAAGCGTTCCAAACTTTTCTCCACCCAAATGCTACCCCTCCTTTTATGAAGGGATCCATATTTGATGATCATCTTGGAGCTCAATTGGCAGAGAGACGTGTGTTATATCGGTACTTTTTGAACCTTAACATATATATTTATAATTGTCTCCTTGCACTACATTGAATTTTTTGAGCTTACTAAATATTTTTCTTTTGGCAGATATATGATGCGGGAGCTCATTACTAAACATGCCATTCCATCTCAATCTCTCCCACCCTATGTTGAAGCTTGGATCAAGCTTTCCTCCGACCTTTGCATGTATACTCCAGTGCAACAAAAGAGGTATGCAACCAATCACCTCGAAGCTGGGTGTTGGTACCTTGATTGTTCACCAAACTATACTCCGGACGATGAGGTACACATTAGGAATAGCCTTGATGCTGCTTCTGTGTCTTCTATTGGAGCTACCGAAGTTGTCGACCTTCTTGAGGAAGACTCCATTCAACCAATTCATCTTCGTGGCGACGGTTCTTCTCAGAAGAAGAAATCTTTGACCAAAGCCCAGAAGGAGGCGGTAAACAAGGTTGCACAAGTGAAGGAGGTAGGAGATGCCACTACTGCTGCGGCCTCTAGTCTTCCTACATTCTCAGTATTAACTAGCAATATCACTGCCCCAACAAGTGACCAACATGGTATGTTACCACACTCTTCATCTCAGTTCCCTACCACTTCAAGTGTTGCACAAGCCACGGAGGAGCTCCTTGGGCAACGGAAAGTCCGCCAGCTGCCCTCTACTTCCACCTCTGTTGCACAGATACATCCTTTGGAGGTGATGTTGGAAAATGCGTCCCTTTTTGCGGTAATGAAGACTCTTGGTAGGCCAGCAGGCCCTGATCAATTGTGGGAGACGCTTCATCAATTTATTACCCAGGTATTTTTTCATATTTATTACCTATTTTAGTTCTTTAGACTATTCATCAGATTATTCATCATTTCATCTCATTTCTTATTATTTCATGCAGGTTGGTTCTGGTCGAACACGTCGTGTGTCTTCTCCACATTGTAAGAACACCGGTCTGGATCTCATCATCGCTGACATTCCAGAGAATCTGCCAGTGCCTGGCATTTCAACGCCACCTTCGACAATTCCACAATGGAATTCATGACCTGAACGGTATGTAGAGTCCATTTTTGAGTTTGGTGATGCATATTTACATGATGACGCCGCCATTCTTCTTTTCCACTGCGATGATCGTGCACTCTGCTCCGAAGTTGAAGAAGTTGCGGAGCAATATAGCTTCCACCTTTGTAAAGATTGGTGGGGAATTAATGATATTGCCTTGGCATCTCCAAAGTTCCCCTCGACCACGGTACGATATATTTTCCAATTCCATTCTTTCTTTTGGAATTTTTTTTATCATTTGTGATTTTTAATGGATTGGGTCTATTGCAGTCGCATCGCTTTTGGATCCAGCTCTTTGTCCGTGATGAACCCATTCAATCACAATTCTCTATCATAGAGAATCGTGAGCTTTCGGATGTGGGTCTCGAAGTTGAGCAGAGTGACACTTTTTTCAATCTCACCACCGTCAAGAACCAGCTCATGCGAGGGAGTTTGCCCTGGCGTGGTGCACGGGAAAAAGATCCCCTTTTCATGCAAGTCTTGATTGAGTCCTTCACAAAACCTGGTGACATCCTGTTGGATTGGAAGGCCTCCACTGGTACCTTTCATGAACTCTTTATTTATTTTTGCAATTTGATTTCTTGTTAACCATTATCATATGATTATTTATATGTTTTCTAATTTTTGCAGGTGCCTCTATTCGTGCCTGCCAAGCCACTGGTAGGCACATTGTTGCATTTGAAGATGATCTGAATATCTTCACTACAATCCTCCAGCCTTTGGTTGCTAAGCCTTCTCCTCCTCCGGCGGTTGCGAGGAAGGCTGTCAGGAAGGCTAGCGAGCCTTTTTTAGAGGAGCGCCCATCAAAGAAGCCAAAACGCAATCGATTTGCCTGTGCGTAAGTTTTTTTTTATTTATCCATTCTAAAATATTTGTAATCCATATACTCTACTTGTTAGCGGATCACTAACTGTATGTTATGCAGAGCTTTTTGTTCGAGCCTTCCAGAGGCTTTCACGCTTCCAAGCTATGCCGAGGATATGGCTATTGCGTATGCACGCACTCCTTCTCCAGCTCCTTCTCCTCCCCGCCGCGCATTCCATTCCAGTGTGGAACAATTTATGGATGTTGAGGCTTCGGAAGGGGATGTTAGTGAAGGATATAGTAGTTAGGAAGGGTCTTCACTTGTAGCCCGTGATTTTACTAGTATTTGTATTTTCAGTGTCATTGACTTGTGAGTCCGACATGCATATTTTTTAGATGCAATTTGGCTAACAATCATTACATGTGTTTCTATATATTTATTTTATATATTATCTATTTTGTATATGGCCTACTACTATTCATAGTTTTATTTGTGGGCCATTTTTAGTGACTAATGTATTAAATATAATAAAGTAAATAAATTGGTAGAATTTATGAGAATTTACCCTTAGTTAGTCAATTAGATGTGTGTATATGATAAGCAAAGATATTTCACTCAAATTTGAATTTCTAGTTTAGCAAGGATTGTATTTATCAAAGTCATTTTGTATTAGTGGGTAACGGTGACTTATCTAGAGAAATGATATGGATGGAAGTTGTACTGGTTATCACTAACCAGTATTAAAGCTTGAGGTTTCCCATTGCAAAAAACATGTTTTTAAATAATTGAAAATAAAAATAAAATAAAAATATAGACAAAGAAGGAGAAGAAAAAGAAGATAAAATTTTATACAAGAAAAAATAGAAGAAGAAAAAAAGGTAAAAAAATTATTAAAAATAGAAAAAGAAAAAAAATATATAAAAGAAGAAAAGAAGAAAATGAAGAAGAGAAAAAATGGAAAAGAAGAAGAAGAAGAGAATAAATTTAAAAGAAAACGATAAGAAAATAATGGAAAGAGAAAAAGAAAAAGAAAAGAGAATGAAGAAAAAAAACAAAGAAGAAGAAAAAGAAGATGTATGGAGATGAAGAACAACAACAATATAAAACAAAATCAAATAAAATCAAATCCTCCTACCGTTTTGTTTGCTCTTTTTTTCTCAAAATTTCAATACAACAGATATAATGTCAAAATGCCCCACTCACTTTAAACAAATCCCACGGTTATAGAACCTCTAATTACTAAAAAAAACCATCCAACCACTGATTATCCACGGTAATAAATCCCTAGTATCTAAATTTTTGGAACTTTCATCTCGTCGCCGCTTAAAATTCTCTGCTCACCGCTCACAGCTCACCGCTCTACGCTCACACAATAGCATTCCCCGCCTTAAACGTCAAAATAATTAGAACAACCCGTTGGTGGCAACGATATTCTCCATATATGGTGTCGTATTTGAAAATGATAAGGTTCGGACATTGTGATGACCTCCATATGAAAGATGCTAGTTGAAAAATATTCAATCTACATGTATAGGTGTAATTTTGTTAAGTTTGAATTTTTTTGTATTTAATAGAGTAAAATACATGCCTATTTATACGGTTCCCAATTGACGTTTAACGGTTAATGCCGGAGGGTATTAACAATATTTTTCTTCCTTCTTTGATAGTATATTCCAATAAGTTCATTTTTTTAGAGATGAGATCACATCTCTTGTACATATCACAAAGATCACAGATTTGTTTTGTGAAAATTTGAACTATTGTGATGTTCTGAAGAAAAAGTGAAGAAAACTCATATCAAGTATAAAATTTGTTTAAAATATTTGAAAATTTCACCAAAGTGTACATTATAGACTTGTCAAGATTGTGGTGCAAATGAAACTTCTATGTCTAGTTAAAATTAGAAAATCAGTCAACAATGGTTATAGACTCAAAGTTCATATTGCAGTAACTTATTCAATTTAATTTGTTTTTTTTCAAATTGGAGTAAAAGCTGAACTTCAGAACCTTCATTTTGTTTCATCATGTACTCAATTTTAATGACTTGAATTAAGATCTAAACAAAAATAGAAGTTCCTTAAATTCATTCCATAGAGATCCATGTCATAACAAATTTCATTTTTGGAAAAAACATGAACACCGCAATCATCATTTAACCCTTTAACGCCTACAAACTCACAAGACTTAGGAGGATCTACAAGCATATTAGATCATGTAGAACATCATCTAGACATAGGGTACATTCCACCATGACCCCACTTCAAAAAATCATTGTAATAAACCAATGCATGCATTGATTTTGGTGGTGGCGGTCCCGGTAGATGCTAATCTAGCTCCGCCTCTAAATTTTTCTCAAATTCTCCTCAAAGGTGACTCGTAGAATTAGCTACAGTGGTTAACATACCAAAACGACCCAAAAATGGTCGCTCGTCCGTAAAGAGTTAGTGCTTACACATTTAATGACTTCTCAAAAAAAAGTTGGATGAAAAATTGCAATTCATCATCTGCTATGATGCATACAAAGTCATCCAAGAAGCAATCAGTTAACAACCCCACACGATTCACGCACCTCGGCCCTCAGAAGTTAACGATCATCAGATTCTAGAAAGGCCTACGAAACACAAAATTGCCTTTGAACGAGGAGTAGCTTCAAATACATGGAGCCCATGTTTGCAAAACGCAGTCAATGCACCACTAGTAAATATCTAAGCATCGTGAATATGCAAATGCGAAATGCGCGATGTACTGTACAGTACAGGCCAATGCGGAATGTTGAATGCGGAATGTTATTTACAAACAATTAGTGGATAATTTTTAGCAAAAACTGAAACTAGAAGTGATCATGATTCACTGTATGTCGACATGCAGCATGGACTTGCAGTTACATCAAGATTCTGATTAGTGTTGATTCCTTTATTATTTACCAAGGGTCTAGCATGCTATTTAAATTGCATAATTTTACCTCAAAAAAGAAAGTAAATGCACTCTAAATTAAAATTCTGCTGTAATCATCCTTTGGATTTTATAAAGTCAGAAATATTATGCGAAAGAGAAATAATTGTACAAAATCAGCTTGGTAGCTCCGATTCTAACGAAGTGGCGTGCGTCGAGCTAGCCAGCGTCCGCATTCCATAATTTGATACGCCTCGAATGAATGCGTTCCTGGTCTCTCTCGTATTGCGAAGCCCGGTTTCCAATACTCACTCCCGACGCGCGCCAGCCATCTCTGCAAAAATCTTAGTGACCCAACCTTTTTGACGTTCCAAGAACTTTCCGGCTTAAGGATCGCAACAAGCATCGATACATGCTCTTTCTGTCTGTACAGACTGTAACTTGCTACGACTATCTCTTTCTACATGTTTGTAGGGCGTGGTGATGAAGCGGCGCTTGCCGAGCTTGCAGAGCTCAGAGAGCATGAAGAAGACGATAAGCGTGACTATGACGATAATCCACTCCCATGTGATCGGACCCTGCTTGAAGATGTCGCTGTTGAGCCCCGGGATGTAGAGCGTGGGGATGGGAATCACGAAGCCGATGAACACGCTCGCCACCAGCACCCGGTTGGTGAGAAACCGCGAGCGGCCGCTGCCCTCGGCGGTGAAGAGGCTGGCGCGCAGGTGGCGGCAGTTGTAAGCGTGCAACAAAATCATCCGCTGGAATGTCATCAGCACGGTGGAGCGCGCCCGGAACACGGTGGAGCATGGGTCCAAGTTGCTCGCCGTGTTGCACATGGAGGCCAGGTCACCGTTGCCGAACGCGTATATGACGAGCACCCAGTTCGTGAGCGCCATCACACCCATGAAGAGCCCGTACACCAGGATGTCGGCGATCCGCTCCTTGGTGCGGCGGTACCTGCATGATGGTCGACGACGCGGGCTCGACGCCCAGTCCCATGGCGGGCGGCGTGCTCGTAATTAAGTTCAGGAATAGCACCTGCACAGGCGACAGCGGGAACACCAACATGACGGCCCCATCCATGAACGCCAATCCGAAGAGCGTCAGCACGGTGCAGCGCGCTTGGAGCCCGTCACGGGCTCCAGAATGCCGACCTCCTCCGCGATCGCCAGCGCCGTGGCCTTGTGGTCGCCCGTGAGCATGTGCACGGAGATCCCTGCGCGGTGGCACTCCCTGACGGAAATTTCGGACTCGATGCGCGGCGTGTCACGGATCCCGACCAGCCCCAGAAACGTGAGCCCCTGCTCGACCTCCGCTCGGTCCCACTTCGCGACGGGCTTCCCAAACGCCAGCTCCGAGACCTGCCGGTACGCGAGCACCAGAACGCGGAGTCCCTGCTTCGCCATGTCCTCCTGGCGCGTCGTGACGAGCCTCAGGAAATCCTCATCTCCCGCAATGCCTCGCACGTCACCCGTCCGGTCCATCACATTGTCGCAGACGGTGAGCACAACCTCAGCGCCCTTGATGTACACGTCGTGGACAGCCTTGTCCACCGCGGCCCGGTCTTGGCACACCATGCTCATCCGCTTCGTGTCGGAGCTGAAAGGAAACTCCTCCACGGGCTCCTTCACCTTGCGCAGCACAGGCTTCCCCATGTGCATCTTGTACGCGAACACCTGCAGCGCAACCTCCGTCGGGTCACCCCACACCTTCCCCTCGGACGCCTCCACAATGTTCGCCGTGTTGCACAGCGCACAGCACTCGACCAGAGTGCGGAAGTTCACGTCCTCGAGCGCCACCTCCCGAGCCACCACTCCCCCGCGCAAGGAGAGCTCGCCCTCCGTCTCGTACGCCTGGCCGGTGACAGAGTACTCTGCGTCCTGCGCCGGCAGCCACACCGTCGTCACCACCATCTTCCCCTGCGTGAGCGTCCCGGTCTTATCCGAGCAAACGTTAGTGACCGCCTGCAGCGACTCTAGCGCGACGAGCTTGCGCACGAGCGCGTGCTGCGTCGACATTCGCCGCACGCCCAGCGCCTGCACGATCGTCATGACTGCAATCAAGCCCTCGGGGATAATGGCGATCGAGAGCGCGATGGCGTAGATGACGGTCTCAGAATTGAAATCGAACTTGTTCACGGCGAACACAATGAGCGCCAGGATCACCGCGAAAAGCAGCAGGACGTACGCCATCATATTCAGCTTCTTCTGCATCGGCGTCGACTGCGTGGGCGTCTCATTGATAGCCTTCGAGATTTTGCCAATTTCGGTCGCCATCCCAGTGGTCACGATGACGCCTTTGCCACGCCCCTTCACCACCGTCGTGCTGGAGTATGCCATGTTGGTGCGGTCGCCGATTGTGACGGAATCTTTCTTTCTGATCGGGTCCACGGTCTTCAATACCGGCACGGCCTCTCCCGTCAGCAGCGCCTCGTCTACCTCGAGGTTGAGCACCTCCAGGAGGCGACAGTCCGCGGGGATGATGTCGCCCACCTCGAAGGTGAGGATGTCCCTCACAACAGCCTCCCCGCTGGATATTCGATGCGCAACGTCGCCCTCGCCGACCACTTTGGCGGAAGGCGACGCCATCTTCCGGAGCGCGTCCATGGTCTTCTCGGCGCGAAACTCTTGCATGAACCCGACTATGGTATTGAAAATAATTACCATCGCTAACACGCCGCCCTCGGCATAGTCCCTGACGGCGAACGACACCACCATGGCCATGATGAGCACGGCCGTGAGCCCGTTCATCACCTGCCTCAGCAGGATCGTCCATGGGTTTACGCCAGCCTGCCCCTTGAGCTCATTGCGTCCGTGCGTCTTCAGCAGCTGCGCGGCGCGCGCCTCAGAAAGTCCCCGCTCTGGGTCGCTCCCGAGAGCCTTGCACACCTCCTCGTACGGCTGGCCATGTGCGACGTTACCCGCAATCACGTCCATCAAACCGTAAACGCCTAGGATCTTCAAAACCAGCGGTCAACTCGTTACGCTGCAGGTTGCTACAAGCATGTGATCAATCGCAGGTCAAGCATGTAATTTATTTCTGTAGGAGCAATCAAACCTCCTTGCACCATATGCTTAGGCATACCTTGTAACACTGTCACCACCAACGTAGTCTTTGTAGATTCATTCTTCACCTCGTCATCTAAACACTTGTACTTAACCAGGCACACTGCCTCATTCTTATTAAGCTTGTGAGCTTACACTTCTACATGGTATCAGAGCGTATGACAAGTGAGCCCTGCTCCTTGTAGAGAGAGATAGGTCTAGAAGGTTGAGATCTGATCTGAGAGGTAGAGATCTAGATCTAAGTTAGAGATCTAGAAGACACAGATCTAGAGGTGTGGCAGAAAGTAGCAAGAGTTCGAATTGTGAAGTAGGAGAGTCCAACAAACTAGTTGGGCCTCTCAACTATAGCAATTGGTAGATCAAGATGACTGCAATAATGAAGAGAGAAGGGTTATGGCCGCTAGTAGGAACTAAGGTAGTGACATCTGAATATCCAGTGATTGTCTCAAACGTAGTCTTCACTGAAGCGAAGCTGATGGAGGCAAAGCAACGTGCATTGAGAGGTCTAACTATGTTGGTAGGAGACAACTTACTCAGAACAGTCAGCCAACATGAAGACCCAGCTGATGCGTGGAGTATGCTCAAGTCCATGTTCACTGCAGGAGATCAACAGCAGATCCAGATGCTCAACAACAGACTGCAAGCAATATCAATGAGAGAAGGAGAAGACATCAACAACTACTTGACCACAACAATGGACCTGCGCGACCAACTCAAAGGCTATGGAGAAGAGATGGAAGACAAGACCCTCATCAAGCTTGTGCTCAACGGACTTGCTCACAGCTATGAGATGATAATACAAGGTATTACGCATCTTACTAACCCAAAATTTGAGATTGTGATGGGGAAATTGCTTACTGAATCACACCGCAAGAGCCTAAGAGAGCAGAAGAGAGGACATGATGAAGCACTTATTGTCCACTTCAACAAAAATCGCGGAGGAAGAGGAAGAGCATCTGGAAGGAGCAACGGATATGGCGGCGGTGGAGGTTAGTGGGTATGGAGACCCAGCGACAACTCCTATGGAGGAGGCTTGGGCAGAAGTGCGGGCGCCGCAAGCCCGCACCAACTGTTCGCATGCTCGCACCAAGGCGGGCACTGACCTCTGCAGGGCGGCGTCGGGCCGCTGCAGGGCGGTGTCGGGCCCATGCAGGACAGCCTTGGGCCCCCGCAAGGATATGGGTTCCGACAAAGGGGACCACGACCCGGCCAATACCCGGGGGTGACGACCTGGGTATCAGGTCACCCTGGGGGCCAACTTAATATGATCATGAGACCATATGGGCAGCAGATGTATGCACGACGAGCAAGTGGTCGTAGAAGAGGGTTAATATGTTACAATTGTGGAGAGCAGGGTCATATAGCAAGGAATTGCCCTTATGGTTATTATGCCACCGCAAACTATGTTGAGGGAGATACTTATATGGATACTAGTGAGTGGGACTCCACAGAAGCTAATCTCATGGAATACCAAAATGCCATGTGGTATATGGATTCTGGGGCAAGTCATCATGTAACCAGAGCCTATGCAAACTTACACAACATAGGGCTAGCTTTTATGGGCACAATGTGACAACTGCTGATGGCAATGCCCTCCATGTAGCAGCAGTTAGGTCTGCCAATGTCAACACTAGCAATTCCGATGGAATAAATATTGATCACGTTTTGTATGTACCGGCCTTGAAGAAGAATCTATTATCCTTAGGCTCCTTGGCTGATCAAGGTCATACCATCATTTTTACAAGAAAAGATTGTCTTGTACTTAATGAAAACAAATCTATTTTAGCAAGAGGACATCGCAATTTATCAAACGGTCTTTATCAATTCACCAACATTCAAGATACAACTATGGCGAACTCGGTTGTCTCAAAATCAAATATGCACCTATGGCATAAACGGTTTGGTCATATGAACTATGCTAGTCTCCAACATTGTGCCAACGCCAAGCGAGTAAATGGGCTTCCTATCTTTCCTACTATAAGGACTATTTGTGGCGACTGCTTGGCAGGAAAACAACATAGGGAGCGTTTTCCAAAGGAATCTATCAACCGCACAACTCAGGTACTACAACTCATTCACTCAGATCTTGTAGGACCCATTCGTACCCCGTCACTTAGCAGTTCACAATAATTTATCGTCTTTACAGATGACTACTCAAGAAAGAGCTTCATTTACTTCATGAGGAGTAAGAGTGAATCCTTTCGAAAATTCATAGAGTTCAAAGCTAGAGTTGAAAAAGAAACTGGCAAAAATATTATGACACTTAGAACCGACAGAGGGGGGGAATATCTTTCGCATGAATTTGCAACCTACCTAGTACACCATGGCATCCATCACCAACTTACCATGGCACTCACCCCCGAACAAAATGGAGTTAGTGAACGTAGAAACAGAACCATCATTGAAAAAGCACGAACCATGTCTACATCTGGCAAACTTCCTGGATATCTATGGACAGAGGCTGTTAACACAGCCAACTACCTAATCAATATTAGTCCTACTCGAGCCAATCATGGCATGACTCCTGATGAAAAATACTACAACATCAAGCCGTCTGTTAAACATCTTAGAGTATTTGGAGCCTTGGCATATGTTCACATTCCAGACACCAGAAGATCCAAACTTGATAGCAAAACCTTTCCGTGCATCCTCCTAGGCTATGACAGTCAAAGCAAAGGTTACAGACTCTTTGATCCTCAAACCAGACGCATCCATCGTAGCAGAGATGTGGTATTTGATGAGAATCAAATTGGACTTAATGCTATCCCATCAAAGGTCAATCCTCCCGATGATATTGAACTATTTTCCAAACCCTTAGACTCAAACTTAGGTGATCCCACAGATCATCCACCTACGCAAGATCCATCAGTTGTTGAAGAGGATCCACCGTCACCTCCTCAGGCAGCTCCAGTTGATCAACCACAAAGATTTCCACTTCGCGAACGACGTCCTAGTACGAGGTTCAAAGACAGTTACCTCTTCTCCGCAGAAACGGGGACATTTATTGAACCTCGCAACTACACCGAAGCCATCAAGCACCCCGGCTGGAAAGATGCTATCCAACAAGAGGTTGATTCAATCAAAGAAAATGACACATGAAAATTAGTAGACCTACCTCCTGGCAAACGTCCAATATCTGCAAAATGGATATTTAAAACCAAACCTGGACCTAGCGGCAAAATTGAAAAACTTAAGGCTAGGCTTGTGGCTCGAGGATTTGAACAAGAAGAGGGTATCGATTTCTTTGAAACATTTGCTCCTGTGGTTTGTTGGTCCACTGTTCATAGAGTAGTTGCACTTGCCGCACGGCAAAAATGGAAAATACATCACCTTGATGTTAAGACTGCCTTTCTGAATGGTAAAATTGACGAGGAAGTCTATATGACTATCCCCCTGGATTTGAAAATAGCGGCAAGGTGTGCAAACTCCAACGAGCGCTATATGGCCTCTGACAAGCCCCTCGAGCCTGGTATGGTGAAATTAACGCCTATCTTCAACAACAAGGACTCACAAAGAGTAACGAAGAACCTAACCTTTACTTCTCTATTCGTGATGGGAAATACACCTTACTTCTCCTATACGTTGATGATATTATTCTAACAGGCGATGACCATGAAAACATTGTCAACCTTGACGCACAATTGACAAGTCGGTTCAAAATGACACACCTTGGAGATGCACAACTATATATTGGTGTTGAACTACTCTACACTGATGATGGAATTTACTTTCACCAACGAAGCTATATCGAACGCCTACTTGAGCGGTTTGGAATGCAAGACTGCAATCCCATCTCCGCACCCATGAACTCCAAGATCAAATTATCAAAAGACACAAAAACAAATCCCGTAGACAAACTTGTCTATCAGAGTCTTGTAGGTGGATTACTCTATGCTACTATAAGCCGCTGGGATATACAATATGCAGTCAGTTGCGTCTCTCGCTATATGAGCAATCCTCAACAAGCACACCTGACTGCCGCAAAGAACATTCTCCGCTATCTAAAAGGGACACTCAACTATGGCATCTTTTATCCTGCCAATGATACTGGAGAATTATCCGTCTTCACAGATGCGGACTGGGCAGGGGAATCAGACTCACGAAGATCAACCTTTGGCATTTTATATAAACTAGGCTCTTCTCCAATTGCTTGGACTAGTAAACTACAACCCACCCTTGCCTTATCTTCAACTAAGGCTGAATATCGTGTTCTTTCAGAAGCAGCTCGTAACATCACCTACTTTCGACGTCTCCTAGATGAGCTAAAACTCAGTAGCCCTTCTCCCACCCCTATCTTCTTTGACAACATTAGTAGTATCAAACTTGTTCGTAACCCGGTAATGCATCAGAGAACTAAACATATCGAGTTAGAACATCACTACATTCGAGAGAAATATAATGATGGCTCAATTGTTATTACATATGTTCCTTGTCATCTCTAGCAGACATATTTACTCACTAAACCTTTGGCTACCAACCCATTTATTGCCAATAGAGATCTTACAGGTCTCAAACCTATACCATCATGCCATATCTCTACGTAGTATATGATCCTAAGTGTAGATATATCTTTTCACCTCTCTTCTTACTTCAACATGTGATTCTAGTCTTAGTCCTCTTAGTGTGAATATTAGTTTGTACACTTGTGTCACTAGCCACCTCAGCTGATTTCTCAGCTGTGTTATCACCCCTTGAACTCTCTCTTCGATTTTGACACCGTGGCTACTCCAATGAGGTTTGAGAGGGGGTGTTGGAGCAATCAAACCTCCTTGCACCATAAGCTTAGGCATACCTTGTAACACTGTCACCACCAACGTAGTCTCTGTAGATTCATCCTTCACCTCGTCATCTGAACACTTGTACTTAACCAGACACACTGCCTCATTCTGATTAAGCTTGTGAGCTTACACTTCTACAATTTCAACCGAAGCTGCGACCCGGAAGATGGGACAAGTTCGGACGATGTTCGATGCAGTTGCAGAAACTCGTGTCACTTCGGAGTGTACGTTTTATGGCCAGTCATTGCTTAGCGGCTAATCACGATCAACAAACGCAACAACGGATTCTTCCTTACGATTATTCAGCAGCGGATTATTCGCCTACCACTGCACTTCACGCGCGCACCATCTGTTGCGTTGCTAGTGCCCAAGTTCACTACTCGATTTGTTGTTCCTCGCACCACCAGGCACTAATATCCAAATCTTCCTTTACCTACTAAGATGCATGGCCACTATCCGAATCACCGTTACTGTTGGAAGCACGCGCCTGTGCGTTCTTCATTCATTCTCCGTTCATCCATAGCGGATCTTATTCCTGATTAGACCACACCTTCATTTCTTAATTTAGGTAGCAGTAGTCAGTATATCAATTAGCTCCTCTCTCTTGTAACACATCTCTTGTGTGTTAATACACAACTGGACACCGTCCATTTTAACATGGTATCAGAGCGCGGTTCTCCGCCCACATACTATGTCTGAATGTTCTTGTTCCTTGTTGTGAGCAATCTTGCTTAGCAACACATCTTCTCACTCTCATCGTAGGGTTGTGACATAATCACACTGCGTTACAAGTTACATTACGGGCATCGACCCGAATCTCATCTAGAGCATCGTCTCTCACAGTCTGCACACTGCGTTACAGGTTATACTACGGGCATCGACCCAAATTTTAAATAGAGCATCGTCTCTCACTCATCTGAGTCCACTGCAGCCAATTTTGCAGAAGCTGCTGCACTCGACACACCACCACCAGCAGTGGCCATCGCCTCCATCTAGCTAGCTCACACCTACTTGTCTCTCACAGCTTGTCTATATTGTGGTTGGTTTCTTTGAAACTCATTACGTCTCACTAACTATGGAGTCCACCTTGAACAACAGAGACGTTCCGGAAGGATCGAAACTGCAAGGAGGGACAAACTACTCCATTTGGTCATTCAAGATCAAAACGACTCTTCAAGGCGAGCACCTATGGCGTTCAAAACCAGACCTGGTACCAGTTCTAACTTACGTAGGAGACTCATCTGAAGGCTCACTATCGAACTCAGCAGCCACAACATCTGCAGCACCATCTGCAGCAACATCGAGCGTAGAAGACCAGAAGATCAAGGCGATTCGAATAATCGTATCATCAGTTAAGGATTCTCTTTTACCTCACATCATGACTTTCACTGATCCTAGACAAATGTTTAGCAAGCTACGTGCTCTATTTGAATTCAAGTCTATCAATCATAGAGTTACCTTGAGATCCCAGCTGTACAATTTGAAAATGCTAGAAAAAACGAGCATTGAGGATCACTTAAAACTAATTACAATGGTGGTTGCGAAACTGGCCAATCTTGGCATCATAATCCCGGACGATGACTTGGTCGATCGCACTCTCACAAGCCTACCTCATAGTTGGGCTATTTTCTGTGAGATTATATCTGCACGGGAAACGCAAATCAATTTCTCTGAATTAGAATCCAGGTTACAACAGGAAGATGAGAAACGTTCCAGAAAAACAATCGAAGAAGCTCTTGCGGCCACTAATGAAACAGTCAACTACACTCACAAGCGCGGTATCAACAACCGCAGCGGCACATCACAGCGAGGTCGTGGTCGCAGTAGTCGAGGCGAATCACAGCAGAGCGGTTGGACCCAAGGCAGCTGGAATTCCGGCACAAACGACAACACTTCACAACAGGCCAGCTGGAACTCAAGCGGCAGCGTCAACGCAGGCAGCTGGAATCCCAACGGCAATAGCAACTCACGCGGCGGAGGCGGTCGTGGCTCAAGCTTCGTACAGAATCAGAGCAGTAACCAAACAGGTCAGAACCTTGAAACTGGAACCTATAACCGTGGGTCTCCTCGCAGCAACTTCGGCAGAATCGGGGTATGCCACCTATGCGGTAGCCCGGATCACTGGGCAGACCAATGTGAAATTCGATTATTGCAAATCCGCATTCGAGAACTTCGAAATGGACAGGGAAGAAATTCAGGACCTGCCTGGAAGGGTAATCAGGTTCATATTACAGAAACCGTTCCTGAAACTGCCACCAGTGAAGAGTCTCTAGCTTTACAGACTATTCATGAGATCTATGCAACAGAATTTCATGATGATGAATCAAATTGGTACTTAGATAGTGGAGCAAGTACACATATCACGGGTAATCAAGGATTACTCACAGACATTAGAACTGGACCAAAATCTCAGGTCAAAATTGCAAGTGGCCGTGCTCTCTATATAAACGCACAAGGTGCTATTACATTACATGGAAATAAACGGATCTCAGATATTCTGTATGTACCAGGTCTATGCAAGAATCTCGTATCTGTAGGAAAACTTGCTGATGCTGGACACTACACGCTTTTTGGCCCAAGGAACTTCTGGATTTTTGAGAAAGGCACCTTCAACAAAGTCTTCCTTACAGGTGATAGACCATACACCAAAAAACTGTATCGCCTTCATACCTCTCCTCCAGAAGCCTCTATGACAAAAGATGCTTCATCACCTCTTCAATTTGTAAACGCTATTTCTTTGGCTGCGGTAGATCTTATGGAACTCTGGCACAAGCGATTAGGTCATTTAAATTTCCAGTCCCTCTCAAACCTCTCCAGACACGGCATGGTGACAGGACTCCCTTCACTCAAACATTCTCACCACGTGTGTGAAGCATGCATCTTAGGCAAACAACATATCCATCCTATTCCTAAACAGGTGACACCTTTTACTACAAGGCCACTTGAACTTCTTCACTATGACTTATGCGGACCTTTTCCAAGACAATCTCTTTTTGGAAACAAATATATTCTTATATTTATTGATGATTTTTCAAGAAGAACATGGGTTTATTTCCTCATTGTCAAGAGTGACACTTTCAAACATTTCAACTATTTCAACGTCGCGTGGAGCGCGAAACCTCACTATCTGTTGCATGGCCTAGGATTGATCGGGGTGATGAGTTCTAATCCACAGAATTCAACGCCAACTGCTCTCAGCAAGGTATACAGAGACAACTCACTGCCGCTCACACCCCTCAACAGAATGGTATCGCAGAACGAAAAAACGGTCATCTTTGTGAAACAATGAGAACACTCTTATTTGGCGCCTCTCTTCCTACTTACCTTTGGAAGGAAGTTGTCCGCACCGCCAATTATCTAGCAAACCGCATGCCACACCGCTCCATCACATCCACACCACTTGAATGTTTCTCTGGCAGGAAACCAGATCTCTCACCTGCGCATCTTTGGCTGCAGAGCATATGTCCACCTCCAGGACGTGAACAAACTAGATCATAAATCCCTTCTCACTATACATATTGGCTATGATGATCAAACTAAGGCGTACAAATGCTATGACTATTCTAGAAGAAAAATTATTATCTCCCGCAACGTACTCTTTAATGAAGGACTTCTCGGATTCTTACGTCACACTCAAGCCCTTCAGCCAACATACGACGCCTTGGATGAGTTTCTGCGTTTTCAGCATACACCTACCGAAACTGCACAACAGCCTGTCATCTTGGCAGAACCCACGCAACCTCTTTCCTTGGGACCTTCTGAGAATTCACTCCTACCCGACAACCAACAGACAACCTCAACCTCTCCCATGCCTGTAAGCCCCTTCCGATCCTCAAATCTTCCCTCGGAACCACTGTCCTCCGACTCTCAACTGCCGCCCAAGTATCCACAGTCTTCTCCGGACACCCCAGTATCCACTGACCACAGCGACTTCCCGAATCACCCTGTGAACACCGACACCCCTGTGAACTTCGACACTTTTTCTGATTCTCATCCTCTAGCTCACTCGGATATTCTACAGCCTACACGTTGTTCTACACGATTTTGCAAACAGAGTATCAAACTGGACGACTACATTCTATCGGTCACACCTGAAGACTTTGACCTTTGTCTCACAGAAAGTCTCCCTGAACCCGTTGGCGATGACCTCACCTACGCTCAAGCAACTACACATCCTAGTTGATCGAAAGCAATGCAAGACGAAATGGACTCCATCTACAAAAATGACACTTGGGATTTAGTTTCTTTACTCCCAGGTAAGAAGGCCATCTCCGCAAAATGGATATATAAGACAAAGACTCCCTTACCAGGTCAACTGCCTCGTTTCAAAGCTCGCTTAGTAGCTCGCGGGTTCCAACAACGGCAAGGAATAGACTTTGATGAAGTTTTTGCTCCCGTAGTAAAATGGTCTACTATTCGTACTCTCACGGCTCATGCCGCCGCCTTGGTCAGGACATCTACCACCTCAACATCAAAACCGCCTTCCTCTATGAACATCTTCAGGATGAAGTTTATATGATCCAGCCACAGGTTTCCGAAGTTCCTGGCACAGAACATCTCGTTTGCAAGTTAAAACGGTCACTCTATGGCCTCAAACAGAGTCCACGCATGTGGTATGAAGAATTTCACACCTACCTCTCATCTCTTGGATTTACTCGTAGCATCAGTGACTCAAATCTATACTACAAGGGACAAGGACGTACAAAGATACTACTTGCTATCTACGTCGATGACATTTTCATTACGGGGGAAAACAAACAGGAGGTCATTACTCTCCTCGGGGAGGGCACCTAGTATGGAACAAAGGAACACGTGCGAACAAGCCATATTTTATTATAGGCTATTTACCATATTTTTTAATTTTTATAGCACCCCACAAGTACAAAAAATTCTAAATTCCTTCATTTTCGGCTACCCTTCAATATTTATATTTACAAATTCAATGGAATAAACTATACTCTAATTTCATTATAAAATTTTCATTTACCACCAATAAATGGCATCAAATTCGATTATGCAGTATATGCTTTACTGTCATAACAAATAACTAGCGCAAAGAGTGGACTAATGAAAACATTCAAGAATTGGCTAACCTGTTCACAAAGACAGTGCATTGAAGACAATTTCCATTCAAGACAAGACAAGGCTAATCAGAACAAGACAAGGCAAACATTGATAACAAAAAATCAGAAAACACACACACCAAAGTACTAGAAATGGCCGAGGTTCTGTCCTCATTGGCTCCTACGATCAACCACCAAAGTGTTTCCCAAACACTGTTGTGATACAGTTTCAACTTCTCCAAAAACCACCCTCAAGTCTCTAGTTCCTTGAGCCGAACGAAGCACCACACATGCCTTACAGTAAGGACAACGGGCTTTCCCTTCTTTGCTATTGATTGAGGGTGATTAGCAAAGTCAAGGCCCTTTCGACGACACCAATTCCTTATGTGCTTCAAACTCATTATGTGGCTCTTCTTGAAATTGGAGAAAAGGTTTCTAACAGAATCCTTTGAATGCTCACCGGTGTCTCCTCCGAAGTCAACCACGCACTCGGCGCAATGCAACTTCACCATTGCAGCTTTATGTTGATCCCATGTTTTTAAGTGCCAAATGTGATCTTCGAGGGAAACATTTGTTAGATCTTTTCTAAGCTTCTCTTCGCCACTTTGATACCAACCCAATACCTCCTTCGAGATCAATATTGATTGCAACATGGGCTCAGATCCGGTGTCGTCTCCCTCAATCCCAGCTGAAACACTAACCCTTGATGAGGCCGCCGGATTAGTGTCCGTAGTAGACAAGGGCTCGGTGTTGGCTTGGCCGCCAACGTCACCGACTCACCATTATCAGTCCCCGAATTCCAGTCGATATTGAAGTTAGCGTCCTCCACACGACGTCGCTTTGCTCCCTCCTCAACACCCTCAGCTTGTCGCACGACCAACACTTCAGATGGGAGCTTGTTCAAACGCTCAAGTTTTTGCCGGATCCGACAACCCTCTTCAACGTCCCAAAAATCATATGGCCAGTCAAGAGCGGGGGGGTTGTCAAGAACTACCTTCAATGCTGCATACGAGTCGCCGTCATTCACATCAACAGTACCCACCCAATCTTTGCCTCCATCTTCGATATCGAAGGAATAAATCTTCACCTTTTTTCCTGCCATACTATCCAATACAAAAAGAACCCACACATAATATCGTTAAACCCTAATAGTATGCACCCTACAACGATTTCTATTTCTATGAATCTGAAAACTGAAGTGCACCACAATGTCGCCTCACCTGACCGAGAACTCGTGTGCAACTCGCAGCGCTTCAATCCAGTAGCAAACAGATACCAATAGAAAATACAAACATTGAAAATCATGAAACCCTAACCCCGTGCACCACAATGCCAATGAAGCAAACAATTCAACGGACATAACCAAACCCTCACATTTGGAAGGCAAAGACGACATCGACAGAGTTCCCTCGTCAAGGCCACCCAAAACCCTAAAATCACATGGGATACCCTCTCGGCTCCGGCCTCTTCCTACTTCATCACAGTGAATGAAAATAGAACGGATTTTCATCTCAGTTATCATCCAAATCCTCCTTTACCCCATTTTCTCCATGATAAAATATATTTACTTGAAACGTAAATACTGATATTATATCCTCCCCTTCATTGTTTCTACTTGGATACCCTACAATACACCATAGCTATAGTAGTTAAAAAAAATATAAAGTTTACCTCTTATAAATAAAGAGCACCCTAGTTTTGTTCTCACGTGGTTTCTACATTTTACGCACTGGCTACCCCGAGTTACTCTCACACAACAAATTGAATAAAAAATTGACTGTACCTTCCTTGGCATTGTTGCACGCTATTTAGGTGTTCAATTTCTGAAACGACACAATGGCATATTTCTAAACCAAACACAATATGCTCTTTAAATACTCAAGGATCATGGTATGGAAAATTCAAAACCTGAACACATTCCTCTTCCAGCTGGCCTCATTCTTCTTAGTGACATGCATGCCACAATGGTAAACCCTACCTCTTATTGTCAAATTGTTGGCCAACTCATATTTCTTACTATAACCCGACCCGACATAGCATTCGCTGTCGGCCTTGTCTCCCATTTTAAGGCTCCTCAAGTCCCTCACATGAATGCAGTCCTCCACATCTTACGTTATATCAGAAAAACAATTGATTTTGGATTATTCTATCAACGAGACAATCAAACTTCAGTTCAAGGTTATACCGATGCCGATTGGGCCTCCTGCAATGATACTCGCAAATCCACTGGGGGTTATTGTTTTTTATGGGCGAGGTCAACTATCACATGGCAAAGTAAACAACAATCAACAGTTTCCAAGAGTTCCACTGAATCAGAATATCTCAGTCTCTCAAACAGCGCTTCCGAAGCAGTATGGCTTAAACGACTCTTAGAAGAACTAGAATCAGACACTACACCCACACCTGCTCTATCTATCACCCTTAGCAACTCAGAAATTCATAGAAATCTACACCAACCCATCACTATATCCATGCACTGTGACAATCGATCAGCAATCAAACTGGCCAAGAACCCTGTCTTTCACGCCCGAACCAAACATATTGAAGTACACCATCATTTTATACACGAAAGGGTTTTGCGCGGGGAAGTAACACTACATTATGTATCAACAAATGAACACACAACCGACATCTTTACCAAACCTCTCTCTCGTAACAAGTTTGAAAAACATAGAGACACACTAGATATCACCAGCTTTCTACACTAGTCAAAACCTCTTAGATATAAGACAGCCTTCTCCATGTCCTTAAAACTTCGGAATTCAGCACCACTAAATCCTTTAACCTGGCGCTCGCATTCCTTCCAAGAAGAAAACAGACCAGTACAATACCCTCTTCTTACAGCATACACTTTAAACCTCCTACCGATACCTAAAACTGGTTTTTCTTCTGAAACCCTAACCTCTCGTATGATATCTGGACCAAAACCCTCCTCCAAAATTTCGTTCTTACCGTTGGACGACGCTCAAACCATTGGCACCTTCTCCGAAGACTGCTCATCCTGCCTCCCAGTTCCTGGTACATCACCGCCACTAAAGAACAACTGACCTCTTCGACCAACGACCTCTCCCAAGGCACCAAAGCACGTCGCCAAAATCCGTAAGACCAAGTACGCAGTCATCATCATCCAGTCAACAAACAATTCAACTTGCAAAAGCAACATCCTCTCCTCAGCATTCTATTCATCAATTCCTCACGTTCTTACCAACTCCCTCGTTGTACTCATTTTTTCGACACCGTGTCTCGCTATTGTCTTCCCTCGTCTGTACTGTCCACTTGTAGAATATCAGGCACAGGCGTCGCGGGGGGTGTTGGAAGCACGTGCCTGTGCGTTCTTCATTCATTCTCCGTTCATCCATAGCGGATCTTATTCCTGATTGGACCGCAGCTTCATTTCTTAATTTAGGTAGCAGTAGTCAGTTTATCAGTTAGCTCCTCTCTTGTAACACATCTCTTGTGTGTTAATACACAACTGGACACCGTCCATTTTAACAGTTACTAAGGTTCTGTTTGCACTTGGTGTTTCAAACAGTGTTTGCAAATGAATTTAGTCCGGAGGTGCATCTAAGTTCATTTTGCTCACCACTTTCCGAATTTATCCCGTCCTACTAATTTTACAACTGCCTGATAGTTTCCTTTGACGTCCAACACGACCGGTCATAGGCGTTCGCAGAGCGCTCGTGATTCAATTCACTTCATGCAAAGGAAAGAATCTGTTTGCTTTTGTAAAATTCGAGAATGTTTGGCACATTCTGATTGCCGTTGACTCGAGGATCTTGTTATTTAGTGTCACATAAGTTTTTTTCCGGAGGGGCTGTGGACACAACTGTTCCCTCTTTTCTGTTGCATGGGCCCTTTTATAAAAATGAAAATTCGCCATTCGTGTTTAATTTTTCATGGCAGAGTTTCCTAGAATAATTTTTGACCGCAGGCCTCAAATTTGGCATATAACTCTTAAAAAATCCTCCAGACCCCGAAAAATTAGAAGTTCAAGGAAAATGAGCCCTTGGCCCACTCACCACAAATCCCTAAAGGGCCATAACTGTGTCTACAGAAAATAGAACTTAAAAAGCATTGTTTACGTACCAATATAACAAATTCACAAATAACAATCACAATGCACTTCTAATTGTAGGATATATACCAGATTTTAAATCTAATTTATGACCACATGGATTACAAGATTATACCATTAAATAAGATTGGTTTGGTGGTTTCTTTGAACCTTGACTTTACAAGGTCAACACTCTAATCAAATGAAAGTATTACGCTATGTAAAGTTGCAACTATGCCGTTACAATCTATGTAACATGTTAGAGCATCTCCACTCATGGCGTGGAATTTTCCACGCTAGGACGGAAATAAAATTTCACGCCAGGAGTGATTTAGGGTTTGGTGCTTGCTTGGCTCCACCCCAAGCTCCAAAAAAATTTACCCAAAAAAATGCTTTGACCTTTTACCTCCTGCCACCAATGACACGGCGCCACCTGTCAACATCAATGACATGGCGCCACCTGTCGCGAGGGTATGGGTGTGTCACCAACATCAAAAAATGGCGCACTCCCCCCATCCAAGGAGATTTTGGTGTGCCATGCACCAAAACTTCTAAATTTTTATAAAGTTTCCCCGTTTTGAGGTGATGGGTGCAACTTTTTGACCTCACAAAACTCCAATTTGGTGGTTCTCCGTCTTAGGGTGGAGATACTCTTAGTATCACATGAGTGAAGGGCGACACTTTTGCAGGGTATTCAACAGTCAATGAGAACGATCAACAACCATCACGATTCCGATCCAACTACACTGCAATTCCAGGTCATAACCATGGATACTGGACATGCTAAAGACTTGATAACAACCACATTTTTCAAGTCAAAACAAAAAAATGTCCAAAATGCCATCAGGTATCCATTACTTAACAACCCCACACTATTCACGCACCTCAGAACTCAGAAGATAACGATCATCAGATTCTAGAAAGGCCTACGAAACACAAACTTGTCTCTAAACGAGGAGTAGCTTCGAATACAGTAGAGCTCATGCAAAACTCAGTCAATGCACAACTAGTAAATCTCTAAGCATGGTGAACCTGCAAATGCGAAATGCGCAATGTAGAGGCGCATGCGGAATGTGGAATGCGACGGTACTACCAAATAAATAGTGAACAAATTTTAGCAAACACTGAAACTAGAAGTAATCAATACTGTATGTCGACATTCAGCAGATACTTGCAGTTACATCAAAAGTTTGATTAGAGTGGTTTCACTTATTATCTACCAAGGCTCTACCACGCTACTCAAATTGCAAATACAGCCCTAGTGTTTTTCATGTTGACGAACTTGTACACATGCTTGAGAGAAAAAGTTGACATCCAGGAATATGCTCATCAAAATAATCTTTACTTAATAGAACTTAGAAGTAACCGCAGTAATTCAAAATTTTGATGTAACCATTCTTTAAATTTTGAAAACTGAGAAATATTATGCGGAAGAGAAATAATTGTACAAAATCAGCTTGGTAGCTCCGATTCTAACGAAGAGGCGTGCGTCGAGCTTACCAGCGTCCGCATTCGATAACAACATCGCAGCTGGTCAATTCGATCAGACTCGACTGAATGCGTTCCTCGACTCTCTCGTATTGCGAAGCCCGGCTTCCAATACTCACTCCCGACGCGCGCCAGCCACCTCTGCAAAAATCTTAGTGACCTAACCTTTTTGACGTTCCAAGAACTTTCCCGCTTGAGGATTGCAACAATCATCTTCACACGTTCTTTCTCTCTGTACAGACTGTAACTTACTACGACTATCTCTTTCTACATGTTGTAGGGCGTGGTGATGAAGCGCCGCTTGCTGAGCTTGTAGAGCTCAGAAAACATGAAGAAGACGATAAGCGTGGCTATGACGATGATCCACTCCCACGTGAGCCCGCCCTGCTTGAAGATGTCGCTGTTGAGCTTCGGGATGTAGAGCGTGGGGATGGGTATCACGGAGCCGATGAACACGCTCGCCATCAGCAACCTGTTAGTGAAGAAGCGAGAGCGGCCGCCGCCCTCGGTGGTGAAGAGGCTGGCGCGCAGGTGGCGGCAGTTGTAAGCGTGGAACAAGATCATCCATGTCAAGGACATCTGCACGGCGGATCGGGCCCGGAACACGGTGGAGCATGGGTCCAAGTTGCTCGCCGTGTTGCACATGGAGGCCAGGTCACCGTTGCCGAATGCGTATATGACCAGCACCCAGTTCGTGAGCGCCAGCACGCCCATGAAGATCCCGTACACCAGGATGTCGGCGATCAGCTCTTTGGTGAAGAGCCCGCGCAGGTGCGGCGGTACCTGCATGATGGTCGACGACGCGGGCTCGATGCCCAATGCCATGGCGGGCGGTGTGCCCGTCACCAGGTTCAGGAATAGTACCTGCACAGGCGATAGCGGGAACACCGACGTGCCGGATCCGTCTTTGAAGGCCAATCCAAAGAGAAGCACGACGACCTGGGCGGCGTTCGTGCTCAGGAGATGGAGCACGAACTTGCGGATGTTGGAGAAGATGCGCCGCCCCTCTCCCACGGCGTGGACGATGGTAGCGAAGTTGTTGTCCGTGAGCACAATATCAGCCGACGTCTTGGCAACATCGCTGCCCGCTCCCATGGCGATCCCCACATCCGCCTTCTTCAGGCTGGGTGCGTCGTTCACGCCGTCGCCCGTCATGGCCGCGAACTTGTTGCGCCGGTGAAGCGCCTCGATCATGCGCACCTTCGTGGAAGGTGTGCACCGCGCGATCACGAGCGGGAGCTCGTCCAGCGCGTCCACCTCCTCGTCGGAAAGCGCGTCGAACTCCGGGGCGGTCATTACGGCGGTCGCCATGCGCACCACGGCATTCGGCGTCGCAGCGCGCTTGGAGCCCGTCACGGGCTCCAGAATGCCGACCTCCTTCGCGATCGCCAGCGCCGTGGCCTTGTGGTCGCCCGTGAGCATGTGCACGGAGATCCCCGCGCGGTGGCACTCCCGGACGGAGATTTCGGACTCGATGCGCGGCGTGTCACGGATCCCGACCAGCCCCAGAAACGTGAGCCCCTGCTCGACCTCCGCTCGGTCCCACTTCGCGACGGGCTTCCCAAACGCCAGCTCTGAGACCTGCCGGTACGCGAGCACCAGAACGCGGAGTCCCTGCTTCGCCATGTCCTCCTGGCGCGTCGTGACGAGCCTCAGGAAATCCTCATCTCCCGCAATGCCTCGCACGTCACCCGTCCGGTCCATCACATTGTCGCAGACGGTGAGCACGACCTCAGCGCCCTTGACGTACACGTCGTGGACAGCCTTGTCCACCGCGGCCCGGTCTTGGCACACCATGCTCATCCGCTTCGTGTCGGAGCTAAAAGGAAACTCCTCCACGGGCTCCTTCACCTTGCGCAGCACAGGCTTTCCCATGTGCATCTTGTACGCGAACACCTGCAGCGCAATCTCCGTCGGGTCACCCCACACCTTCCCCTCGGACGCCTCCACAATGTTCGCCGTGTTGCACAGCGCACAGCACTCGACCAGAGTGCGGAAGTTCACGTCCTCGAGCGCCACCTCGCGAGCCACCACTCCCCCGCGCAAGGAGAGCTCGCCCTCCGTCTCGTACGCCTGGCCGGTGACAGAGTACTCTGCGTCCTGCGCCGGCAGCCACACCGTCGTCACCACCATCTTCCCCTGCGTGAGCGTCCCGGTCTTATCCGAGCAAACGTTAGTGACCGCCTGCAGCGACTCTAGCGCGACGAGCTTGCGCACGAGCGCGTGCTGCGTCGACATTCGCCGCACGCCCAGCGCCTGCACGATCGTCATGACTGCAATCAAGCCCTCGGGGATAATGGCGATCGAGAGCGCGATGGCGTAGATGACGGTCTCAGAATTGAAATCGAACTTGTTCACGGCGAACACAATGAGCGCCAGGATCACCGCGAAAAGCAGCAGGACGTACGCCATCATGTTCAGCTTCTTCTGCATCGGCGTCGACTGCGTGGGCGTCTCATTGATAGCCTTCGAGATTTTGCCAATTTCGGTCGCCATCCCAGTGGTCACGATGACGCCTTTGCCACGCCCCTTCACCACCGTCGTGCTGGAGTATGCCATGTTGGTGCGGTCGCCGATTGTGACGGAATCTTTCTTATTGATCGGGTCCACGGTCTTTAATACCGGCACGGCTTCTCCCGTCAGCAGCGCCTCGTCTACCTCGAGGTTGAGCACCTCCAGGAGGCGACAGTCCGCGGGGATGATGTCGCCCACCTCGAAGGTGAGGATGTCCCCAACGACAGCCTCCCCGCTGGAGATTCTATGCTGCGTTCCCTCGCGGACCACTTTGGCGGAAGGCGACGCCATCTTCCGGAGCGCGTCCATGGTCTTCTCGGCGCGATACTCTTGCATGAACCCGACTATGGTATTGAACGCGATCACGAGCACCAACACAAAGCCCTCGGCGTAGTCCCTGACGGCGAACGACACCACCATGGCCATGATGAGCACGGCCGTGAGCCCGTTCATCACCTGCCTCAGCAGGATCGTCCATGGGTTTACGCCAGCCTGCCCCTTGAGCTCATTGCGTCCGTGCGTCTTCAGCAGCTGCGCGGCGCGCGCCTCAGATAGTCCCCGCTCCGGGTCGCTCCCGAGAGCCTTGCACACCTCCTCGTACGGCTGGCCATGTGCGACGTTACCCGCAATCACGTCCATCAAACCGTAAACGCCTAGGATCTTCAAAACCAGCGGTCAACTCGTTACGCTGCAGGTTGCTACAAGCATGTGATCAATCACAGGTCAAGCATGCAATCAGTCACACCTGAAGCTGCGAGCTCAAAGGAGGGATAAGTCGAACTATTTAATGCTCGCTGCAGAGAGACGGTCTTATGAACGACGGAACTGCAGAAACTCGTGTCACTTCGGAGTCTTTCATGGCCAGCCACTGCTTTTCACAGCTACTCACCAGCAACGGACGCAAGTCACGTATTATTCCTCATGACATTTACCGACTGCCGCTTCGCAAGCGCACCATCGGTTTGGTTGCTACAAGTGCACCACTCGAGTTGTCGGATTCTTCACACCAGGGGCATGGTAAAAACCACACTTTTCCTAGGTTCATGCACTGAGAATATGGTAAGGGTGAAAGCATGCTACACCTACCCCATTTTGGGCAAAGACCATGGTATATTTTTAGTATATTTTAAACTTAACTTTCAAAAAAAGGATATTAATTTAATTTTTTTTTAAAAAGCCACCATATGCCGACGTAGGGTTATATATGAAGCACTGTTTTTGACAGAAATCCATTTAAGAAACGACCCAATCCTTAGTCATTTTGAACCATGTACGATTGGCATGTTTTCTACCAATTGGATTTGAAAATTTGTTTTTTTTTATTGGATAGTCCATTCACAGCACCCTATCTATGTGCATACAAATTTTCATCATCATATATATCATAGATCACTCAAAATCAGTATATTTGTACAAATCTAGTATTTTGTGACAAGTATATTTCTCCCACAAATTCAGTCATAGAGATGAAACCATTGATCGGCTTACCAAATTTTTAGCGTTTATTTAATGCCATTCAAGTTGGGAACAACATTCCATCATCAAAAATCTGAAAACAAAGGTACATCTTGTTTGGTAGATGAAAGAATGTTCGTTACTCCTACAAAAACAACTTGTGACACGTTTTTTATGCCGCTGTAGCTTGCTTTTACCCGTAAATTTCAATCCATGAGCAAAAAAATCGTTTTTACTACTTCCAACAGCCACTACACTAAATTTTATGTTTAGTGCCATGCACAGTAAATGATTTACAAATGCTGTAAGTTTTTACTTTTGATGAAGATTTTTACCAACTGTGTCTACAATGATCCCCCTCTTTGAATGATCCCCCTCTTTGAATAATACAAGTTTTTGTGCTCTTAGTAAAAATATGTGATGATAAGTAAAAAATTATAGCATTTACAAGTCATTTACTGTGCACGACACTAATCATAAAATGTAGTGTAATAAGGTAATTGCTTTTGTTTTGGCATATCAAAATTATTGAATGCATTCCATGTGTGAAAGTCGGCTATTTTTCCGTGTGTGAAAGTTGGCTATTTTCACATATGTGGACTTCACCATATTTTCACATATGTGAGGCCCCTTGTGTGATGTATGTATCTGGTACAAACATTTACCAATTCCACAAATCCACAAATCATGGTTACTTGTATATCCCATATGTTTGTCATAGGCAAGTTGAAGGGCGAGTATAAGATGTGGAGGTCAATTCAAGTAGTAACATTGTGTGGGCACAATCAATCCATTCATGGAATGACATGTATATGTAGGAGTCTCCCCTATAATTAAAGAAAAATGCACAAGTTATAGTTGGATTGAAAATATGGAAATGTTTTTGGTTGAAATGTGCAATTTCACCTTTTTTTTAAATCATAGATAACATTCAAAAAACAATGATACTAACATGTGCGAAAACACTTCGATTTATCATGTCAAATTACCATGTGTGAAAGTCGCATTTTTACTACATGGAATGAGATCACCCCAATGTTATACTAAAAATGATGTTTAGTGTAGTATACACTAACACAAACATATACACAAAATGTAGACTACAAATTTAGTGTAGTGACCAAACCATACACTAAATGCCAACTACAATACTACACTAAGTGTAGTATCACTGTAGTTGTCAACTCTTGTAAACATTGCAATACTAAAATTTCAGTTGTTGACATTTAGTGTAGAGTACTGATTGACTATGTAGTATATATTATGATAAAAATATAGAATATACAAAAATTATTTACTTACACCCTTGTTATGTTTAACATATAATACTTATTTACTTATATACTTATGTACTAATATATACTTATTATATATGATATATTTAATTTGTTTAGTAATGTATATCTATTCTTTTTCCTGGACACCTTGGGTCATGGTAACAGTGATACTAACATGTGATACACCAGCCACTATCCAAATTCACCCTCACCTACTAATTGCTTTACAGTGGCCTGGTATTTTCTTGGACCTCCACCGCTGCATGACGTTCATGCGCTTCCGTGTGGCGGCGCAGGGCGCTCGTGATTCGATGAACTCCTTCATGCGAAAGGAGAAATATCGGGAATGTTTGGCAACATTCTGATTGCCGTCACTCATACGGGCGAATGTACTATTTTGGCAGAATTCCAAGCGCCCCAGTCGGAAAAACCTGATACCTACTACTTTGGAGGACTGTCACAGTTGTGCGGTGACGATGGATTTCGTGAGTAAGTTTGCGACAAATCGTGGCCACCGCACTTTCGATTGACACTTGGGTGGCGCAGACGGATCTCTATATTTTGGTGGCACGAGCTTCTTTGGGGAGGTGGTCCTTCGACTTCATGGCACCCTCTCACTTTCTCGCCCTCTAATTTTAGGGGGTCTTGAGGCATTTTAAAGAAAAACTAGAGGCTCATATTTGCTTTAAATAAGTCTTGTCCAAAAATAAATTAGGGGCCAAGTTTTAACCCACTCCCTTCCAAAAGCTCGTGCCACCAAAATATGCAAATTTGCGCGATACTAATGTAAGCTTAAACTCCCGATGGATGGATTTCTTTAGATCAAGGTAATTGATGGCACACAAAGGGGGTTGGGGACAAAATATGGCCCGTAGTTTTACATTGAAGGGAGGACCTACATAGACCAAAGTGGGGTCTTCAAGGGCTTTGTAGCCGCAGGCCCCAAATTTGGCAAAAAAAGATTTCAAAGAAACCTTCTGGACCTTGAGGGGGAAAAAAACACCAGATATAGAAGACTACCTTGGCCTTCGTTGGCCTACCCTCCATGGCATCCGTAACCATGAAATAACGAGGTCTCGGATGGATAATGTAGCTTGTGACAGGTGGACGGTGTGCATTTTTTGTGGAAAAGTGTTTGAAGTATTAGAGTTTTCCTGAAGGTGATTCCCAAAGAGAAAGCCAGGAGGAATATGGTGCCAGACATGACAATTTATTTTTTATGCACAAGAATAGACTTCCAAAAATCTCATACTTCCTTTTTCTGCATCAATGAGATGCATGGCAATCAATGCTCTTGGGCCCCACCCCATGCAAGTTAAAGCTCCCCCGTAGTACCTCAAGTTCCCTAAAAGTTGATTGGTGGTTCTCCCACACCTTTCCGAAGCCAAGTCACCATATGCATGTGGTCCTAGTTACTAACATAAGAGCATCTCCATTGAGGCACGACCCTGGTAGATTACCCTAAGTGGCATCCAAAGTCAAGGAAATCATCACACCACGGGGCCTTAGCCGACGTCTCAGTCCACCACGCCCGCGGCATTGGCCCTTCCATACAACAAATTCTTTGAAAATACAGTCCTTGCACAGATCTCCCCGTCTGTGGTAGCATATGGTATAATGCCATGTGGAGAGGGAAGGCGACTCCTTTGTGGTAAAACTATTGATACCGTTCCCTTCGGCCTTCCAACCGTACCTGCCCCAGACGAGCATCTCCCGACCTGACATGGGGGTTTTCCCGTTAGGGTTGGAGATGCCCAAAGAGCATCTCTACCCCTGGTGGAGAATTTCCCATGCCAGGGCGGAAAACTTTTGTGCATAGTAGGGACAGTCTGAAGGATGGCATAGGTGATCTGCACCGCACGAAAAATAAAAACGCCAACCCTGGATATCAAAGCGACGCCGTGGATTCGGGAACACGGGACACAAAAGTTGGGACTCGTGGCGAGATAGCAATAGGCGGCTACAACGGAGAATTTTGATGGTGACCCGGCATACAAACGTCTTTTGCCGTCCTCCAGCGATCACCCCATCATTCTAGGGGACCGGGATGACGAAATTTTGCCCGTGGTGGGAGCCGTTTTCTAAAACCGGATGCCATTCCGGCAAATCTACCGGGGCACGGTGCCCCGGTGGAGATGCTCTAAGGCCCATTACTAAAAGTTTGGGGGGTGAAAGATCCTTTACTTTCAAGAAAACTTGGAGTTTGGAGTCTTGTGAGGAAGTGGATGCGAATATTGTATATGATGATAACACAACACTGACTCAGGCAACCGGGGTAGGTGGCAACCGGGGTAGGTAGCAACCGTGGTAGGTGGCAACCGGGGTAGGTAGCAACCGGGGTAGGTGGCAACCGGAGGCTGTGGCAACCGTGGTAGGTGGGTTGGTAAATTCTTCTGCAGCCTTCCTAAGTTCTTAACTTCTTTGGGATGAGAAGGTATCCTTTTCCTAGCCAATAAATGGTGTTCACGTGTTATTCTTGGCAGTCAAGGCCATCGAGTACATCCGTACTCCGACGTGCTCTGCTCCACATACAGTACAGTACAACTGTAGTACATGTTGCTGGATCTCCTTAACCGTTAAACGCCGGAGCAGCCAAAAAGTGGCTGCTCGGATGACATTTTAAGGATGATTCTTGCTGTGAACGGTCATTTTTCATTTTCTTTAAAAAAAAAATTGAGAGTTCATTGAATGTGTAAGTATTAAGGTAGAGGCACCCAATTACGATCACTTAAGCTAGTTTGGGACTCAAATGACATTGTATGTCAAAAACATTTATGTAGAAAGATGCGGAATTAGGAATGAAACTCAACAAATATTTTTTCAAATTTAATCAGAAAGATTTGGAATTGATATAGAATTTAAGAGCCCAAAAACCACCGGAGCCCATAATCAAACTCTAGAGTAGGTGAGATTTGGTGCCCTCGTTCACCCAATGCCGATAAGTGACAATGAGTAAAAGAGAGAAGACATGCCATGGATAACCAACTCATGGAGGGTACCCAATACCAATTGGCCTTGTTCAACTTTCGAGGCAATGCCACCAATGAGAGCTCATTTGAGGTGGAGCAATCCAAAATTGCACACATCATGACCCAATGCCGATAATGACTGGTGTTTTCAGATTTTGAGTTATCGGTTCTGGATCACTTCATGCACTATTTTATGCATTTGCCATTTTCATGCACCAAGCCATGCATACTCTACTGATCGAAATTGGGTGGCCAATCGGAATTGGATGCCTCTACCTTAGATGGTGATGAAACTTGCTTCAATGAGGTAATCATGTTATATCTAAAGAAGAAAATGTTTGTGATATGGATCCCAATGTAGTTCATTTTAGAAACTTCTTGCTTTAACTCTAAATCTGAATTCGAGACATTCAAATGATATTTTTTGGTTTTGAGTCCATCTAATGAAATGAGGTTTATGAAGTCTAGTTTCATTCCAGTTTGAAATTTTGAAAAATACTTAAAATTGGATAAGTCATTGCAATTCAAACTTTGGGCTTGTAACCGATTTTCTAATTTTAGCTGAACATGGAAGTATTATTTACACCACAAGTTTGGTCCCTACAATGTACACCTTTGTTGAAATTTTCAGATTTTTTTTAGCACACTTCGATCTCAGTATGAATTTTCTTCACTTTTTCTTCAAAAAATCACAATAAATTCAAATTTTCCCATAAAATTTTGTGATTTTTGTGACATGAACAAAACAAAACATGTAATCTCATCTTTGAAAAATGAAATTAAAAAAATTCCACTTGTATTTGATGAATAATCAGAGCACACGGTAGAATGGAAGATGGGGTTGATTCCATGGTCATAGGCTCCGTCCTATAAGGGTTAAATACTCCGGTTGAGCGATGCACCAGGCTCAGCCTTGGGTGGGTCCAATTCTCTTGGCCTTCTCACTTTTAGGGCTCTAGAGGCATTTTTTGGATTTTTTTGCCAAATTTGGGGCTTGCGGTTCCAAATTACTCTGGTAGGCGCCTCTTTTAAATAAATAGGGCCCCCATCCAACATAAAAATAGGGGATAGTTTTATCCCTACCCTCCCCCACCCTCCCAAGGCTAAGGCTTGGTGCAACGCTCAACCGGGGTATTTAGGGAGATCCCTTATTGATAGTGGTGCACATTAACAACTTTTGCTATGTCACCCCTTTGATGACACCTTCATATGGATTTTAATTTGCCACTAGAAATTCAGCTTTTAACGGATTGTTTCAGATAGAAGTGCACTGTCAAGAGCATTGTAACAAGCTAAAGCACTTTCCAAATTCCAAGAATTGAGTTCACATGAGTAATTAAAGTTAAAGATTGAACCTCATTGCAAAAATAGTGTTGTTTCTTCTTAGATGTCTTGCTCATTTCTTATGTCAAAATTTTCATATGAAGTCTTGTTGGAAAGCTATGACGATGGTGCTTCAACAAGTTTTATTTACCTTTTAGTATGACTACCGTACCCAATGGTTGAATTCCGCTAAAAACATTCCTAAAAATCTTCTATTTTTGACATTTACACACTTCTATTTTAAGAAATAAATTATTATTTGGCTCAAGAGTGCCAATTCCGACCCTAGGGTACGGTATTAGAGTCGTGGTGGTTGATTGGTTGATCCAACCTTAGGATTTGACTTTGGCGAGGATCTATTCAATACCCAACCTTAGTGGCTGATAGATCTCTCTACCTTAGTGGCTGATAGATCTCTCAGCCTTAGTGGCGATAGAGTTCATGGCTTTTGATGAGTTCATGAGACGAATCACAGACTGGTGGCGAAGCTGCGCTGCTTTGCATGCAGGTTTTGCACTAAAAGGAGATGGGCGTGCAAGGGGTGCAATTAGAAAGTGGGCACTGGTAACTGCAACTCTTGCACATGGGCTGCGCCGGCGCCCACATGACCACAAACGTGTTTCCTTTCCGGCTGCGTGAGCTGAATTAATGGCAAGCGCTCTCCTGGTTAGAATGAGGCTCCTGCAAGCCAGCAACGAGTGTGAAGGTGGTGTAGGTTGGAGGTTTTGTGGCTATGGCCGCAACTCTGAAGGTGAGAGCTGGACCATGTTCTTTCAATGCGGTTTGAAAACACGGAATAGTACGTAGCAATGCCGGGTCGGAGTTCTGTACATGCTGGTTGTTAGTAGCGGGTTACTTTCATCGACGATATGCTTGTGTGACAGACGTAAGTTGGAATAGTTTGATTGCTTGCGGATTGCGTTTTCAATAGCTCGAACATTGATGGGTCGATATGTCCACGCGAGAAATTTCAGCAGCATGTCATCACATCATGAATCTAGTAGCTTCGTAACGTGCTTTGCTTGCTTCAAGAAGGGTGCTCCTGTATTTTGCAGTTTCGACAGAATTCCTTTCGGAGATGTCACCACATTGATCTGAACACCTTTAACCCGACAAAGGGATCAGAATGTGGTCACTGAGAGGAGTTTTTGGGAGCCACAGCTGATTGAACGGTTGGATTGATTTGCACTAGTTGGAGCGGTTGTGCGCTTTGCTTTCCTCTATCTAACCCATCTTCCTAGTCTCCAATCGGTTGAGGCAATAACAAACTATAATGATTTTTGTGAAAAAAATGAACAATGAAAATGAACTCCTTGTGTAGATGCTGTTGTGCAGAATCTATTAAATTGTAAAAAAATTCACGGCCCCGTGCAAGGCCTTGTTGTTAAAGGGTTAAGAGCATCTGCACCACTCCTCCAAGACTCGAGTGCGGAGGATGCCAAATATTTTAGAGTAGGGCTTGATGGCGCGACACAAATGATTTCTTCCGAGACTTGCCCACCGCGACCACCTTCCACACGCCCTCCACAATTTTTGCGATCGATGAATGGTCTCTCGGCAGCACGCAATTTTTGGAGCCACCCCGCCAAACACACCTCCACCAACTAATGCGTTGACTGAGTATTTGGCATTCCACCAAGCTCCGTGCCATGATGGAGTGAAATTGTCAAATTTTGGCGTCCCTGTAGCGCATGGCCTGAATATCAATCCTGCAGTGGGGTCTCCTGACACCAATATTTGCCGGCTTTGCCCCTTGGCATGATGATTACAGTATGCAGTGCCGATGCTCTTAATCCTTCAAGGACAACGACATATTTGTATGCGGCAAATACACCTTTCTCTGAAAGCGTCGAAAGTCCAATGCAGGATCTCTCTAGTGGGTTGCAAAAACTCGCCCACACCTACCACATACAAATGGCCCACCTGCAATAGTCAACAACAACAAATTAAGAAAGCACTTTCCATACAAAAATATGGTGAAAATACTACTTGGCCTGCACTAAATCTCCTATCGTGTGAGTCCATCAAATTGCGGCTTAGTGTTTCACTGCATTTGTTTGAAGCTCAGAGATCCACGCAAGTTTCCAAAGTTTGTGGATCAAATAGTGATGAAATCCCGTTAAAGCTATTCATAGATTACTTCAAAAGTGACCACCTATGGGTCTGTTGTCCTTAAAGGATTAATGGCAACAAAGTTAAGTGGAATGCATTTGTTGATTTATCTGTATGTGAGGGCTCAATCCATAAATACATGATTTCAATGCAGCCAACATTTTTCCATTGTGGCATGTTTTTATCAGTGATTGGCAAGTCACAAGCATATTAGTGCTTAAGATCAACCCACTATTTTTTTAAAATTGTTAATGAGTTAGAAGTAACAAGGTATTCTATTGATCTAAAAATTAAATTGTTAAAATGTGTATACTTTAATTTAACAAAGCAAGCCACCTACTTAGTAATAAGCATGTGATTGTTTTTTAGGACAATATTTGTAAAAACATCACATTTGGGTATGAAATTTTCATTAATATGGTATTAATATTTAGCCCTATTTCTCCAAACCACGGTTGGTGATGTGAATAGTTGCCTTGTAGATAGTACTTGGAACCATTTGAGGCACTATGGCCTTGGTGTAGGGTGATAGTCGACTAAAGTGGTACAAAAAACTTGTCACACAGGGTGTAGGGACAAGTCACGAGCCTTCTTTTGCTACCTAGTGCCAATGTGGGTTTGATTTTGGAATTCTTCTGATGGAATGTAATTGCTTACTTCAAAAGCAATATGAGAATCCTAAAAAAATAGAGTTCAAGCTCATGGTTTGGCCAATAGAAGTATATCTTTCATTATTACATACTTGTCACATGTATTTCAAGTTTAACAAATATACTTCTTTTGAACACGATATTCATTATATTGGGAGATTTCCATGATTTTGATCTAGTGCACATTCAGCTCTACTCGAGCTGAATGTGCATAGTGGGTACATTTTAGAGCTCAAGAGCAACATATGTTTTAAATTGGGAGGCTCACAATCTCCCAATATAATGAATATGGTGTTTTTGAGATTTTCAGGAGGTAAAATACTTCAAAATTTTTGGAAGACATTCATACCATAATGTACTCGTACATTATAATTGAAAGTTTTAGATCCAAAACTTAATTTGACTTTTATTGGTAAAAAATAAGTTATTTTTCCAAGAAGCCTAAATAAGAAAGAAATGTTGATTTTTGCTCCAAATTCTTATTCAAACTTCTTTAGCATATAAAAATCTATCTTAGAACATAAAGTGTTTTCAAAAATACTTTTTTTTCCATCATTTTCTTCAAAACCTAGTTTTTGGTGCCTTGATTCAACATATATACTGCGTAGTATGTTTAGATATATTTTCAGCCTCTGTAGTATGCAATATACTCATCTCCGGAAAGGGTTGGGCCACTTATAGAGCAACATGTGTTATGACTACACAAAGTGGAAAAAAACTGCACTTTGTTCAAGATATTTTTGATTCATCTAATATTTTATTGGCCATGATTTCTTCACACCTAATCAATGGACGGTTGGCATTTAACAACAATTTAACAAAGGGCTTCAAAACAAATATACTATGGAGTATATCGTTTTTGCCCAAAAGTGAGCCCCCTCAGTCGACTTTTACCATGTAGTGGTTTGAGTCATGGCACATTGGCAAGGTTGTTCGGCCATCCGTCCGTCCGGTAGTGTCCGTCCGTCCGACTGTCTGTTCGGTAGTGTCCGTTCGTCCGACTGTCCGTCCGGTAGAGGCTGTTGTCCGTCCGATAAGGGTCAACCCTGGTTTGACCATGACTCGAGGTAAATCAATTTACCCACTGCCACGAAGGCGACTACGTGGCTGACACGTCGTCAACAAGGTCGCGCGCGTGCAGACAGGAGAGCGAGCGCGTGAAGGGAGCGGGCGCGTATGGAGATGGGTCGGGCGCGTACTGAAGGGGCCGGGTGCATATAGGGGAGGACCGGGCGCGTACCGTGTTGGGCCGGGTGCGTACATGGGAGGACCGGGCGCTTACCGTAGGAGCCGGGCTAGGGTTGTCTATTGTGTCGTGACGGGGACAATTTCCGTCACAATGTCAGGATGTCACGACATAATGACGTCATGACATCGTGACGGATCGTGACTTTACTGTGACGGACATTGTTTAACGTCAAAAAACTCAATATTTACGTTTACCTCTCGAGAGATACGTCGGATAAAGTACGGAGTTTCTTTGCCACATGTGCAGACATGTCATCATCTATGGTAAATTCATGTCCCAGTAATTTTTACGGCACGAAAGAGTGTCCGCGGATATCCGCGCCTGTCCGCGGCCCATCCGTGCCTGTCTGCGGCCCATCCGCGCCTGTCCGCGCCACATCCACGCCTGTCCGCGACTCCATCCGTGCATGTCCGCGACCCCATCCGCGCCTGTGAGCGCCC
>OZ020515.1:37250944-37407191 GCA_963971425.1 Bryoerythrophyllum caledonicum | reverse complement strand
GCGTGATGCGGGACGAGTACGCAACCACAAGCAGAAGAAACGCATTCACATATTCATCGATGGTGAGCTGAAAGCATTTCGAGGCTGGGGAGATGTACCAAGTCCGTGGACATTCACAGAGTGTGCAAAGAACATTGCTCGGTGTCATTTGGGACGAATGTGGCCGCATTCGTGGTATTTGCAACTTCAGAAATACGACAAAAATAATTTAAATTACTGCACCAATGAAGTATTCAAAGAACGGTGCATCCAAGCGTACCAGCACATCTACAACACGGCAAAGGTTCACCGGAACAAGGTGAATCTAGCCATTTTACGTATGGTGTATGCAAAAATTATACTCGGAGTAGTAGTCGATTGGAGGACAATGGAAATACAACCAAACTCCAAGATGACACCAGTATCCACGGCGACACTACCCAGAGAGCGCAAGTTTCCGGGCGAAGCTCTAGGAAAAAAGGCGAAGGAGGTTGAAGTTCCAAACAAGGAAGTCGTCTGGTCTGACACTTCCAGTGACGACTCGGATATTGGGTGTGACTCAACTTTTTGCAAGGAGATTGAAGGCTTTATTAAATGCCATTGGCTAGATTCTGCCCTCCAAGAAACACGGACAATTGGAGAAGATTCCGGCAAGGAAGAAGATCCAACTGAGATGGACGCGGTTGCATACGAGAATATCAATGAAAACCTACAGTCTTCTGATAATGTTCCAATTGGCCGAGAGGCTCATCTTCAACTTCTTGCTAAAGATCAGCAGAGTTTACAAGAAAACAAGAATCTAGTAGAAGAAGCCAACCGCAACAAAGAAGAACTTCAAAAATTACGCACAGTACTCCAAGAAAATGACAATCAAATCCAGGAATATGCGAAGTTGGTGTTTACTTTAAAGTCGTAGAATTTGATAGCAATGGAAGTAGTGCCATGAATGATAAACGGACAATTTTGTAACATTTTGAAATCATAGATCTTGTGAACTTTGTAAATTGCACTTCATTTGTAAAAGGCTCAAGTTCAAAACAATATTGTTTATCTCTGACGTTAATCAAGTTTGTATAATTTAGCATGTTTTTGAATTTGTACAATGTAATAAAGTGAATGTTCTGTACAGTCTTGTATACATTTAAATTAAATATTTGATGACTGTGTTATGATCTTCCATGATTGTACAACTTCATGCACTCCAGTCAATAAATTAAATTCACTTTTGTCTAATATTTGATAACCGACTACAATAGTCTGTAGTATCATCGAGAATTTTTTTGTAGTGGAATTTATATCATGTGTTGAAGAATAAAACTTAAATTTTTGTCTCAAACATGTAAATCATAAGACTAAACAATAAAAATCATGTTACTTTCTTGCATAATAAATGATTTGGGATGTAACAAAATCCCCAATATTAATGCAACATTATTATTCTTGGTTGAATTATATGTAACTAATTGCACGGGCCTTCCAAATGATAAGAGATGGCATTCTACCATACAAATTATCCATATTATATCTTAACCCCTAAAGGACCAAGGCAATTTTTCCTCAAAAACACTCCAAAACTGCCATTTTCAGCACATTCAACACAAAATGTTACAAAATCATTTTTTGAAAATTTAACCGTAGGATCTTGTACTAGACTTATATGAGAGTGTGAGGTAAATTTTTTGATAAGTTTGACCGCACGGATTGAAAGATATTAGCCTTTGAAGTGCAACATAATCTCTTTTTCAGGTCATACTATACACCTTCAACAAACTTCGACCACCTTCTATGGCAACTTTTTGCACTACGGGCCGTGAATTTATTGTGTTAACTTGAAAAGAATCATGTTAGGCACATGTGCACCAAATTTTAGAAGTAGAAGAGGTGTAGAAGATGTCCTAAAAAATCCTGCAATGCAACTATGTGCTGAGAATCAACAATACGCTTTATGTTTTGCATATATCTTATCCTTGTAACTTTTGAACCGTAAGTCGGAATTCTACGAAATTTGTGTCTACACAAAGCTAATTATAAGTTGTCCATTCAGTATCAAAAATCTCATCAAATAATGCCTAGAATTGAGAACGTGGTACCTTACCCAAACTCAAAATGTCCCCCGAGGGGACATTGGTCCTTTAGGGGTTAATTGGTTGATTTCAAGACAAATATGGCCAGGCCTACACATGCATTTGGAAAAAACACAAATCACACTTGAAAAATTCATGAGAAGTTATAGGCACTTCCAAAAAAATTTAATCCTTGTGTAATTTTCTTTTTCTCTATTTTGCCTATATTTTCTAATTAGCACTTTATCTCTCTGCCACTAAGAACTACACCAAATTTTGGAATTAGTATGGACCATACTATTTAGCAAGTATCCATACTAATTCATTTTTGTAATACATACTAATTTCAATGTTGAAACTAAACCTAATTTCTATGAATTAATATGGACCAAGCTATTTTCCGTGGATATAATATATTGTGGATCAGATAAAGATTGTGTGGATGAGAGCGACGCATGCAGAAAGGTGGCACAAAGCAGAGGTGCGCAAAGCGAAAGGGCGACATACTATTTGCAATGAAGTATTCAATTAGTATGGACCATCCTAATTGCAATCAATACTAATTGATTGTCTATACTAATTAGTATAACCTGTGTCGTTGGGCACTACTACGGTAGGTGTTCCGTGATGCATCTCCTTGGATCATAACATCATCAATTCAAGTACAACTTATGCTTAAATTGGTAGTAACTCAATACAAAGCGGTCTTAAGTCGCACAATATAACCATCCATTCCACAAATTGAAGACTTCTAACATGGAGGAAGGCAATTTTCAAACTTCAATTTCTTGCACAATTCTTCATGAAAAAAAGTGTATGAATACTCTATCTTATATTACATCTCAACACGTTTTCAAAGAGCCTAAACCCATTTCTAATTCCAAATGGTTAATGAACTATGAGCATTTGAAATGTGGTCTTCTTCATTTGAGTGATTTGTTTTTTTGGTGATTGTCGGCACAATATGCAACATCAAGTGATGAATTAGGTATCAAATCGAAGCTATTGAGATTTCCAATTGAATGAAACCATACTCAACTTCTAATTCTCAATATTGTGCACGCAATGAGCGATTTTCAAATTGCACTAGTTGTGGTGGTGTGTTGATAGGAAACCTTGAAGCAAGCATGCAACATGGAATTGCCACCTACAGCGGTTTGTGGTTACAACCACAACTTCAAGTTTAAAATGAGTTTGGAATCATGTAAGAGCAAGCCCCTCCACATGTGCTCCCATCCACCCATGCACCCATGCCTTCAAGGGCAACTAATCAAATGAAGCTTATTACAATTTTTGGCTTCTTACTATACAAACTCCATGAATTAGTACAAACCATACTATTTTTTGTGGATATGATATAGTGTAGATCATATAAAGATTGTGCAAAAGAGAGCGATGCAGGCAAAAAGGCGGCACAAAACGGAGGTGCACAAAGCGGTGTTGTGATGTGGGCCGTCTATTAGTTGAAGAGAGGTACCTCACTTAAACTAAAACTAAACTAAATTAAACTAAAACTAAATTAAACAAAACTAAAATTAAACTAAATTAAACTAAACTAAAATTAAACTAAATTAAACTAAAACTAAACTAAACTAAACGGGTTCTAAGTGAGAAGAGGGGTTAGGCTTGCTGGATGTTAGCCACGTTGGCAGATTAGATTCTTTGGCACTACAGTAGCTTTGTTGAGAAGTTAGGTATTGAGGACTTTTAGCCTCGTTAGGTGGATAGGGTTAGGGACATTTGTCCCATATGGTTTGGAGCCTTTTGACCTCTTGGTAGGTATTTAAGGCTGGACTTCCACCTTTGGGGCTTTTTTTTTTTTTTCTCTTCTACTTTCTTGTGTCCTAACTTTTATTAATTAGATATCATATTCTTTTGGGCTTATACTTTTACATTGTTGTTGTGTATTTGAGTTACTTTACTTTTATGCTCTCAGAGAGGTTATACTTTAGAGTGTTTTAAGGTGCAATAGTCAAATTCGAGAGTGTTTTGGGTGCTACGGCATGTTACAAGCTTGAGAGTTGACCAGGTTTTTTGGGTAAAGGATTTGCTTAAGCAAAAGCATTCTTTTACTTGCAGGAAACTACACCGTTCCCTGAATATAGTGTAGACTAGACTATTTGAAATTTCCTACAGTAATTTCAATAAACGCAAATTAAAGTGGTCCACTTGAATTTTCCATCCACATCAAATCATGTCCATTAGAAATAGTGTGGCTTGTTTCAAAATAAAAGACACGGGAATTGATGTGGATAAGTTTTTACCAATTGTACTCAAAACCAAAATTATAATATAATAACATGATAATAACATAATATAATAATATAATTATAACATAATAACATAATATAATATTAACATAATAATATAATAACATAATATAATAATAACATAATAATATAATAACATAATAACATAATATAACATAATAATATTATTTTATAACATAAGAATATAACATAAGAATATTAACATAATATTATAATATAATATAACATAAAATAATATTAACATAAGAATATAACATAATAAAATAATAAAATAATAATATAATAATATAATAATAATAATATAATAACATAATAATAACATAAAATAATAACATATTAATATTATATACAACAACCAAAATTGATGTGGTCTACCTCAATTTTCATCCAAAACTAGAATTGATGTGGTCCACATCAATTTTCATCCACATTACCTATACCTCCACACTATATTCAGTGAACGGTGTAGTACTTTTGGGGAATTGTGGATGGATTAGATGCTGGTCATAGGTTTCTTTAATTGTTTCTTCATTTCTTACATTTCACAAACTTTATCATAGCCAGAAGCCCCGTGCTTTTCCGGATAGGCAGCATACTTCACGACAGCGAAGGGGCGGCATACTATTTGCAATGAAATATTCAATTAGTATGGACCATACAAAATTGCAGTCCATACTGAATCCAACAATTGATATAGTGATATTGTACTCTACAATGTACACCTTATATACATGAAAATGGGAAAATGAAAAAACCACCTGATGTGCATTTGAAATAAGGGCCTGTTTACACCAAAACCATTTGACCCGAGCCCATTGATGCAATGGGTCATTCCTTGGTAGATGAGACCGTTGAAAGTGGAGTACCTTCCACCAAAAAAGGAATCTTTTGGTCCATCATGTTAGTGTAATCCTGAATAAATGGACCCTGCTCAAATGTACACATGGGTTGAGTTTTTTAGGTTATATATTCAAAGTGGACTTCTTAGACTTTTAGAGCATTAAAAAGGTATAAAATGATTGGTTGAGAACGGTTGTGTGCAATGGTCTCTCGGCCTTATGGAATTCCCACTTCAAAGATATAGGTCTTTCTTTTGCCTTTAAAGTCTAGAAAAATACTATCCACAACCGCCATGGAAGATTCCAAGTATATTTCTCATGCATGGAAATTGAACCCGATCGAAGTCCATATAGTACTTGATGTAAACCCAAAACCCAAGTACAACGGTCCGCAACTCACATACAATGAGAACACTCCTTCAAATTTGCGAGACCTCTTATGTCGTTGGTGTGAAGGGGCCCTAAGTTAGGAGGAAGAGCTCATTGCTGGCGAGCGCTCCGCGTGCACTACCGGGCCCCAAAGCGGTGCGTGCGTGCGCTGGCTGCCGTGGCCGTCGATGGTCAAGATGGAGGGCTGCGGTGCACCGCCCTTCGTCCTTGTTAACGTGGGTTCCGTCCCATCACCCATTCCCATTCCCAACACCCTCGCCATCAGGCCGCTGCGGTCGCGCTTTCTCGCCACGACCATGCCGCCATGGCCACGCTCGGCCTGCTCTCCATCAATGTCGCACCGCATTCGCATTCGCTTGCGCCGCGTGAATATCTGGACGAACGTAGCCGGAGAGACCGTTGCAGAGTGAGTATATGAGTATATATGCGCCAAGAATGACTATAAATGGCTCTCGATTGTGTAATTGGTTCCTTTGCGTACACGACTTGTCCTAGACATGACTCGTATGCGCTCCTGTCGGTTGCGGATATGGAGTCGTCCTCTGGGGTGGATGCATTTGTTATGTCATAGTAGACATTGTGGCGTAGGTGAATTCGTGCCGGGAATCAATTCAATTAGCGCTGAATTTACGCCGTTGTAGGTACGAATTTACAGGGGCTGTGTGCTCGATATTTGCGGTTCGTGGAATTAGATTGGTGGTTTGAGTATGCAGCAGAGGCTCCAAGTAACTCATCTCACGCTCTCCCTCTCACGCCACCGGGGTCACTTGGTCTCAATCTTATGTGCCCATACTCCGGAACGTGACGTTTCTATTTCTATCCACACGAGATGTGCCTACAGTGACCCTGAATTATGCCCTGAGAACCTGAAACCCTAACCCCATGGTGTCCATGATCGGTTCTCTGTGTGTTTAGGCTGTGGACTCAAGTTTCTCTCGTGGACAATAGTGTAATTGGTCAATTGGTCTTTGTGGATGCAGGCAGTGATGGAATTGCCCACTCGATTCGATTGCAGACAACAGTTGCAGTGTGAGCAACGGTGTAGGAGCTTTTCGTGCGTGTGTGCAGCTGGTGCACAGGTCAGTGAGTTATAGCTTTTGGCCATACACTTGTTGGAGATAAGCGGTTGGATGACTCGTGACTTGTGTTGAACTGGTGTGGTCATGCTGGCAACATGTGTGTCCAAATATGAGGTCTCCTTTACAGCAGTGTTTGATAAACAGGTTGCAACATTTTCCGCAATGTAAGAGGACATGAACCTGGATGACCGAGCCCTAACCCTTGAACCGCAGTAATGCTGGGAAGAGTATGTTCGAACTGCTCCTAAGTTACTTTTTGGCACGCTATTTGGATTTGTGTGACCAGGATGTCTGTGCGATCACACACCTCAAGTCTCCATGGCCTGTCTATTCTTCTTTATCCGTGCTCTCGCCCTCTTATGGGAGGAGAAGCAGTGGACAAATCAGGTGTTCATCATATTCATCAGTCTGGAAGAGATCAGCCCCGAGTGCCAATGCTTCATCAGTTTGGAAGAGATCAGCCCCGAGTGCCAATGCTTCAGGTATGTATGAGATGCCCGTCTTCACGGAAGGAGGTTGACGCAGTTTGGAGAGAACGTGACTGACATGGAGGAAATATGTTGCAGTCGATTCGGGCGGCACACATACAATCGAACAAATGTGGGAGGAGTATTTTGCAGATCCTTGCGATTGGTGGGACAACAGAGTTGACAAGGTATCATCGGGACTACTTGTTGATTGATGATAGAAAGTGGATGTATGACTTTGATAAGTAGGTGAGGAGGATATTTCTTGCTTGCACAAGGTTATGTGCACCCAGTGAAACAAGATGCATAGAAATTGGCCTTGGGGTATTCTGGAGTGGAGCCTGATCAATTCATTGTAGTTTTTTAGAGACCCATGTCCCTCAATCGTTGATTGTTGGGGGTCAGATTAGGTCTCAATGAGGTTTCCAGATCTGATCGTGGGTTGTGGTGCCCACAGAAGAATCCCCGGTCACCTGATTTTAAACATAAGGTGACAAGGAAAGCACTTTGGATAGATGGTTGGTCAACTCCAGCATGGGTGAAGGCAAGGCTCACACGGGTGACTCAAGGCAGATTGCAATGTGATGCTGGTTATGACACCAGAGGTTCCCAAGACACTGCACAAGGTAAAAGGTATTGGCATGGGCACGTAACTCCAGGAATTGAGCCGTCTCGCTTCCTCGATGCAGAGAATAGGTGCAGTCAAAATTTGTGATTTGAGTGGGTTTGAGAATTTGGTTTGTGCAAGACGATCCTTTGCTTTCTCTGCACTGTTTGATGATCTTAAAGTGGGATGGTTTTATTGAATTGCTCTGTACTGAAATATATGAGCTTAGGGTATTAATGGTCTTTGCACCCTTAAGTACTAGTGTTTTCCTCTTAACGTTGTTCTAATGAAGAATCTATGGATGAGACAGGCCACCCACGGGCAACAATGTAGAGGGAAAAACTCTGGCCACTAGAGCAAGAGAGTGGAGGCAAATTGTACAAGGTGGCGGTGGCAGCATGGATGTGCAAAGTGCTAGTACCACGAGTGAAGCAATTGCAATTCTGAAGAATCGTCTACAACAAGGCATCACTATAGACTCGTACACATATGTTGATGTTCTGAAGCGGTGCTCGAAGCAGAAAGACTTTTTGGCGGCCAAGCAGGTACATGACTGCATCATCAAGAGTGGAATGGACCAAAATACGTATGTGGGGAACAGTCTATTGAGTGTGTATATCAGATGTGGGAGATTGCAGTATGCACGCCGAATGTTTGATGGATTTCTGAAGAAGGATGTTATTAGTTGGAACGCCATGATTGGAGGTTATGCTCAGCGCAATCATGCTAGAGATGCAATGGAACTATTTCATCAAATGCGTCAAGGAAATGTGGAGGCGAATGAGATTACTTATTTGAGCATCCTGAAGGCATGTGACAGACCGTCAGCTTTGAAAGAAGTTCATGCATACATCAGACATGGGGGCCTTGACTCTGATGTGCGTGTCGGGACTGCCCTCCTTCAGATGTACGCAAAGTGTGGGTGCATCAAGGAGGCAAGGCAAACTTTTGATAATTTGACCAATCGTAATGTCTTTTCCTGGAATGCGATGATTGGCGCATATGTGGATAGTGGCAGTATCGATGATGCTCGACTACTTTTTGACAGGATGGATGAACGCGATGTAATCACATGGAATGTGATGATTGGAGCTTACGCAGAAAGTGGTTGTGGTGAGGAAGCATATCGTCTCTTTCTCCAAATGAAACGGGAAGGCTTCAAACCAGATGCAATTACCTATTTAAACATACTGAATGCACGTGCAAGCGCAGGGGCTTTGGAATGGGTGAAGGCGGTCCATGGCCATGCCCTGAAAGCAGGGTTGGAGTCGGATTTGCGCGTGTGCAGTGCTCTTGTTCACATGTATGCAAAGAGTGGCAGTATGGATGATGCCCGACTAGTTTTTGATAGGATGAAGGAACGCGATAGAATCACATGGAATGTGATGATCGGAGCCTATGCAGAAAGTGGTTGTGGTGAGGAAGCACATCGACTCTTTCTTCAAATGAAACGTGAAGGCTTCAAACCAGATGCAAGTACTTACGTAAGCATACTCAATGCACGTGCAAGCGCAGGGGCTTTGGAGTGGGTGAAGGAGGTTCATGTCCATTCCCTGGAAGCAGGGTTGGAGTCGGATTTGCACGTGGGTAGTGCACTTGTTCATATGTATGCGAAGAGTGGCAGTATCGATGATGCCCGTTTAGTTTTTGACAGGATGGAGGAACGCAATGTGGTCACATGGAATGTGATGATTGGAGCTTACTCAGAAAGTGGTTGTGGTGAGGAAGCATATCGACTGTTTCTCCAAATGAATCGGGAAGGCTTCAAACCAAATGCAGTTACTTACTTAAGCATACTGAATGCACGTGCAAGCGCAGGGGCTTTGGAGTGGGTGAAGGAGGTTCATGTCCATGTCCGGGAAGCTGGATTGGAGTCGGATTTGCGCGTGTGCAATGCGCTTGTTCACATGTATGCAAAGAGTGGCAGTATCGATGATGCCCGAGTAGTTTTTGATAGGATGGAGGAACGCGATGTGGTCACATGGAATGTGATGATTGGAGCTTACGCAGAAAGTGGTTGTGGTGAGGAAGCATATCGTCTCTTTCTCCAAATGAAACGGGAAGGCATCAAACCAGATGCAATTACCTATTTAAGCATACTGAATGCACGTGCAAGCGCAGGGGCTTTGGAATGGGTGAAGGTGGTCCATGGCCATGCCCTGAAAGCAGGGTTGGAGTCGGATTTGCGCGTGTGCAGTGCTCTTGTTCACATGTATGCAAAGAGTGGCAGTATGGATGATGCCCGACTAGTTTTTGATAGGATGAAGGAACGCGATAGAATCACATGGAATGTGATGATCGGAGCCTATGCAGAAAGTGGTTGTGGTGAGGAAGCACATCGACTCTTTCTTCAAATGAAACTTGAAGGCTTTAAACCAGATGCAAGTACTTACGCGAGCATACTCAATGCACGTGCAAGCGCAGGGGCTTTGGAGTGGGTGAAGGAGGTTCATGTCCATTCCCTGGAAGCAGGGTTGGAGTCGGATTTGTGCGTGGGTAGTGCACTTGTTCATATGTATGCGAAGAGTGGCAGTATCGATGATGCCCGTTTAGTTTTTGACAGGATGGAGGAACGCGATGTGATCACATGGAATGTGATGATTGGAGCTTACTCAGAAAGTGGTTGTGGTGAGGAAGCATATCGACTGTTTCTCCAAATGAATCGGGAAGGCTTCAAACCAAATGCAATTACTTACGTAAGCATACTGAATGCACGTGCAAGCGCAGGGGCTTTGGAGTGGGTGAAGGAGGTTCATGTCCATGTCCGGGAAGCTGGATTGGAGTCGGATTTGCGCGTGTGCAGTGCGCTTGTTCACATGTATGCAAAGAGTGGCAGTATCGATGATGCCCGAGTAGTTTTTGACAGGATGGAGGAACGCGATGTGATCACATGGAATGTGATGATTGGTGGACTTGCACAACATGGATGTGGACTTGAAGCCCTGGAGTTGTTTAGGAAAATGAATGCAGTCGGCTGCAAACCGGGTGCATGCTCATTGGTGGCAGTGTTGTCGGCCTGTAGTCATGCTGGCCTCGTGGAGGACGGTCGTCGGCTCTTTCTGGCTATGACGCAAGATTTTGGCATCAAGCCTGATATTTTGCTTTGTAACTGCATGGTGGATCTTCTTGGGCGAGCAGGACAGTTGGAGGAAGCAATGTTATTCATTCGTAACATGCCAGTTGAACCAGACGGTGCTACTTGGGGAGCCTTGCTTGGTGCTTGTAGAACTTACGGTAATGTGGAATTGGCCGAAGTTGCTGCTGAAGAGAGTCTGAAATTGGAACGGAATTGTGCCGCGACATATGTGCTGCTTTCCAACATTTATGCTGCAGCTGGCAAGTGGGACCAGGTGTCATTGGTGCGCACTATGATGCAGGAGAGAGGTGTACGCAAGGAGCCAGGGCGTAGCTGGATTGAAGTTGATAACAAGATCCATCGCTTTGTTGTAGGAGACACATCTCACCCAGAAACGAAGGAGATATATGCTGAGCTGAACAGATTGACCGAAAGAATCAAGGCTGAGGGTTACATTCCTGATACCCGGCTAGTGTTGCAGAATGTTGATGAGGAGGACAAAGAACTGGCTCTTTGCTCTCATAGCGAGAAGTTGGCAATTGCGTATGGATTGATGCGAACACCTCATGGAAAACCAATTCGTGTGTACAAGAACCTCCGGGTGTGCTCAGATTGCCATACAGCAACCAAGTTTATCTCGAAGGTAACAGGGCGGGAGATTGTGGCTAGGGATGCTAATCGGTTTCACCACTTTAATGATGGCGTGTGCTCTTGTGGTGATTACTGGTGATGAGGTGGGCAGTGCGAGGTATGTAGCGTATTGTTGGGATGCGTTGGTCACTTGGTCGAGGGCAGGGGCAGGGAATGTTAAGCTGCAGTTATTTAAAAGTTCGAAGTTAAATACTTGTATTTGAATGGAAGGAGTCAAATGTGTTCCACGTGTTGACGACTCCCTCTTTATTCTTTATTCTGTACCAAATGACTCAGCTTGCATGGTATTGGATTTGAATTAGTATTGGGCTGGTATGGCATCTTTGGACAATGAATCTTCACGAGTGGCCCATTTTGGATACCCGTCATTTGAGGTCCGTTGCTTCTCAAATGATCCTGATTTGGTCCAATACTGATTTGAACCCACTTTGGTTGCTATTGTAGTGTATATTGCTTTCTTGCACGACAATCAATCAGAGTTTTAAATATGCTTAATTTGATAGTATTCTCTTGTAATGGAACATAATTACGATCCAGTATCACAAGAAGGATTTTTGGAGTCCCTTGTGACGAGTCAAAACTTGATTTAGAGGGGAGACTCATGAAGAGGGATTTGTTAAGTGAACCTTGTGTATTGTATTGAAGCAGATAATGGTTTGTTTTTCCAATGCATTTGTCGCGCTTGTGCAACATCGAGCGCATTTGGATTCGAGTTGCGGTACATTTTTGGAGGTCAGCATCGATTTCTGAAGTTCATTTCTGAGCTAATTGTGAAGTAGACGCTACTATGAAACTTTGTGGCTTAAATTTTGGTTCAGAATGCGGGCTATGTCGCCGTTTCTTTTCTGTCCGAGTGTTGTGTCTGTGTGATGCGCGTGCTGTTGTATTTTTGTTAGAATTCGATTCGAGAACATTGAATAGTTAGTATCCTGATTTGAGAAGGAGCTCGCAGTGTCAGGGTTCGAGAAACTGACATTGATTGATTTTTGAGTCTAATCTTGAAATTTGCGCTTAAGGAGAGACATTGAGCGTGCTTCTGGTGAGAATTTTGGTTCTGAATGCTGGCGATGTAGCCGTTTCTGTTCGTTCTATGTCTTGAAGAAATTATTTCTGTCTGTGCTAGGCCATGATGCGCTTTCTGTTTTTTTTTCTGGGAACTGTAGCGTAGGATTCAAGGCCAAGGCATTGGAGAGTCTCGATCTCGGGAGTTTAATCGGCGAGTGAAATTTTTATGTTCTTGGAGAGCTCGTTCTCATTACTCTGAGAAGGAGGTTGCAATGTGAGACTGAGGGCTCAAGAGATTGTCATCAAATGGTTTTTCATAGTTATCTTGTAGTTTTGCACTTAAGGAGATTGAATTGTGGAAGTTTCTGGCTAAATTTTGCTTCTGGATGCTGGCGCTGGCACCGTTTCCTTATTTCCGAGATTTTGAAGAAGTTGCGTCTCTATGCGCCTGGCTGTGATGCGCTCGCTGTTATTTCTTGGAGGACTTGCTTAGGATTCGAGCCGATGAATAGTTCTGAGCTTAATTCGGCGAGTGGATGTTTTGCTTTTGTTCCTGATTTGAGAAGGAGGTCGCAATGAACGTTCATCAAACCGTCATCAGATGAGAGCGTGACTCAACTTTATGCGAGCCGAGCGGTTGCGGCAGGGCAACATGATGTTGTCGCTGTGCCCGACGCCTTCTACTTCACTAGGAAATTTTAGGTGTTCTATTAATCTGCGGAAACCATGTTATAGTAACTTGCAGTCCCGGACGCCCGTGGTGATATGTGCGTTGCGAGGAGAACCTGCTGGTGAGATTGCTTAGTACATTTCTTTAATATTCATTTTCGGAACCAAATGAACTTGTTGTAATTGCAGCTTGATTTGGCCCTATGCTCTCTGGAAAGGTATTTTTATTGCATCAAAGAAGCAGGGCAGCTTATCAGAGGAATGTAGGGACTGAAGAAGGTGAGGCACCTGCTCCACAATTTTCCAGAAGAGCTGCTCTTGCAGTTCTTGCCGGTGTGTCTGGAGACATTGGCATCTTCAGAGATCGGAATGAAATCTACTACGCCAATGCCGTTACGGAAGAGAAACAAACTAATCTAACTGTTGAGCAAGTAAAGGTACGAACTAGTTTGTCAATCTTGCAACATGAAGAGACTTCATGCGTCTAGAAGTCTGTAACGTACGCCATCTGTGAATCGTATTTACAGTTTCTTGGTTTGGCTCTCATTGTTTAAACGCTTGCCCCTAAGCAGAAAAGTTCTGGCCTCGTCTTTGCATTATTTTTCTCTCACCTTCTTGTCTTTGCAGGGGATCATTGAGAATGACATCAGAGAAGGCCAGTATTACGTGGCGGGAAATTTGACTCCCAGCATATACAATGACAACTGCAAGTACGTCTCTCATTTTTCTTCTGGTGTTAAAGTGGGAGTTATCTTACTTGTTCATTCAAAGGAATATGATGCAGTGTGCTGGACACGCCTGTTAATACTAATTTTGGATCTCACATGAAAATACTAACTAATTGAGCTAACAATGTGGATAACTGCAGATTTACGGATCCAACTACAGTCGTGACGGGAGTGAACAAGTATGTGGCAGCTGTAAAGCTGTTGTTTGACCCTGAACTCTCTGAACAGGAACTGCTTTCGATAGATGTCACGGGGCCTCGCACTATCGAAGTCAATTGGAGGCTTGGTGGTACGTATTCTCAATCAAATCACTTGATTGTATCTATCATATTCGTTCTAGGGTACTAAACAATCGGGTCATATCATTTCACTAGTCGAATGATTAATTTGTCGGATTGTAATTTGAGCTGAAGTGTTCAAAGGCATGAATATTGGAATCATTTCCACTTAAAGCACAGAGGTAGAATTTGTTGAAGAATGCGTTCATTTTTCATGCAGGTACTTGAATTTCCCATGGAAGCCACACATCATGCCGTATGAAGGTATGTCCTTTCGCTCAAGCTTCGTTGTAACCAAAAGATAAATAAAATTCTCCCTGATGATACCTAGGTTCGAAGGTAGATGAAGGTCATCTGATTGTTGAACAAGGTCATTTCTTGTTGGAGATGCAGGATCCACACGCTACACACTAGGCGACGAGGGTCCCACAAATTGAGGAATCTCCTTGTCAAAACTCCTACAAGAATTTGCAAAATTGAAACAGAATCTCTTAAAAGGCATAATTAGCAATCCAAATAAATGCCACAGTAGGCGTTGTATTTAAATAAAGCACGGTAGCTTCATGAGTTCATCAACCATGTAAATGAGCCACTGGCACTTTTTTTCCTTCAGCTGGAAAGACTTGCCCTCACCTATGTCCTTTTGAATAAAGCCTAAGGGCCTCTTTACACTAGAGGTGAGAGGCCGTGAGGAGAGAAATTTCAGCCAATGGGAGGCGTAGAAATCGAGAAGACCAAAGAATGTCACTTTACACCCGATTTTTTCAATCCAAGGGACGAAAGAGGAGAAAATGACATGGACAACACTTTTGTCCTCCGTGGCAATGAAAGTGCATAATAATGAGGGGCCCCGGAATTATAGTTAGGCCTACCTCAAGAGGTGGGCCTAACTATAAATCCGGGGGGCCATTGGCCAAAAAACTCACAACCAATCATTTAATATATTTAAAGATGAATTTTGAAAAAGCTCAATATTGGAGCTTTTGGCCTTCTCTCACTTTACACCACACCCAAAGGCCATGGCTTCTCAAGGATTGGCCTCTCAAGAATGTGCCATGGCCCAAGTGGAGTTTGGCCGGAGGCTTCTCGTTTCTAATGTAAAGAGGCCCTAACTCTTCTACTACACCGTTCCCTGAATATAGTGTAGACTAGACTATTTGAAATTTCCTACAATAATTTCAATAAACGTAAATTAAAGTGGTCCACTTGAATTTTCCATCCACATCAAATCATGTCCATTAGAAATAGTGTGGCTTGTTTCAAAATAAAAGACACGGAAATTGATGTGGATAAGTTTTTACAAATTGTACTCAAAACCAAAATTATAATATAATAACATGATAATAACATAATATAATAATAATATAATAACATAATAATATAATAACATAATAAAATAATAACATAATAATATAATAACATAATAAAATGATAACATAATAATATAATAACATAATAACATAATATAACATAATAATATTATTTTACAACATAAGAATATAACATAAGAATATTAAAATAATATTATAATATAATAAAAACATAATAATATAATAATATAATAATATAATAATAACATAATAATAATATAATAACATAATAATAACATAAAATACTAACATATTAATATTATATACAATAACCAAAATTGATGTGGTCTACCTCAATTTTCATCCAAAACTAGAATTGATGTGGTCGACATCAATTTTCATCCACATTACCTATACCTCCACACTATATTCAGTGAACGGTGTAGTGAATCCACTACACCGTTCCCTGAATATAGTGTAGACTAGACTATTTGAAATTTCCTACACTAATTTCATTAAACGCAAATTAAAGTGGTCCACTTCAATTTTCCATCCACATCAAATCATGTCCATTAGAAATAGTGTGGCTTGTTTCAAAATAAAACACACGGGAATTGATGTGGATAAGTTTTTACAAGTTGTGCCCTAAAACCAAAATTATAATATAATAACATAATAATAACATAATAACATAATAAAATAATAACATAATAATATAATAACATAATAAAATAATATAACATAATAATATAATAACATAATAATATTATTTTATAACATAAGAATATAAACATAATATTATAATATAATATAACATAATATAATATTAACATAATAATATAACATAATAACATAATAATATAATAATAACATAATAATAACATATATGAATAACATAATAACATATATTATAATATTAATATTATATACAATAATAACATATATAATAATAACATATTAATACTATATTAATAACCAAAATTGATGTGGTCCACATCAATTTTCATCCAAAACTAGAATTGATGTGGTCCACCTCAATTTTCATCCACATTACCTATACCTCCACACTATATTCAGTGAACGGTGTAGTAGAAATCCGTGTTTTCTTGATAGGCAATTTTTGACATATTTACACAACAAGAAAAAACAGCATCTGAACCAATATAAAAATCATATTATATATGTTGGTTACAACAATTGGTTAAGACATCTTGATTTGGACAATAATCAACACAATTATGTTGATTTGAGTTCTTGATTCGGTCAATGATTAGTATTCAAAAATCTACCATGTAGACTACCATATAGGCGAAACTCGCCACATAAGCACGTTGCCACATTGCCAGATCCATTATGTGGTTAGGACTATAAAAATTAAATTAAATTAAATTATAAAAAATTAATCAAAAAATTAATCAAAAAATTAATCACATTAAGAATTTAAATTAAAATATTAATTAAATATTAAATCATTCCATTAAAATAGGCTGTTTGTTTTGTTTCGTTTGTTTGTCATGTTGAGATCTCTCAGACCGTGAAGCTACCTTTCGCGTTCTTGGTATCATCAAAAAGCCCTTAACGAGGAGGCGTACACGGGTCTAATTTCATGGCATTTAGACCTACGGTGGAAAAGTTATTGAATTCCAAAGTTTTAATGAATCAAAAAATTAGAAAAATACTTCTACTTTAATTTTGACTGTGGCAACAGCACAAGGCATACTAGTTACTATGAAATTTCATAATATCCATTACTATGTTTAAAGTAGTCCAATACATTGTCAATTGAACTTCAAGTGCCACTTACCTTAGAAACAGAAGGTGAAAGCATTAGGAAAAATTTGAACCATGAAACGGGCTGTCTCGCGGCGCAGCATGGTGATAATACAGAAAAAAAATTAAAATTAAAAATTAAAAATTAAAAATTAAAAATTTGGAAAAACACCATATCCAACGTGGTCGCACTCATAACATTCATGAGCCAGAGGAGAAGCTGCCTTTTCTTTTAAATAATTTTTTCCCTAATTGCACCATTGCGGCAACAAACTTGCAGCCTCTTTCAAGGTCCAAAATTTTCCTAATGAGGACAATCTCTTTATATAAGTGGGGGGTAGGAGGTAGAACAAAGAGTATAAGATAAGTAAAGTAGGAATTTAAGTTCTCATAGTTAAGTGCAAAAGTAGAAACTTTGATAAAAGTAGAATTTTAAACCTCATTTTGGCATAGTGAAATAACTTTTTTCAAAAGATTTTGGGCTGGAAAAGGTAGTATATTAATCCAAGTTTCATTTCCAAAAATCCGTTTGACATTTTGAGCTTCTAATCAAAAGTTATGGACAAATTTCAAAGAGGAAGTTTGAAATTGTCCAAGACAGTGTTCCTTCCAACTCTTCTCTGAAATTTGTGCACAACATTTGATTGGAGGCTCAAATTGTCAAACAGTGTTTTGAAGATGATAGTTGGCTTGATTTTCCACCTTTTGTTAGTTGAAAGTTCTAAAAAAGAGGTTACATTACTATGCCAAAATGCAGTTTGAAATTCTACTTTGAAGATGTTTAATGGATTCCCAAATCAACTAAGCAAATTTTGTTTTTGGTTAAAATCAACACAGTTGTGTTTATTGCTATTTCTGTCAAAAAAATGTAGCAACCAAATCAACATACGAAATTCTATTTATTTCCTTTTTTAACAGTCAACATGAAATAGTTCATCTTGTGTTGATGAGGGTCTTGTTTTTGTATAGTGTTACGTACTTGAACGTATATGAATATGTTGCTGCAGATGTCACTCAAAATTTGTCATGGTTGACATGCAGAAAACATCAAAAATCTTAAATAACATGGTTTTATGTTTTCATGTTATGTAATAGACATCACCGAAGACATTGGTCAAGTGGCCCTCAAATTTGCCATGTGGTTGCCACTTTAGCGCCACGTTGGTAATAGATGCCATGTGTGAATTTTTTTCATCCACACCAAATGATAAAGTCCAAGATGACATGGAGCATGACGTGTTCGCAAAAAAATTGACATGGTATCCGTTGAGTATAACATGGCAGTCTAGTTAGCACAATTTTATGTCGTCCAAATGTTTTTTGAGGCATTTTTTGAGATGTCAACTTGAACATCCAAATGTTTTTTGAGACATTTTTTGCAACATCAAGTGCCACATCTGCATATTTTGCAACATCATCATAGACATCTACATTCCTTCATAAACACCTCTTAAAACATCTAGTATGATCTAATTGAACAAAATAATGTTACCTTTGATGTTCACATGGCTTACTACACTACTCAATATGATGTTGATATTGACACACACACATGTCCCACATAATGCACATGCACATTCCACAATATACTATACACAATACGTCATAATCTACCATATACCATACGCCGTCTATAATATACTCTATTTAGCCAAATACATAACATGGCTTTAAAAGCCACTTATAATGATATATAATATAATACGTAGAAATTGTGTTACAAATAGAAGTTGTACACTTGTACAGAGATGTTATGAAAGACATGCAAAATATCCTAATGAACATGCTGATTTTGTTCACGACATTCATACAGAGACACATGTACTAGTAAAGTCATGTGCAACATGATTATAGCCTTTGTGTACTGTAACAAAGGGTGGGAGAGTTCCCTATTGCTTGAACATTATCGTTCAAAAAGTACAGTGCAAGAAAAACTCGCAATTGTTGAATGTTACAAACACAATTACTGTTTACATACTTCTTTTTTTCTTAATGGTCTTCTTTGGCGTATACATGAATGCAAAATAATGCACGTTTAAATTCTCAGAGACAATGATTAAGGTCATACTTAAATCCAATGGATATTTGCAAAGACGTTTACGGATGTTTGCACCGGCGTCTAAGATTGCATTCTAAAGATGAAATGTCTCTAATAAAGAGCATGCATGAAAAGAGGACTGTGACATGCATCAAACGACATTGTCGTCTCTACTATTGTCTTAGAAAATGTGCAAACGTCTGTGATGATGTCTGCTAAGACACTATGGAATGTGCATCAAAACACCCCATTATATTGTTGTGGCATGTGTCACTTGTTGAATGTTATATTTTCAATGTATCATTTTCTTTATTTTCAACAAAATTCTTGTATCCATCCGTTGCATTCCTAACCACAGTGAAGTTACTACATAGGACTCATCCTCTATAGACATTGCATTTTCATCTATATGTGCAGCTCCCTTGAACTTGCTTTTATTCCATCTCCATTTGTTGTTCGTTGGATGTATAAGATATAAAAGGAAAAGGCACAATAGTCGAAAAGCACAGATATTCTTATTAAACCTACGTTTTTTTTATTTCTCCGTTGTTTAGTATGGAGTATACTTGAATGCAATGAATTGCACATTCATATTGTTGCCAAGTCTGTAGAAGTGATAGATAAGGTACATGCTCATGTCAACTAATATATTAGAGTAGTTGCCGACGTGCAAGCCTTCACTCCAAGGAAGGCAATGGCATCCTCAACAAAAAGACATTAAACAAGACACTATCATGCATTTGACAACAATGTTGTCTATGGTAATGTCTGAAAAGACGTGAAGACGTCCAATGAGATATATAAGAATATCCTAAAACATGTGTTAAGCAAACCATGGTGATGACATAGCATGCCACGTCACCATGTAGACTACCATGCCACCTAATTTCCATGTCATTGGCAACATTGGACACAACTGTTTATTTTTATTTTTAGTGCATGGCATATTCCTTCCCTTCCCCATTTTAAAAATCTTGGACAAGTGTTTTACTGCAAACCACAATAACTTCTACTAACTTACTTGACAATAAAATGTCAACTGCTACTGATATAGCAATCCATGTTTTGGCAGACACTACAAAAAACAAACTTAAGTCATTCTTAATGTCAGATAAAACATTATCGTCCGTCTAAACGTCAAAGTGTTTTTGCTAAATTTTGCTTGTATTTTGCTGAACATCCTCAAAAATCTATCCTCAAAGGCCATCCAGACGTTGACAAGCCTATTTTTTTTTTGGAAAGTTATGTCAAAAAAAAACTAGAGTCTAACATCAAGAAAAACACGGGTTTCTACTAGTGATCACTTGATTCACATTCAAGTATGTAAGCATTATTTTAAAGAACCGTTACCCCCTAGAAGAATATTGGTTACTATCAATGGCTGTTTGAATAATCAAAATTCTTGAGAAACATGCCGCTCTTGAGGAACATATCTACTAAAATTCTAATGGTTTTTGCGTCCGATAGGACCATAACATCAAGATTGTCATTCTGTCATTCAGATTGTCATTCAGATTTGTCATTAAACATGTCCAATTTGGTGTCATTCAGCATTGTTGTCATTTCTGATGGGGCTTGGAAGGCGAGCAAATCAGGTATTTTGAAACATGGAATTGCTTGTTTTCTCGTTAGTGACCTTAATATTTGGGGGACGGGGCAGATTGTGTTGTCACTATAAGAAACCCGTGTTTTTTGTGACAGGGCAACTAACGTGCAATTATGTTCTGTGCAGCATCCGGCACGTCAACGTTGACGTCCAAAAAAATCCGTTATAATTGACATGCGAAAAACATGCCAAAATCTCAAAAAACACGCCCACGTTTTTTAAAACGTCACAAAAACTTGGGGGTTGAAGGTGTTTAAAATCTGCCATGTGGCTGCCACGTCGCATCCACGTCATCACCACATGAACGGGCAGTGCCACATCTCCAACTTTTTCATCCGGGCCCTTGGTAATGTGGCCCATGATGTGGCGCATGACGTGGCATACGATTGTGACTAGGCTTGCATACGTGGACCCGCCATTTTATGACGTGGCACCTTTAAAATATGACGTGTCACTTTTTAAAATATGACGTGGCATGTCCAATCAGCATAGTTTAATGCAATAATTAATTGTGGACAGTGTAAATTGGGACGTCATTTCTAACACGGTATGTTTTCTGTGACGTTCGTTATGACGTTTTCTGTGACGTTCGTTGAGATGGAGGTCACCAAAAGCAAGCACCAAGTCAGCAAAAGCAAGTGCCATGTCACCAAAAAGAAGCGCCATGTCATCAAAAAGTACCGCATCACTTTAAGTTTCAAGGGTAATTCAAATTCATCCAAGTAGATGGATGAAAGTGAATCACTCTTGATTCTAGTGTGATGAGATACGAGAGAAGGCCTTACATATATATACAATGGGATGCACAAGTGGTGACAATCCATATGGGATTATTGGATTTGTCATGGTGTTAGCCTCGTGTTAGCATAAACATTAAAATGTCACAGTAGACGTCCATCCAGACGTCTGTTCCAACATCCTCTTTGCCTACGTGGCAGTTGATTTCAACCTTGCCTACGTGGCACAAACATTTTAAAAAGAATCCAATTTCTACCTTGCCTACATGGCTCAAACATGTTTTTTGTGATGTCAGTAAGGACATCCACGTTTTTTGTGACGTCAGTAACGACATCCACGTTTTTATTTTTGTAGGGGTCAGCCCATCTCCATTGTGTTTTAACCGTTGGGCAGTGTTTTACGGGAGGTTGCAGTAACAATCTCGAAGTTACTCACAGTGAAGCTAAACCCCCCTGCCGACGTGGCATTGTCACCTTTCTGAGGACGTTGTCTAAAACATGACTATGTTCACCAGGACGTCCCGCAAAACAAATACGTTTATGCTAACATCTCTGCGTTTTTCCGCCAATTTTTCCATGTTTGGTGCAACATCCACCAGAATCCGAGAGCCCAAGGCTCGGCCCGTTCGCAAAAACATGTTTTGAAAAACACACTTGATCACAGCTAACGTCACAAAAATCACGGGTTTCTTATAGTGTGTGGTCTTACTTAGAGGGTTCTGAATATGATAGACTTCTTGGTTGGAAGTCTGAATGTATGGAAGTGTTGGGGTGGACAATGAGTTGAATTGCTAGCTGGGCAAGTGTGCTTTCTGGGCAATCTAGTTAATGCATGTCTCCATCAAACTAGTTTGAAATGTGAGAGTATCAGGCCGTTCAATCCTTGTAAGTATGGGTTTTCCTTCCGAGAGGCTGTTTAGAAGAAGGGCAGGAACAGATGCTCTAGAATCTCTTAAGCTGGATCTAGTTTCGCGGTTAATAAATTATAGTGCTTGTTTAGCACCCCAAGATTCTGACTGCTGATTGGAATCTGTAGGTATATGTAATTGATTTTGGTCTGGCCAAGAAGTACCGTGATCCATCGACCCATCAGCATATTCCATATAGGTAATACTGAAAAATTCACATATATCTGGACTTGCAACGGACAACATGTGCAAAGTGGAACTTAAGACCTTAGGTCCTCAAGATCTCACTTCTATTGAGCTTGGAAATAAGAGTTTGCTTAGTTCCTGGTGGCATGTGTGCAAGACAGTAACCTTGTGTCTTGATTATCAGGGAGAACAAAAACTTGACAGGCACTGCACGGTACGCAAGTATCAACACTCATCTTGGCATTGGTAAGTAGTTCGTGCTTCTGGAACTCTTTTCCTTCTCCCCTTTCCGTCCTCTCTTGTGAACACTTGTCCTCTAAAATCCGACGACATCTGATCGGGTTGCTTCGGCTCTTATGAACAGAGCAAAGCAGAAGAGACGATTTGGAGTCCCTTGCTCACGTTCTCATGTACTTTTTGAGGGGAAGGTGAGTTGTTATGTACTTTTTGTGTTATATTCACTTTTCGTGCAAGAATGTTTTATCTCAGGATCGTGCACATACTCTCCTAAGCTCATTTTTCTATCCAGGATGGCTTCAGCATGGAAATTTAAAACATTTCGTGTGATTTTAATCTCTATATTCTGAATTACTAGCTATCATGTAGTTGAACAGCCTGTGAAGGTCTGGATGCACTGGTTCTGTGATTTTTGAAAATCAATCTAGTTTTTGAAGGTTAGAATGCATCCGGGTTGTGGATATTGAAAGTAGATTGTTTTTTGTGGAACAGTCTTCCTTGGAAGGACTGAAAGCAGGAACAAAAAAGCAGAAACATGAGAAAATCAGTGAGAAGAAAATGTCCACACCCATTGAGGTATTTTGCCATGATCTTCGTCAATTAAATAGTGGGCTTGAAAGTATTCCTTTTTTTCTACAAATTGTAGGTCTTGATGAAGCGGAGCTGGTGGGGTTTTAGAGATATGTTCAGATTGAGGTCCGATTTTCTCTTTCCAGGATTCACTTGCTTCTTTTGGTGCAGGTCCTCTCTAAAAATTACCCCTCAGAATTCGCATCGTACTTCCACTACTGCCGGTCTTTGCGCTTCAATCACAAGCCCGACTATGCGTACTAGAAAAAGGATTTTCCGTGACGTGTTTATTCGCGAGGGTATGACAATTCGTCATTTTTGTAGACGTAGACTGGTCGGTGGTATCTAAATTCGTGAGTTGAAGAGCAAGTGGTTTTGTGAGTGTTTGCTAGTTGTTTGCTCCACCGTGCTGAAAGCTTTACATTGGATCTTATTCACATTTCCGTTCTGGCAGGATTTCAATTTGACTATGTTTGTGACTGGACCATTTTGAAGTACCAGCAGTCACAAATTTCCGGTGTTCCATCCCGCACATTGGTATACAACACATCTGTTTAGTTCACTCATGTATTCGAATTTTGTTCATATCTTCCGCAAAACATCTACTTTCAAATAGATTTATGTTTCCTGCTCAGGCGTTGTAAGCTTGTGGATTTTGTGGAATACGTGTGATCATTTTGTGAGTGGGGTCTCATCTACTTGGGTTCTTCTTGGCCTGGATAGGTCCTTTCTTTGAGCCTGAAGATGCTTTCTGTGGACTTGTTCTTATGTAGGATTGTTGCCATAGTAGTTGATGAAAATGTTGGCTCTTTAAATTGTGTTCAAACATACTTCTTCCATGGTGTCAATTTCTTTCTTGTGGGTTGCCTTATTTTTTTACTCTATTGTGTTCTGATTCTGTTCTGTTCTGGCAGGGTGCTGGTGGAGGACAAACCAGCGGCGCGTTAGGAGATCGCGTTACATGAGGTCAAATTATGCAAGATGCACAGCGGTCCAGGGAGGCAGATGCTACCCGGCAAAAGCTTGCTGGCGGTGCAACTGGGTCTGGAACCTCAAACATGCTAGAATCATCAAAACACAAGAGTCCTGAACATGATGAATCTGCCAAGGACTCGGTATGTTTCTCTTATCCCTTTCTAACGATTACGAAAATGAAAATTGAGTGACGTGTCACGATTCAAATTTGTCAACTATATAATTTAAAAGGAGAGTAGATATCCAATTGATGCTGCCGGTAGTGCACAGAAGGTAGGAATGTCTAGTCTGCGGAGACGCAGGCCTTGAAAGTTCATTGCTTCTCCATCAAACTTCAGAGAAACGAAAAATCCTTTTCTCATTGAATGCTTATCATATCGTTTCGAGAAATTTCGAGTTCATTAACCCTGGAGCTCCGGCCGAGCCCCAAAGTGAATGGCATATTTTCAAACGCCTCTTTCTTCCTGAAAAACGAAGACATTTTGTCTAGTTTTTTTAAGAGATCCTTGAGTGTATGCCGCGCTGGGTGGCAGAACATTTCTCATTAAGGAACTACAGAATTTCATACAGAAGAAGATGCCAAGAAGATGCCAAATCCATGGATCATAAATGATGCCTTTCTAGATTATTTGGCATCTCCCATCCCCTTGTTCTTGATCATTCATGAATTTGAGCCCAACCAATGATATGCAAGTAACTACGTCTAGTTTCTACTCCAATTTGAAATGTTATTTTTGAATTTTTATATTTCAATTTAAACTTTTGTCCGATTGTCAGATTCCAATGGTTTTGTAATTCTAGAATGCCTTGGGAATTTGTTTTAAAATTATGATGTTCTACAAGCGTAGTTGTAGGGCTACACTTATGGGGGGATATTCAAGTTTAAGTTCATTTTGTATTTGATATGAACTTCAGATTTTCTTGAAATTCTTGATAACTTCACATTTCAAAAAAAATTGTGAATAGTTTATGACTTTTGGAATAAATGCAATTCAATCTCTAGAAATTAAAAGAACAAAAAATTTAGTTTCAAAATGAACCATACAGAATGACGGATTTGAAGTTTGGACTCGCTTATGGGCTCCGTCCATTAAGGGTGAAGATCCCATGGAGGGTTTTCACGGGAGGTTTATATCTTTTGGGGAAAGTGTTGAATCTTCAACTCTGTCGACATGAAATCTTTAAAGTAAACCAAATTCGTGCTCATCTTCAACGTGAATCAAATACGTGGAATGTGTGTCGACTCTACTTCCATGGTCACAGATATGTCCTACTGATGTTTATCCTACTTCCAGTTCTGCAACAGTATTCGCTCTCGTGTCTTCCTGAAGTCCTGTCCATTTTGTGACGAATGTGTGAGTTTCTGTGGATTAATTAAGACCTTGAGACACAGATGGGCTAGATCCAGATTGAGTTAAGAAGAGGATTCCGGTGATCTACAGTAGTAGATTATAGCCGTGGGAAGCTTGTTTGTTTTTCTTATCTGTGAGTGCTATTGCACAGGGTCTGGCAAAGCCGGAGCGCATGCATTCATCCTCGTATGGAACTCGAGGAGGCTCCTCCTCTAGGCGAGCTGTTGTCTCCAGCAGCAGGCCGTCGGGCCCCAGCGAAGGTGTGGAGTCACGGACCCTGAGCTCTTCCAAGACTGGTGCAACCAGCCTGCGGACCCCAGCAGCAGCGATGCGCAGGAGCTCTCCAGTTGGTTCCTCGGACCCCAAGCGGCCGGTTCCAAGCCGCCATCCGCAGTCGAACTCGAGGGTTTATGAAGCTGCCCTAAAGGGAGTGGAGTCTCTTTCTGTTGAGGTGGATGGGAGCCAAAAATGAAGTAGTCGGCCCAGGTTTGTGTTTAGCTAGCTATTCTCTCTTTCTGGTTCCTTATACCAACCTCTTCTTTTGTAGCTGAGAGTTGTTGGACATCAATAGGCTAGACTCGGGGAGTTACTAAACCGAGTCTGAAGTCCTGTAGTTTCTGGTTTAGGTTGAGGCTTAGAACATCGATTTAAGGATTCTTGAGCGCGTATGTTAACTGTCTGGTAGTAGCTAGAGTGACTGATATGCCCTTTTCAAGAAGGACCCTCATGGTCGTGGCTGACGTCTGGGTTGCTTGGTGGTTGTGCAGGGTCGAGAAATTTGTGGAAGAAATCGTAGTTCCTTCCAAACTCAAAGGGATAACTAAGATGGAGCGTTCTGGATGAAGGGTCTTGTACTGGATGTTTTCGAACTCTACATTAGAGTTTGGCTATGTACCTGCTGTGCATTGCGATTTCCGCCTTGGATTTGATGTGGAAACAGAATTCATTTGCAGATGTGCATGTTCCGGGCGGCTGATGCTTTCCAAACCAGTTCTCCTGTTCTCGCTACGTTGCTTTTTGCTTGTTGCTTGTTGAAGACGACGCTGGGTCAATTTAGTGTCACTTTATGGCTCTCTGTATTGAGATCACGTGGCAGTTAATATTGCTTATTGCTTGTTGTCTGGAAGCACGTGAACCAACCACAGGCACCAACCTTGCGGTTAATGGACTCGCTCTTCAATAGCTACTGTAGTGAGAGAGTATGTATCGTTATTTTTATTTCTTTTGCATTGTTAGCCATGAGTCGTTGAAAGTACAAGGGGCGGTTAACACTATAGACCAAGAGCCGTGACCAAGGAAAATGGATTAACCCCTAAAGGCCCTTGGTGTTTTTGGAGCCAAAACTGCCAAAAACATACCCCTACTGATAGAAACCTACTGATTTCTAAATTTAGACATCAAATTGAATATTTAACCGTAAGATCTTGTAATTACCTTATTCATAAAGGTTTATACCAATTTTGAGGACAATCCACCGTACAGATTGCGAGGTTATAACGTTTGAAGTCACTGTAAAAGTTTTTTTTGACACTGCCCCGTGAGTACACCTAAGTTTTGATGCCCAAAAACTATACTTTGCAAACACATTTGATCTATAGAGGATCATCAATTTCTTTAGGTATGGAAGTTAGGTTTAAGCTCACAAATTTTGAGCCTCATACGGGCTTAGAAAGGCAAAAAAATCCTTGATTTTATGAAAGGGGGTGTGCTGAAATCACCTTACATTCTCCAAAATTAAAACTTTTTAAAGGGTAATCTAAAAATGTCCAATTAGAAATCCGAACGGTAGATATGTTGAAGTCAATGAGGGAAAGAACCACAAAAAATTTCAATGCAATCTGAGTAGATCTCAAATTTCTAGAATTTTTCGAAGTGTAAATTGTATATTTTTCTTTTATTTCAAAGGGCAGTTTTGGTAAGAGGGGGTCCAGTGGATGGACCCCCTGCCACGTCATAGATATAGGATGAAATTTATTAAGTTTGGATGAATAATGAAGATGGGATGAAATATTTTATATGGATAAACATGTATTTTGGATGAAAACTAAGCTCTGGATGATAATTGTCATTTGGATGAAAAAAAATCAGCAACCTCTTTAGATGGAAATGGTTACTTAGATGAAAATTTCTATTCGATGAAAACCGTCATTAATGTGTATGGATGAAAAAATATTGGGCCCATCATTTTGCAAGCGCCCACCCTTTGAAAATTTGTCTTGTCACTTTCTGCCCTATTGAATGACGGGCAACTTGGGCAGAAAATGGGAGATTTCCATTGGTTATTGGCTGCCCGGATTTAGAGCAGATTCTTCTAAAATTCATAACTTTTGCATCGTAACTCCAAATGCTTTGAAATTTGCGCCATTGGAAAGCTGTCATTGAGAGCTACATGGAGTAAAAATTTCAGAAAATAATAAAATTCTGAAACCTTAGAATAGCCTGCCCAGAAGTGCTGCGACCCGAATCGGGTCTCAAGGGCCTTTAGGGGTTAATTCCATGGTCACACTTCATGGTCACACTTCATAAAAATGTCATTTTTAAAGCCCTTGGGCCTCTCATTAAGTGTAAACCGAACTTGGACCGGGAGGAATGACCATGTACTAAAAAGTGGGCATGCTGATTTTTTTAATGAATGCCTAAAAAGGGCAGTATTTCCTAAAATAACAAAGAAAATAAAACAAGCCAAAAAGACAAAAGGGTGGCCGCCATTGTATCTACAATAACGTTGGGCCCCCTTCCCAAAAAAAAAAAAAAAAAAGTGTACATTGTAGTTTGTAGTAGAAATGGCTGTGAGCCATGGTTCCTTTCTGAGTATACGTGTGTCCATTAATCCCTAAAGGGCCATTGTCCCCTCGGGGAACAAATGGGATTTTGGGCAAGTACCTACAGGCTGAATTTTTGTCATGTTTTTTTTAAACTTGTTTTGAAGATAGAAAAACTGATGAGCTTCTCGGGAATATTTTTTTTCTTTCATTTGGTACCCGAGAACAAAAGTTATGCTCAAGTAAGCTCAAAACAAGGGGAGAGGGGGCAGCAAAAAAAATTTGAAAATTTCGAAAATATTTTTTTTCAATTTTTTTACTCAAAATATCTATTTTTGTCTACCCGGAAAGCTTGGATTTGTTCCATTTGGATTTGTTATGAAGAAGTTATGGACAATCTTGTTTTTTGGGTAGTCTAAGCATCTTCTTGAAAAAACAACTTGTAGAATTCATTTTTGCATGCAAATTTAACAATTTTTGGAAAAAAAAAATTCCTTATTGTTTTAGGCTTTCCTTCTATTATGTATGTACTTAATAACTTTTTTAAGAATGAAAATTAGGTTTTTTTTTCTCTTAGAGTCTCAACTGAATTACCCACTATAAAGATTAAAAACTCCAAACAACAACGGCATACGGCATACTAGTTCAAATGGGGCCAGAACACACCAAGAGGAATACTGTCACATCTTACTCATTAACCCCTAAAGGACCAAAGACTTTTTTAGCCAAAAAACACTGAAAATTGCCATTCCTGTAGCAAAGAGTAAAAACATTTGAAATTATTTTTTCTGCACATCTAACCGTAGGATCTTATACCTAACTAATATGAGAATATGTGGGAAAAATTTCAGAATTTTTGACCGCACAGATTGCAAGATAATTGTGTTTAATTTAAAAACCAAGTTTTTTTGGACATTGCAGGGCTATCTTCATGGAATGATGTCTTGCAAAAATAGTGATTATTGTGAAAATAGTCATCAACGGCCTCTTCTATGATTCATAAGATTTCAAGTTCCGATCTCAAATATACACTAAAGAAACACGTTAGATCACATCATTGGACATCATGCATTCACACTCCGATATGTCATACACCCCACAGGCCAGGCTACATCTTCGAAAGCGTCAAATTGTAGAACGTCCTGGTTCTCTCCAATTGAAAACTAATCTACTATAGAAATACAAAATATTTCTTACATATAGAATATTGTGCACTCCTTGGCGACAAAATTAGTTTAGACATCCGACAGCATTCGTCATGTAGGTTGGAAAGGGATAAGAGTATGGCATGTGTCGCTGCAACGAATATGACCCCATTGTCCACAGGAGAGTGATAAATTAAACTAAAATCGTTCGGACGGAATGTAGAAACTGGCTTACAAATTTCGTTGACAGAAACAGTAGCAGGCGAATGGAATTTTCAATTGGTTTCTCAAAGAGATATAATGCACAAATCAAGTGCAATCTCAGTCTCGGCATAACTTTATTATTCAAAGGTAGGGCAAACACTCACAACTAATCAAGGTCCTGTACAATTGCAAATGATCAACTATTCGGTAGCAAGACGTCCATTCTGCACATGATGTACTCTTAAGTTAGCTTATAATCATTCCAAGGGTGACAGAGGCTCCGAGAGACTTTCTACCTCACCTCAAACAAGATGGACCATTCAGGGCTACTAGTCCTTTCGATGCAAACCGGAGGTCATCGGATGGTCTACTGTTCTGGTAAGCCAAACCAGAACCAAAACTTGAGCAAGTGGATGGAAAATGTAGCAACGTACTCTAAAGAGCTGGTGACCTTAAAACAGCTGTGATTTCGTACCTTCTTCCACGAATGCTGGAAACTGCAAATCAGGTCCATTCATCAGGAAATGGCCTGGCAATCTTCCAGTCAGAAAGATTGAAGTGATGTTCAGTCAACTGTTCACTGGCATAAATCGAGCCGAGTCAACTTCATTACAGACAAATCGTACAAGGCATACTCTCATCACAAAGCAAGCAATTGGAATTGGCGAATCATTTATTTGGTCCATCTGGCACCAATTTTATCTTCCAGCAATCATGGTCCATACCAGAACAGAGAAAAAGCTACGAAGTTTTTTGACCGCCAACTTATTTGAACGCCATGCTTTCCAATCTACTAACTAAGCTTCAGAGAGGGGCTTTGGTTTGTTGACTTCGTCTAAACCTTGTCAATAGGAGCCGAAAAAAACTTGTTGACAGCAACAATTGAAACTGACACTAATCACTACTTTCTGAAAGTCCAGCGCCTATGTCAAGAGGGCATCTAAAGGCTGGGAGCCCATATCAAAACTGTTTTTTTGCTTGCGAGCTTGAACTCTGAGCTACAAAAGTACGAGCCTGAAACATTGTTCGAGGGTTCAGGTCTTAGTAAGCGCTACTCCACATTGAGCAAGCGTCCAACAAACTTTTTCAGCTGTGCCAATGTTGGTGCAGCTGTGTGCAGAAATTATCAATGTGGAAATGCCTCATGTAAGCCACTCGGAAAAAAATCAAAGCCCTGAAAAATGAAAGCTTGCGATATTCACGAGTAACTACCCCAAAGTGCTGTGATTAGAGTCTTTAGATGCCCTCTTGACATAGGCTCTTGAATTCTGGGTGAGGAAGTGCCCTTTCAGTGGCATACACCGGATATGCCCCTTTGCGCCTCGAACTTGCTTGGGAATGAATGATTGCCCCTTCTCCAGTAACATAAACTCCGCGGTTGAATGCGAGAATAGGGTTTTCTCTCCACAAATACACCCTCCTCGCATTGTGCTGTTGTAGCACGTCGCCTCAGATTTCGAAGGTATCTATGAACTTGACCTGCAGATTCAAAAAACCGCCATAGCCTCACACTTTCGATATTCGAGAACAATTACTTTGAGAGATCTACTCAATTTGACTGTAGTATTCGATAAAGATAATCGACAATTATGATGATTCTTAAGCGATTCGTGCCAAGTCGCCTTGGAAATCTTGCTTGTAGTAGAGCGCATCATGTTACAGAGTGCGTCACAGCAGGGCAGATTTGTTTCTAAGAAACCTAGCTCGTTGAAAGGGGACGGATCGAAGATTATTCCCGGAGTGATTCATGAAATCTAGTGCTACGGGTTCGACCCTCGAATGAACCTACAGGATGGTGTTCCGATTAGCTCGAAAGTTTGTACTTCAACCATTGCAAATGGTTAGCTCCATCGTGAAGACTTCAGAACGCAGGGAGACTAGATCGAATTTCTTGGATCATACTATTACAATTTCTAATGTGATTAGATTAGATACAGAAATTTTGAGTGGACGCACCGATGCGATTCACATTAGGGCATTAGAGTCTTTGCGTCAACAAACTCGGCAAAGTACTGCCATTGATAGAAGGCAGTTTAGTTTACTCTTACTATGCTCCAATGCCACAGAGCTTTCTACAGGAGAAGTATGAACTATAATGCAATACATTTCAATGGATAAACGTAGGTCAGAGAGGATAGTGTAGGGAATTGCAGGTTCAGGATCAAGAATGAAACCTCAGGTTGTTGGCGTGCCCATCCGCTTCATACCGGGAAAGTAAGCGCATGCAATTTGTTGAGGAGTGATGTGGATCTGCGCAGCTCCTGGCAATCGTCAGCAACTGCAACGATTACAAGCGGATTTACAGGAGTGACGCAGCTAAGTTGATGCCTGGAACCTAAATTTCCTATCAGAGCTTTCTCGCTTCTGGATTCCTAGTGCTTAGGACCACCTGAAGACCAACGGGAAGTCAGAGAATGACTAGGTGAGCCGTCCACTCAATAATCCTAATGCTGCTAAGCAAATTTCATAGGAGGAAGAGATCGCGCTTGTTTGCAACCAGCTAACCTCCAAGGACGTGCTCCATGCCTAACTTCAGATAAGAGAACGAATCTCCGAGGCCTACAGAAACACGTCAATCATTTTTATCAGCACACCCTTTCGGCCTTACGTACTTAGATAATTTTGATCTCTTCACTTGCATGCACCTACCAAGTCTTTCATTTGAGCATTGCCTGAACATCTTCACAGAGATCTCATGGATGCGACTCAGGTGCCAAACTAACCTATCGAGTCTACACTGTCTCTTTCTCCTTGCGACTTCGTAAAACAGAGCCATTACCACTTGAGGATGCAATTCCACAAGTTCCAGTAATGATATCAAACACATAAGAAACATAGGAAAAATTTATCTCCTCTTGCAGTGAATATTCGTAGCCTCAAGGTCAGTATGCTTCCATACTTATAATTAGGAACTACAACAGCTACCGCGCGCTCATATTTTCACGATAACCTCTTCCGCTCACGGCTTCCCGATAAGCTCTGAGCACCTCTTAGCTAGTTTGTCTCTCGATCTTGAGGACAATCATATGCATCTCCTCTGGTGTCAACGACATGGAGGAATTCCGAAGTTCAGGCAACTATTCAAGCGCTCAGAAATTGCTCAAATAAAATTTAATTGAAAAGGGAGACGTCATTTGCGGAACGAAATTGGCTTCAGAAGATTTGTTCATACCACAGAAGCCATGGATGGATAAATTTAGAGGCTAAAATATAGTAATTACGAAGGAGGACATGATGACCTCCTCATTCACGAGAAACTTCTTACCATGCTGGACAAGATTGTGATGGAGATAGAATGCAGAACAAAGAACTTCCGCAAGCGTGTAGTGAAAGTGAAAGCCGAGTGAATGAAGGATTCTCTAACATCAGACAGGCAATCACGTGATGTGTTACAACTCTTATAAAATGAACTGTCGATTCACCATTCACTAGCGGCACATGAGATCAATTTGAACCATAACCAGGAACGAATCCAAATTCACGAAGCAGGACCTAACAGTGGTCTTCTCACCAACGAGCAGTTAACCAGGCACAGTCGACCTGTCTGTGAAGTTGAACGGAATCTAACTTCCGCAAAAATCTTAGCAATGCAGGCCTAGGTTTAAGAATTTCTTCATAGCACACCGCACTTGGATCGCTCTAAAAATTGAAATGCTCCGGCCATAAATAGGAATGAGACTTTATTTGATCACATGACCAACAAAACCAACCACATGAGATTAATTCAAACCAATACAAGTCGGGAAAAATGAACTGCAGGCCAATTTCGAAGCAGGAAACGATGAGTGACCTTCTCCTCGTCCACGAGCATTTGTTGGAGCTGGATAGGCACGATCGATCGCCACACTTGATAGAGAGAGAGGAGGATTTCCACAATCAAGGAGGGAAGCCGATTTAAGCAGTGCAGGAGCAGCAAGCTCGGCCGTCAAGCTGTTGCGGTGAATTTGGAGAAAAGTAGGCGATGATCACTCCCTTCCCGTGCTTTCACTTGACCGAAGGAATTGCTGATTAAATCGAAATCAATAGCTGAAACTAACGATTGAAACTAACAAATGACACTGACAATGAAACTAGCTGACAAATGAATGCAGAATGCAAAAGAACATGCAGCTAGTGCGAGCTTCTTCGCCGCAGCAGGAACGCTACGACGACCAAGACCGTTGCGCCACACACGATCAGGAGTGGTTTCCTCATCCCGTCATTGGCTCTTGCGGGGGCTCTCCTTTTCAGTGTCCGAGCTCTCGTCCTCAGCTTGTATCCTCTTAACCTGCCTCAGACACCTGGAAGGTCTGCCTATCAGCCCCATGGTTGAAACTAACAAGATGCCGAAGATCGCGAGCCTAACGTGTTCATGAGTAACGCCGCCAGAATGATGGTGCCGACCCGCGGAAAATTCAGCAATTCACAGCATTCGTGTGGCGAGCTTTGGAAACACAACTGCAACTGTGCGTGAAGACAAGTTTGGTTTATGCTTTTGTTTCGGTCGGTGGATGACTCTCAGATGCCCGGGAGGACGGAAATTAGTACAAAGTGTTTAGAAGACGAGTTTGGTTTATAAGAGAAATAGTACAAAGTGTTTAGAATTTGCGTAGTGTTAAAAAACTTACTATTTGGAGAAAGTGTTGGTGTTCTTCACTAGTAGATCTTATGCATTGTTTTACAAGTCAATAGAATCCACAATTTTGACCATTATTAAAAAATTCAAATGCCAAAGATAGAAATTGTATTTTTGGTGAATTTGCAAAGATATATCTTCAAATTTCATTTGAAGAGAATCTGAAAATATATTTATAATTAAGACCGTACGGACATTTTCTACTTTTTGTGCTTCACATCATCTTCTCTGATGCAAACTTCAAAAAATTTATAAAACTAGTATTTTAAAACACATTTGTGTTTTTTCCAAACCCCTTGGGTTCTTAGGGGTTTAAACAGATAAGGAAAAAGTGTATACATGCATAAGATACAAATATAAAAGTAATAAAAGAGTAGAGTAAGAATCAAATTATTTAACTCAAGAACACTAGAATAGAAGAAATGAAGAAGAAAATATTGCAAAATCTTGTCATCAAAAATAAATAAAAAACAAAGCAATAAGGTTCTATACATTAGAATTCCATTGAATGTTATTAGAAACCATTTCTAGCATCTTTGTGTTAGAAAAACCACACAAGGAAAGAAAAATACTTTTAAAAATTAGGTCATAAGGAAAATACTTTGCCATATGTAAGGACTTGAAAGACCTGAAAAAATAATTCTCCCCACATAACAATGACCAACAAAATAAAGCTTTGGGATTACTCACACACAAAACAAGAAATACCGCAACTTTAGACTAGACCATGTGTTTTGTAGGTCAAGGTTGTATAGGATTTTCTAAAATAGATTGTGAAGTCCCTAACAAGGGGCTAGTACTAAGTGGTTAGTGATGCAACTATTCAAGTTTCCCAAAATGACCTCAAAAATACACAACGGTGCCAGTATGTGAGCATGAAAATGCGAGCATGTGAGCCTTGCTCACATGTATAAGTAGATATCATACACCTATAGAAGGTGTATATAACACAAACACCTATAATATAGGTATGTATAATATAAATACACTATAATAATTGAAGGTTTCTATGATATAAACACCTATAACATAGATGTACAACCTTCTAGACTAATAGGCTCACACTCCTATGCTCACACAATAGCAACCCTCCAAAAATACACAAAGTACTAGGAAACAAAATTAAAGATGCAATATTACTAGACAAGACAAGCTCAAAGAGGCCCTTATATCCTTCAAGACAAGCTCAAGACTCAAATAAGGAGAAAAATGGATCCAAAATGCAAAATATCTAGATAAGAAATTGGCCACATAATTATTATGACTAAACATTTAAACAAAATGAAAAAACATGGTTACAAAGTGAGAAGAAGGATCGGACTTTTATTCTTTTTTAAGGTCCGTCTCCTCTCCATTTACCTTATAAAAGAGTCGTTGTTGACTTTGATTGGACATTGCAAGCTTCCTATACACTTGTCAATGCATCAATTGTCTTGAAATTCCACGTAAATTTAATACAGCCACCGATTTTGGTACTTGTCGGTGTTGGATTGCCTTGAAATTGCTGAGGGGCATTACTAGCACTAAAAATCCTATCCTAATTTTAGTAAAATTCTACCACCACCTAGGTAATTTTCATAAATATTTTGTTCTTGATAAACGTAGTAGACTTCCTAAGGGGTCATCTTTCATTCTTTTGCATTTTGAAAAATTCCAAAACATTTGACTTTAACTTAGGGAACTTCCAAATACTAAGTGCAAGTTTAAGAGTTTACTTTCAACTGTTCATAGGAGGGTCAAAATCAATTACGTCCTTTTTAATTCCTCCGAAGGAGAATCATTCAAGTAGAAGGAAATCTTGACAAAGCAAATTGTCGTTGAGCTCTTGAAATGTCTTTTTGCCAAAAAAAATTCCTTATCATCTTTGATCACGCATCCCTTTTATTGTTTGGATTTCACTTCCATGGTGCAAAAACAACTTTTCACAATTCTCTCAAAATGGATGGTGACTTTTACACAAATCATTTGTATAGATTTCTATAACTAGCAGGACACTTTCTATCATGTACTGTTAACTCCTACAAATTCATATTTCGTCACATGCATTTAAAGGTTTTTGTACTAGTGCATTCTAAATCAAAAATCTCACTACTATTTTGGACAACAAGGCCTAATTATCTCTCAAAGTCTACCAAACCTTTTAGACACCTATTTAAAAACAAGAAGTAGGAAATGGAACTCAAATGCTTAAGGCACTTCTAGACTTCTAGGGATAATTCACCGCAATAGTAAAAACTTCTTCCCAAATACAATATTAACACTTTTTATTTCTTTTTTTCTACAATTTCTAGATATTAAAATTGTGAAAAAGTTTCAAAAGTTAATTAAATCTTGAGAGCCAAGTGACAATTCCAAGGCTCAACTGCCCCTTTCATGGTGCCATCACATCAATTGACTAAGTACAGTTCGGGATCATAATCTAAGCACCTTTTCTATTGCTTCAAATATAAAAGTACAAGACAATCAAAGCATTTGTTGAAAACTAGGCCTTGATATTATAAAAATGTATCAAATATAAGATTTTATTATGCTTTTGCCCTTGAGTTAAGTAAAATGAACATCTTTCCAAAAAATAATCTCTAAACTTGACTTCTTTTTCTACAAAAGGACATCTAAAGATACTTTTTTTCTATGATCTATATATATAATTCTATTTTTTCATCCTTTGAAAATAAAAATATCACTCATTAAGCCCTTTGTTGATGTAAGATGCACACTTTGTGCTACTTCTACATCAAAAAAAAAAATCTTACAAAGAAGTATGTTTGAAGTTCAAAAGTAAAGTTCACTTGTCTTTTAAACGTGTATTAATATTTCTTTAAAATAGCAAAATAAAAAAATTAGAAAATATTTGTAGAGGCTGATGTATATTTTTACCATTAGGAAAAACACCTTAGGAAAAAATTGATAAAAGGCTTGGAATAATGCAATGGTGCTAAAGTTAGCCTCCAGAAATTTCAATAAAATACTCACTTTTGATTGTAAGCATATCCTCTAGGATTGTGTGTATTGCTCTTTTTTCAACAACAATTCCAATTACTTTTAGATGATGCCATTCCTTTGGCAAAACACCCCAAAGAAGGTGATGCATTGTTGTGTATATCAATATTGCATCCCTCAAATGACCGTTCAAATTTTAAATTAGAAATGACACCTTCCGTAAAATAGTTTTATTATGCCATGTAAATACAAGTCCCTAGTTTTCAGAAGTCTACCTACCTTCAATAGTTCAATCCAAAATACTTGGACATCAACTTTTATAAGTTTTGAGTCCCATCCAACAATCAACAATCATCCCAATGCAATGAGTAACCAATATATTTCTTCCAACATAGTCAAGTGCAAAAATTCATCCAAATCATCCATTCACCTTCTTTTAACTCATTTATAGTTGTATGTTTTTATCCTAGTCCGCCTACGTAGGAGTCTTGTGGTGAAAATTTCTAAATTTTTCAAAAGCTTTTCAAAGAAATTGGTCAAAGCTCAATACTCAACATTCCCTAGTTATACTTTAGAAACCCTAAGATCATTTCAATGTGAGTGAGAAGCCTTTAGTTAGCAATCAACTAGTTGTAGAATTTTGAATACTCATTGATATGTTACCTATCAATAGTAGAAAACACTCTTTAGTTTACTATGTTGCTACGTGATTTTACAATTTCTTAACACTTTTCTCACCAAAGAGATGTTTATTTCTAAGTTGGTTGCACTTGTTTCCAATCAAATGTTCAAAATCTATCAATGATGGTTTAAAAATGATTTTCTAAGACCAAACACCAAAAAACTCTTTAAAAATTCACCAAAAATCAACATCATGTTTATGGAAAAGTAAAAATTTGTGTGACTAATGAAAAAGAATTCTTGAAGTCCACATAAAAGTGTGATGAACCTATTGTAAAATAGAATTTGGTAATTATCTATGTAATGGCCCATCATGGTTGTGAAACAAAAGAAGGATATATGCAAGATTGCAATAGTATCACTATAAGAAATTGGGGTAATATGTGACTTCAAAATATGAGTGCAATGCAATCATATATGCACATTTTACTAGAAAATGACTTCAGGGGCTTGGAGTCAGAAAAGTCAAGTCGTTTATTTAAATGATTGTGGTTGTATTTTTACCATCTAGTTTTACCTTGGATGTATAATGGATGAAGAAGTAATGAAAACATCTATGTGGATGCTAAGGTGTAGGGACAATTTTTTGGAAAGCCCGGGCAGATGCCCATTTTGAGGTAGAGGAATTTTTGGTGGGATGCGATCCACCTCAACAAATCATGCAATCATTGTTTAGTTGCAACATAGTCATGTGTCAAGTCACGTACCATCTAAAAATTTGAAGATTATTTTCTAAAATCTAAGATTTCATTTCGAAATCTATGAAATGTGAAGATTATTTTCCGAAATCTAGAATTATATTTCGAATTCTAGGATGTTTGAAGATTTAAAAAAAATCTAGGATTATTTTCTTAAATCTATGAAGTTTGAATATTATTTTCTTAAATCTAGGAAATTGAATATTAATTTCCGAAATCTAGGATTATTTTTTGAAATCTAAAAAATTTAAAGATTATTTTAAAATTGCGGTAAAATGTACGAAAGGAATGTAGTGGCAATTATGCAATGACTAATCATTCTATAATTGCATAGGTATACATTTACAGTCCTATGACAATATACCATACACAATATACAATATGCCATATACGATACACTACACACCGTATACAATACACTGTATTTTGCATATGTGTCAGAAGGCTTCTCAAGCCATTTAGTGTGTGAATATGAAGAATTCAAATGACAAGCCTTTTATACAAGTGGGTGGTAGGAGGCAAGACAAACCATGTAGGATTTATAAAATGCTGATGCAATAGTAGAGTAGTGATGCAAAAGTCATTACATAATCGCCTTAGAGAAAATCTCAGTCACAATATATAACAACGGTTTACTCTTCTTTGACTAGGGCCTCCACAATGGAAATGTTTGAGTCCACATTGGAAGTTCATCAATGTTGTGAATAAAAACCAATGGATGAAACATAAACATTGTAAAAGTTCTCAACCTAGTCCTATAAAACTTGGAATGAAAAATTATTTTTCTATCTCCTAGAGGTGCTAAATGTCATCTAAATTATAGTTTTTGCCTTTGCATTGTCAAACTAACTAAATCTTATTAGTTTGTTTTGGAGAAAACATTAGTGAATAGAAAGAAAAATCAAAAGAGAAATAAGCCACTAGAAGTGCATCATTTTAATTAGAAGATTAGGAAAAATTTAGAAAAAATAGAGTAGTTTAAGAAGATAAAAAGAAATCAAAACAATAATGAAGAAAAAGGAAAATTTGTAAAAATGACTAGGAAAACAAAAATATTGACAAAAGAAAGAAGGACAAAATTACGGTGATTATTCAACAAAAATGTGCCAAAGGTCACTTCATAGTAGACTATGAAATGTAAGAAGATATACCCATTATGATATCTCTTCTAATGTTCCAATTTCCAAATGAATATAAAAAGAAAGAATGAGCTTTTCGAGTCCAATTTTATGTTGAATTTAGCAAACTTCCAGTAGGATGTCATGACTTCAAGCATTAATTGAAACTGTATAGCAGTATCATGTATTTGGTCACCATGACTTGCTTTTAGTCCTCTGCGCAGGTTGTAAAACTGTTGAACAGATAGTTTTTTAAAGACCCTACCCGGTCTCGCACGGGCAATCCTGAGGCCCCTCTACTTCAAACGTGGGCTTGGAAAGGTAACTGCAATTGACATAGAAGTCACATGAAGTCATTTAAGCTTGACATAGAAGTCACATGATGTCCAAAGAATGTAAGCTCAATGCAAAGGAATCAGAGATGAATTGATGACTCAAAATTTGGTTCATAAGCAACCTAAAAACACGATCTTTTTGAGATTTTGTACACAATTTGATGTATGGTCATGACATAATTACTTACAATAGAAAAGCATAGTTGTCTTGTTTCACACATTTTCAGCAATGTATGTTGAGTTGTCTTGTTTGATGCTTGTCTTGTTCTTCAACTAGCATCTTGTACATTAGACAACTGGAATGAAATATTCTCAAGTATCCTAAGCATATTCACCAAAGCATATTCTAGCAACAAGCTTTAAATTATGAAAGACAATGGGAATGTTGTTTGTCTTTAATGTCGTGTTTGATGTTTAGTTGAGTAATTGGACAAGACAAGAATGGATGTACCAGTGAATAACTTCCAGTTAGATCTTTGATTGTTGTCACTAGAGAATAATAATAGAATTGCACTGCTCATGTTTTCAATAAATTGCATTTAATTTTGTGGGACTTCATGGTTTAAAGGAACTTGCTTGAATAGGATTCCTAATAAACACCTCCATTGCTACATGACAACCTCACAATACACTCAATCTTGATTCCACAATTCAAAAATCTACAACAACAATCGCAACGCATTGATTACATCTAGTAGCAAGTAAAAATGAAGATGAAGATTGAAGTTGTGCTAAAAGGTGAACACATAACCAAGGCTTTTGCAAGAGATTGAGTGATAGAATTATATGGCCGGCTTAGACATCAACAATTGTGACTTCAAATTTGACTCCAAGCAATATACAAGACTTCATCTACCATTCACTCTATCCACTCATTAAGAACTAAGTCTAATGATGGTCCAATCCATGTTTTTTTTTATACTTTCTATCTTTTTTTGAGCTACAATTCTAATAAAAAAATCATATACAGGTGGTTTGTTTGTTACGTTGAGATCTCCGGACTATGCGTCCCTGTGTTACTTTTTTGATACATTCGAGGGAATTTGAGGGGAAGGGAGGGCTATTCCAGGCCCACTCCCTTACTGTTCCCTATGACTGCAGGGGCTAGTTCCCTGTTATCAGCCCATAGATTTAAAAATTAAAAAATTAAAAAAATTGGCTAAAAAAATTTCTTAAACTTTTTAAAATTGTGACGGTGACTATGTTACGTCAGCAGTACACTTCCCACGTAGCCAATAGAGTTCCCACGCAGTTTTCAGAGTTTGCACATAGTGGAACTTACAATCTTCCAATAACCCTCAAATCCCTTCTAATGCCTTTGGAAAGCCCCCGGCAAAGAAGGGTGCACGCGCTTTGTTTTGTGGCGATCCCACTCACACTGGAAAATTTGTTGAATTTCAATTTTTTTATTAATTAAAAGTTATAGACAATCACTTTTACTTTTCTTTTATTATATTGTGGCAACAAACATACGACACACTAGTATATATATATTTGTATTCATACATGTAGTAATATAAATTGGTGTATAGTAGTTTAAGAGCCTCTAAGAGGTTTTGTTCTCTTACTTTGGTTTTAGATAAAACAAAAAGTCATTTGTTTGATCTAAATTGAAGTCTTGTACATGAAAAGTTAAAAGGCCTTTTTTGATATATAATAAAGATATAAGGATATAAAAGTGTAATAATATAAAATCCTTATTTTACTTTGACATTTTACTTTAAAAAAAATAAAAAATCATGCATATATTTACATATCTATATTTATAAAGACTAAGACTTAGACTTAGATTCACTAAGACTATTATTCAAAGAACTGGTAGACTAGATGGAACCACAAGTAGAATACCAAAAGTAGAAGTAAAAGTAAATTCTTAGACTCGTACTATATAACTCCTTTAGTTTGTCACAAAACCCCATCTCATCAACTTCAAGCTTTTATATATTTAGTGTCCATAGTACAACGACATGGCTAGGAACAACTCGCGTGGTAATCATGCTTACAACCACATCAACAATGACGATGACATATTCAACGTGATTGATATTGATGAAGAGGAGTTGCTAGATGCAAACGAATTTGATGACGAAGATCAATCAAGAATAGAAGATTGTAATGCCACATCTACCAACGGGGTTGATGATTCTCTTCATTGTTTTTTGGGCCATCAAGGGTCTGTTTTCTCTGTGGCTTGCAGTCCCATATCAAGTTCAAGGCAAGTGGCAACTGGAGGTGAGGATGAGCTTGTGTATTTATGGCAAGTTGGAGATGGAGAGCTTCATCACAAATTGGAGGGACATATAGATACGGTGACATCTTTGGAATTTAGCAGAGATGGTAGGCTCTTGGCATCAGGAGGAATGGATGGTGTTGTGAATATTTGGGAGAGCTCTTCTGCTACATTGAAGCAAAAACTAGAGGGACCTTTAGGACCAATTGAGTGGTTGCAATGGCACCCTCAAGGGCACCTTTTGCTTGCGGGCTCTAGTGATTTTTCATCATGGTTATGGAATCCAAATAGTGGCTCTTGTATGCAAGTGTTGTTGGGCCACAATGGAGCGGTGACTTGTGGTAGTTTTACTCCGGATGGGGAATTGATTTGTACGGGGGCGGATGAAGGAAGCTTACGAATATGGAGAACTTCAATGTCAAGTGGAAGCAATAGTATTCATGTTGTTGAGCCAGGGCACCAATTCCATTGTAAGGTTTTGACATGTGTGAGCATCTCCGATGACTCTCGTTTGGCCATTACTGGCTCCGCAGATACCAAATCTTGTCTTGTGAACATTCAAAGTGGGATTCCGGTGGCCACTCTTACCGGTCACGTGGACTCAATACAATGCGCTACTTTCTTATCCGGAGCAATCTCTAATTTGGCTGCAACATGTGCACTTGATGGACGGCTCATTGTTTGGGATGTGCAAACTTCCACCATTCGCAACATTTGTGAGCACGAGCACGAGGTTCTACAACTTCGATGGTGTCCTACATCACGACTCATTTGTTCAGGTTCTTCGGATGGGAAGGTGCGCCTATGGGACCATAGGACAGGACGTTGCGAGCGTGTGTTGCAAGGTCATGTTGATAAAATTCAAGGTTTAGCTTTGTCAGGTGATGGATCTATCATAGTCTCTGGATCTGATGATCATACTGCCCGAGCATTTGAACTAAATTTTGTTTAGATTTATTTTAACACTTCATGTCATTGTGTCCTACTATTTCTTATTCTAAACGCTTGCAATATAGGCACTTGATGAAGCTCCATTAGATAGCATTGGTAGAATTAACATTAGCATTGGTAGCATTAGCTTTCTTTGTCAAGCTTTGTAAGCTTCATAGTCATTGTATTCAAATCATGAGTATTGTCATATACAATCTAAGAGCATAATATCAATAAATGGTTTTTACAGTGTTCAAACCTATGCTAGTGCTCAAGGTTACCAATTGCCTTTGCTCAACTTATGAACTAGAGCTTAGCACTTTGTTTGACAAAATTTGGTTGTAGTCTTGAAGCCATAATGTTGCCTCAATTGACGTGAAGTGAAACAATTGACATACTATAATTGAGTCAATTGATACTTGATACCACATGAGTTTAGTTTTCTAGGTTTTCCAGCAATAAGCTTAGGGTTTAGCTTTAGGGTTTAGGGTTCAAGCAAGAAGATGATCTTTTGTTGCTTTGTTTTGCCCATTGACAAAAGTTGGAGGTAGTTTTGTGGAAATGCTTGGAAGTTGAGGATTTCTAATTGTTTTCAATGGTGTCGACTGGCCTAGGACCTCTTCCCCTTCTTCATTGTCTCGCCAATGTACTGGGCAAGGTCAAGTCAATGGGTTGCTATATCGAGGTTGATTGCAGGCAGGATTGCAGGTTCCTGTCCATTGTGTGAGTCGCGAGGACTGCCAGTGGAGGAGTCTTGGAGATTTTCCTACAAACGTGCGAAGGGAATTATCCAATTTGAGAGACTCTTTGCGACATTCATATTCTTTCTCTTGGTCTTAATGTGAAAGCTCATGAGGGTACACAATCTAATCATGATTCAAATGACTATGCATGGCAAAGATTGATGATGGAGTTGACAGATTCTTATTTACCGACTCTAGGAGATGTAATTTGAGATGTAATTCGATGTTGTCTGATGATGATAGACTGCAGGATGTAGCATTGGGGCCAAAAGCATGCCAAGACCAAGCGTGCCTCTCTCATCATCTTCTTCGTCGCAACCCTAAAAATTTCCAACAACAGTCAATTGCTCACCTTAGTTTGCATGTTCTCAACCGCGTTTTGGAACTCGATTGCTTGGGGTTTCCAACCATTCTCGAAATTGCATATCAGAAGATGCCTTTTAGTGAAAATATCGTATGTATGTATGTATGTATGATTGAATGTATGTACTCTCTTTTCTTGGGTGGATGCAGAACAATTGGCAATCTTGGGTGACTTTGGACAAAAAAATGGCCTTGGGACTTTAGAAATGACTCAAGTAGCATTCATTAAATGCTTCAATCCATAAATGTCAGGGTGAACATTTTGTGACTGATGCCCTCTTATGTAGAAGAGAAGTGCAAATATTAATCTTCAAAATTTTGTATGAAAAGCAAAGATCAATACACTAGAATGGATGATTTCTATAGTCACCAATCCATCTTTATGTTCACAAGTTGAGAATCAATACTCACTAATCTACAGTTCCTACTCCGTACTTTGCAAATCAGTTATCAATTGGTATGTCACACTTTTCTAGGGAATAAGTGTTTGCAAGATACAGAACCACATTTTAAGCTCATCATTATGGAATGCCTTTTCAACAAATGCATCCAGTTTAGATGCGTTCAACATGGTTGCATGGTAATCGCACCTAATTGTGACACATTTCTAGGACGAATCTCAACAAATTCTTGCGTGAACTGTACACACTGCATTGTATTCATGAGAGTCCTTGTTCAATTCTTCATACAACTATTTCTCAACAGCTTGCAAACTCATAGTTCATTCTGAAGACCACGGCCAATTTCTCGTACAACTATTTTCCAGCTTTTCAGCACTTTGCAAATTCACAGTTTATTCTTACAGAGTCCAAGATATGCATTACAAGAGCTAGAATCTGAAGTCCCGTTTGGACTCCCATCAAGACCTAACAAAAATTTGGAGTGTTTAACAATAGAAACCATGAGCACTCGCAATAGGAGGGGGTCCATTAACTGCAAGATTGATGCCCGCAGCGAGATTGTGGGCTTCCCAACAAGAAACGACAAGCGAGACCAACTCACACAAGATCTCAAGACAAGGAGCCTTACTTACAGTAGTACCATATTCACTCTTCATGTTCAATAACGAGGAAACAGCCAGGATGCTGAGAATGGATTGGAAAACCACTGATCAGGCTCCCAGCAAGCGCCTCTCATATGAATCTGGAGTCCGCATCAAATTCCAAGGCCGATATCACAATGCACAGCAGACACAGAGCCAAACTCTAATGTAGAGTTCGCAGGAACTCGATCCAAGACCTAGTCCATCGAGAACGCTCCATCTTATCTCTCTTCAAGTTCGGAAGGAATGACGGTTTTTCCCTGAATTTCCACCGTACGCATCTCGGCCCTGCACACCCGCCAAACTGCTCAGACGAAAGCCACGACCATTCTTGGGGGCATTTCTAGTAAAGTAAAGTACAAATGTATCACTCTAACTATTACCATATTGACGCAATTAGTTCATTCATGAATACGCATTCATGAATCAATGCATCCATGTTCTACAATCCAAATCAAACCAGAAATTTTTCTCTACAGGAGCTCAGATCCACTCTGGACATTCCCACAGCATCATATTTTCGTCAACTCTAATCACAAAGAACCAGTCCCCAGATGCCACAAATATAATGGTGCGACAAAGGCCCTCAAACCAATAAATACCTATAGAGCTCCATTTCATAACTCCCCAAGTTATGGTATTTACAGGTTGGCAACAGGCTAATGGCTGTAAGAGCATGCACTCACTACCAAGGGAGGGATTCTCACTTCCTTGATCTCATCAGAGTAAATTCTAAGACATTGAATTACGATGCAGTGTTTAAAAGATTTCAGTCCTGCAACCTTCCTAACTGCTTCTGCTGCAATCTACGAATTATTTCGTTCGAAGTCATGTGACCGTCACCTGTAAAACCTAAGCACTCTGAATGACTTCTTGGCCTTTCATTCCTCAGTACGAAAGGCCTGTATCCAGGCATTTCCCTCATAGTCTAGGCTATTTCTATCGTCACCTGTAGAGCAATCCTCAGCTACAAAAGAAGAGGGGTTTTAGCAGAAGGACCCAGAAAGAGAGAACAGCTAGCAAAACACAAACCTGGGCCAACTACTTCATTTTTGGCTCCCATCCACCTCAACAGAAAGAGACTCCACTCCCTTCAGGGCAGCTTCATAAACCCTCGAGTTCGACTGCGGATGGCGGCTTGGAACGGTCCGCTTGGGGTCCGAGGAACCAACTGGAGAGCTCCTGTGCATCCCTGCTGCTGGGGTCCGCAGGCTTGTTGCTGCACCACTCTTGGAAGAGCTCATGGTCCGTGACTCCACACCTTCGCCTGGGCCTGACGGCCTGCTCCTGGATACAACAGCTCGCCTGGAGGAGGAGCCTCCTCGAGTTCCATACGAGGAGGAATGCACGCGCTCCGGTTTTGCTAGACCAGCAGGAGCCTGTACAATAATAGCACACAGATAAGGAGAGCAAGCTTCCCACGGCTAAAATCTACTATTGTAGGTCACCAGAATCCTCCTCGGAACTCAAAATCTGCCCATCTGTGTCTCAAGGACTTAATCCACAGAAAACTCACACATTCGTCACAAAAATGAACAGGACTAAAGTTAGACACGAGAGCGAAAACTGTTGCAGAACTGGAAGCAGCGAAGTTGTTTTGTGCGAATTTTCGCTTTTTTGCTACACAGATGATACCCCTGCGAATTAATACACAGGGATTATAAATAATCAAATATCAATATCGCCTCATACCCGCGGGTGTAGATAGGACCTGAGCCTCAACCAGCACGAAAAGACCTGTGATGAGCCGAGGTGGGACCCGTGATGCAATTGAAGTGTACAGTCTGTAGCCAGATCTGATTGAGAGGAGTCATGAGGGAGACAGAATGGCGCGGAGTGGAGCGCCAACGGTGCCACAACTTGTCCACTTCCAGATTGGAAAATTGTAGGGTTGTCGCAGAAGTTGCCCCCCCAAATTCACTCTCGCGGCTGTTTTTGCGCCATGTTCCTCATGTTCCTCGCTTTCCTCCGCAACTTCGCTGCTTCTGAGTGCCTTGCTTTCCATTCGCACATTCGCGAGTCGCACCAATGTGCTCCAGGGCCCACCCGCTCAGTGTTTTTTTAGTGATCGGCGATTCAGCGTGTAGTGTTTCGTCAGTCGTGAGTCACGAGTCGTGACTCGTGTAGTGAATCAGTAGTCTGGATTCAACGTTGCTTGATTGCATCGGCGGTTCACGGTTCACCGAGCGTCTGCAACTCTGCATTGCCTGCAGACTGTGTGCAACGTAATGCACGATGAGGCGGTGCAGAGCATGCCGTTGCGAGAAAATCGTAGAGGTACGTTTGCTATGCTTGCCTTTAAATTCGTAGCCGCCCTCCATCTCTATCATTCATTTTTGCGCTTTGTGTTTAGGGTTTAGGCGTGAACTCTCAGTCCGGAGTCTAGGAGTAATTCTTGTGTCTCAACGCTTGCCGAGGTGGGAGCGATGGCTTACCAAGTTAGGTTTCGAGGGAAGAAACACGTGCAGGGCACACTCCCCACGTCGTACCGTGCGAAGGTTTTTGAATCTGGGAGGGGGGGTGCTTGCTTCATCGAAGCCATATCAATCTTTGCCTAGTTTGTCTCTAGAGTCTGATAGCTTGAATCTGATGCGTCTTGCCGAGATTGTCCAGTCTGAGGGTATTTCGGGAGATTATAGACAAGAAGGGAGTGACGGAAGCACTGCTTTCAAGCCTGAAGAGGTGGTCCTACTCTCAGACTCAGAGCCAATGCATGTGAGGTCCGAGGTTGGAAAGAAGGTCATTTGTCGTCCCCTATTTTTTGACTTAGTTTTATTGTCCTCTGACTCGGAGGTTAAGGGTGAGAGCTCCTTCCAAGGGGGCTCTAGAGGCTATGTGCGAAAGTTCCAACCCTCTTGGGCAGCCTCTTTTCCTTGGGCCGAGCCTATCTACGACGATGCCGGAGTTGCGCACATGGTGAAGTGTACAATCTGTACAAGGATTGAGAAGCGCGTTACCACAATCTGCATGAAGAAGGATAATCTCAACAAACATGCTGGCTGGAAGTGTGCAACCCGAAGTATGCCGAAGGAGGGAGTCTTGAAAGGAGAGTGGTATCGTGACCGCCAGAACAAGCACTTCAAAAACGAGAGGCTGTTTGCGGCCTTGGGGCGTGACACTGTTCTTGACATCCTCCAGAAGGACAATCCAACAGCCGGGCACAAGAAAGTTGAGCAATTCGTGCTGATTTTTTGGCTCTTGAGTAATGGCCGACCGTTGAGGGACTACCTTGTTGCACTGGAGCTCTTCAATTTCCTCAATGTTTCATGTTCCAAGAAACACTGGTGCTTATCATCAGCGTGGGGCATCGCAGAGGTGCTGCATCATGTCTTCGGCATGAAAGTGAAGTCTCTCTTACTTTCTGCTCGTTTCATTGCAATGTCAGCTGATGAGGTTACTTCAATTGATAATGCTTCCTGGATCTCTATTCATGCGTATGTAGTTGTGGACAATATTAGAGTGCCCTTCCAGTTGGCATTGGAGAGAGTTGTAGCCACTGGCAGGGCTGGAAGCGAACACATTACGAAGGTCGTCATGGCAGCCCTGTTGGGGCCTGGTGGTCTTACGCACGAGCAAGTCATGGAGAGGTTGGTCTCGTTCGGTGCTGACGGTCACAGTGTGTTCCAGGGCTGTAGAAACGGCGTTACAGTTCAGATTAGAGACAAATATGCCCAACACCTGATAGGTGTTCACTGCATAGCTCATCGGACGAATTTGGCTGTCCAAGCCATGTCCGGTACTTACCTTGTAGCCCGTTGTCGTGTAGAGAGGGGAGCGCTTTAAGAATTCACGGGGAATCTGGCTGCAACCGGAATAGATGGCAGGAAAGTCCAATCGTGTCTTCAATTCTTCAAATCTTCATATCTTCATCTCTTCGACTCTTCAAACAGCTCCCCGTTGGCCTATCCTGTGGTGGCTCTAAACGGGTTAAGGGTAAAGGTAAGGTGATAAGAACCCACGGCCTCGGACGGGTGAAACAGGACGGCCAGACCACAAGCTGAAACCGTCCGAAAGATTGGCTCCTAAAATTCAAACCCACGGTGACGAGCAATCGCGCCTCACCGGTGGGAACAACATAAATGCGACCGTGTGTTTGATCAACCCCACTTCGTCGCAACAAAATTTACGAAGCAGAATTGAAAAGAACTAGCCTCCAAATCCGGCTCGGAATAACAAAAAAAAAAGACAACGAGCCTCCAAATCCGGCTAGGAATAACAAGCCACAAGCCACAACACACGAGTCTTCATGTCTTCTTATCTTCAAGTCTTCAAATCTTCAAGTGTTCAAAAACACTAAGAAACTCAAAAGAAGTGTTCAAAAACACAATGGAAAAATTTCCATCAAGGCTGTAACCTTCAAACAAGTGCCACAGATGACTCAAAACTCCAACTACTAAGTTTAATAATTTTTTGGAAAGCTAACACAAATAACTAACACTCCTCTAAATTTCAAATCATTCTAAACTACTGTCCGAAAGTTATGTGAGTTCAAAGTTCCGCCCTTCTAGAAATTCAATCGCTCATAACTTCTTCTTCAAAACTCCAAATCTTAATTGTAATAGCTTTTTGGAGAGCTATAACAATGATGCGCACTCCTTTCAAATCTCAAACCATTCTAAACTACTGTCCAAAAGTTATGGCTTGTTGAAACCTCTGCCCTCTCAATGGATGGCCTCGGGTGTTCACAATTTCAAACCTTCATAACTTTTGCAATTCAACTCTAATCAACTTGAATGATAAGTTTATGGAAAGCTAAACAAAGTTCTATAACTCCTGAAATTTTCAAAGAAAGACGCAAAAACTACAAACTTTGGTGGCCGCCCGAATCTCTGCTCCTCTTCGTTGGGTGGCAGCAGACCCTCCTCCACTCACACGCTTGTAACTTTTTGTCCACAACTCCAAATCAAGCGAAAATAATCTCTATGGAAGCGCATCTCAAAGAGGAAGAAACCCTCAAAATTTCATTCAAAAAAATTGCTTACAACCAGAGTTCTCGCCCATCAAACTCCCGGTTCTCTACACACACACACCCTTCTCTCTCAAAGCACACTAACCCTTTTTTCCCCCAAAACCCGACTAGGAGGGAGAGAGAAGATGCCTACCTACCCTCTAGACCCCTAAGGTGGATAAGATCAGCCCATGTGCATATCACATGGGCCTCAAAACACCCATTGGCTCTAGGAAAACTCAAAAGATAAGTATCTACTTATCTTTAAAGGTCAACAAACCTTTAGAGTTCTAACTAGGAGGTAAACTACCCTCTATCTACCATCTTTTAACTTCTAACATTCAAATGAAACACAAAACACAAAAATTTAGTACAAAGCTTCAATCAAAAACAAGTAGAGGACAAAACTAAAGTCAAAGAACAGTGCTACTCCATCTGCAAGAACTTGAGGATGCGCTTGATAGTACTTGCGATGTAATCTGCACGTTGAGTCTTTGTCAAAGGATTCACTGGCCCTTCTAACCAACGATGGTGGCCAGTGCTTAGCTCGATTGGCCTAGGTATACAGAAATAATGGTCTTCGTTCAGGCCCTCGAAACTGCCTTCAAATGTCACTTCACGGGTGCCCGATTCAACACATCCAATTTGAAGTAAGATTACTAAAACACGCGCGTCCTTTTGGAGATTACCATGCCAACGCTGCTCAAGACGAGGCTGCTTTAGCGGACGAGAAGATCCAGCTTCATCTTGCGGGTGAAATGGCAATGGTGAAGAAACCGCCGGCTGGGATGGTTGAATTGGCAACTGAGACAAGGAAAGCTGTAAATCTACCTCCGGTTCAGACTCTAGATCTTGTGACTCCATAAAAACCCTCCAGTTCGACATATTAGTTCGAACTTCAAATCCAAACACAAACTCTTAGAACGTAAAGGAATACTTCGAATTGGTGAATATTGTTTACGGCTTTCGCCTTTTAAACAATTCCATGAGCAATAAGCGTCACCTTGAAGCTACTGGAAGCGTCACCAATAAGTTTCGTCCTCCTAATCAAAGATCTTTCCAAAAAGGTAAACAAGTAAATATTTTATACACTGAAAATATTTACATCAGGACACCGTACCGAAGTCCTCATATAGAAAGTCTACGAGTATTTTTCGAAGAGTTCTAAGAGGCATTTGGAGTTCACGAAACTAGCTGACATTATGGAAACAAAGGGGAGGAAGATCTTGAAGCATGTCAAAACCCGCTGGTTGAGCTTGCTACTACCCTCTCAGCGTGTACTTAGTGAGTACCGCACCCTGGTGATGAAGATGGAGTTAGATGATTCGAAGGATACTAACTCAAAGAATCTGTTGGCTTCTCTCACGGATATTGAGACCCTGCTCGGGCTTGCATGCCTGATTCCGCTCATGGAAGTCATTGACTGCATGATGCAGTTCGTGCAAGCGAGGGATGTGTATGTGTGTGATTTCGTAGCCGCCCTTAGAGAGTGCCAATTGCAAATTGGCACAATGTTCTTAGATCCTAAATCGGCCTTCAAGTCAGATAATTTTGACTTATTGCATGGGCTTGAGGAGACATGCTCTCCAGCCATTCGTTTGAAGTGGGTCAGTGACCTCAACCAGAACGATGTAGAGCACCTTGCGTTCGCAGGCTTAGAGGTCTCAAACAATGTCTGGCTTTATGAGACTAACTTTGTGACTCGTGCGAAAACAATGGTTACTCGACAGGTTTGGGCAACTGCCATTGCGAGGACGAAGGATGCAGTCACAGGTAAGATCCCGCCCCTCTTACAAGTTGCTATCCATGTGATTGTTGCTCGAGCTGAAACTGAACTCGCTCTCTTTCGCTGTGTCCCTCTTCCATATGTTATAGACTCTGGGCTGAGTCAGGCCTTCTTCTCAGTTCTTGCTTTGTCTTAAACATGCTTTGTTCACGTTTCTGACTTGCTCTCTGCTCGTTGTGTTGTTCACCATGTACCCTGTTCATTTGTGTCGTGTCAACACATTAATGTTCACTGCTGCGTTTGTGATGTGTATGTGTTATGGTCTCGTTCCTGTTCACTGCATGGTCAAAGCGCCGTTCATGTCTATGTCCTGTTCATTGCATGGTCGGTGTGATTTTTTACGCTATGTCGTTTCATGGTTTTGTTATCAGGTGCGTCTTTGTGGTCACGTCGTGGATTGTTTATTTCTGCTTGTTGTGCTCACGTCGCATTCCAATTCATGCTGACGAGTCTAATTCATTTGTGATCTGGTCTTGTAACTCGTTCCTATTCATTGCATGGTCGGTGTGATGTTTTCGCTATGTCCTGACTTGGATTCGTTTCTCAGGCGTGTCTTTGTTTTCACGGGAAGAATTCTGACTTTCTGCTCGTTGTGTTCACGTCGCATTCCATTTGTGTTCTCGTCTCCTCACGTCATTCCTGTTCACTGCATAGTGTTGTGTTGTTTTCGCAAGGTCTTATATTGGTTTCGTTTCTCAGATGCGTATGTTGTGTTCACGCCGTGAGTTCTCACCATGGTCAACACGTTCACGTCTATTTCATTGGAGTTGTTCTGGTCTCGTTCCTGTTCACCATGGTCGTAGTGTTCAAACTGCAGAGGTGTTCACCATGGTCGGTGTGTAGTGCAGTTGTGTGTTCACGTCGTTTTTGTTCACAATGCAAATAGTGTTGTTCATGAAGTCTTCCTGTTCACCATAGTCGTTGTGTAACTTGTGTTGTTAATTTGTGTTCACCCTAAACCGTTGATAACATCGTTGTCACAGCCTGGCTACGCTACAGTGAAGTGTTGTTGCGTTACAATGAACTGTACTCTGTGTCGCTAGATTCATTGACCCTAAACCGCCTGACCTCATTCGATGTGTTCATTATGCAGGGGCTGCCCGCTCCATTGCTGCGGAGCTGCATTTCCGATTCCCTTCGCAGCCGATCATAGATGCCCTCGGAGTTGTGTTCCCGCAGTTCTGGAGGGATGAGCATGCTGACGAGAGCTTTTTCAAGCACCTTGCGGTGCTGAAGCAACATTTCTGCCAGGCGAAGAGCATTACGGGATGGCCTGGCCGAAGTGATGTTAGTACCGCAGGGCTCCTATCTGACCACGCCCTTGATGCTCAAAGCGCCATGTTTCGCTTGGCGATGAAGGCAAATTGGTCCACTGCCATGGCTCGGCCCATCACCATCAATCCTTTGACGAGGGCATGGCAGCAGCTTGAGGCAAATAGCATCTTGCTAGCAGGCTTTCCGGAGTACTTCAAACTTGTTGAGATTGCCACTGTGCTTGTTCTTGGCAGCGTAGAAGATGAGCGAACGTTCTCTACGTTTGGCTTTGTGAAAAGTAAAGTTCGAAATAAACTAACGGATCACATGGCTTTGTGTGTACAAATGTACACGCAGAAGTTTTGGAGCTTGGAAAGTTTCCCCTTCAATGAGGCCATTGCCGAGTGGATGGCTATCAAGCCACAATATGCTGTAGATGGGCAGTAAGTTTGAGCCTGGTTTTGACTCATGCGAGGTGTTTTGGTGACATAAGTGAAGTTCACTATGGCTGAATCTGAACTCGCCCTTGTTTCCATACTGGCAGTTAATTTCGTGTCTCTTGACATAGATAATAGCCACCAGTATGTTATATTAATGTACTTAAATCTAAATTGTTTGTTTTGTAGACTCTTGTTTATGTATGTTTTGATCACGTTACACCTATTGACTAGGGCGTCGGAGTGTGTGTTTGTAGTGTGCAGGTTATTGAGGTGTGTGGAGTGTGAGCTGAAGAATAAGCAAAGTCTTCGTTCCGCAAGTAAAGTAGTTAGCAAAATTCAATACAATAAGTAGTCGTTTGATAGCCTGATAAAGTGGGAAAATTATGCAAAGTAGCGTGCTGTAGCTACCTAGAAATTTCCCATTGAGTAAAATTTTTTTAATACAAAATTGTAGTTTTAGCTGCAATTTATGAGGCTACGAATGTTTGGAAAAAGTGGCCCAATTTTTTTCGCCTGCGGCACACCATTCGACACTGCCTATTCGTTCAACTTGCACCTCTACGCGCACCAAAAAAAAAACACTGTAGGACAAATCAGTAGGACAAATCTGTGACATATTTGTCACCAGAACGATCTTCCTAAAAATATGACCTCACCCATATCCTAACCCCTACTAGTATGCCGTTGTCACAGTCAAAATTAAGGTAAAAGTATTTTTCTAATTTTCTAATTTTTGAATCATAAAAACTTTGAAATTCAATAACTTTTCCACCGCAGGTCCAAATGCCACAAAACCAAGCCCGTGCACCCCTCCTTGCCGAGAGCTTTCCAATGGTACCAAGAATGTGACCGGGAGGCTTACGGTCCGTGAGATCTCAATGTGACGACCAAACAAACAAAACAAAACAAAACAAAACAAAACAAACATCCTATCTTAATGGAATGATAAAGGACCGGGAATGTTTGAGCATAGCTCTTGTTTTCTTGACCCACTCTTGTACCATGCATAATTCCTCAAATGTGTGAAATAATATTGATGATCACCACCATTAAACTGACAAAATTGATGAAAGATGTTTAACCCGGCGAAACTTTGTACATACACTGAAATTGAAATGTTGAAATAAAAATGCTCAAAAGTGCTCCAAAAACTTTAGGGATACATATTATCATCATTTAGATATGTAACTAGTATGCCCTTGCATCGTTGCCACAGCCTAAATATAAGTAAAAGTTAATTTAAATTTTTTAAAGTTCTATAATAACTCAAATTCATAACCTTCACAACATCGCTCAAAATTCCAACGGTACCAAGAACACGACCAGGGACCCACGGTCTCGGAGATCTCAACATAACAAAACAAACAAATAGCTTGTCTTAATATATGGATTTTCTTCAAATCATTGAGGTGTGGAAAAAAAGATATGATGATGTCAAGTGACAGACCAAAGCACCATTTCTATTCTCAAAAAATTCTCCAAAGAATGCTCACTTGATCATTTTTCAATCAGATTGCATCGATGGATTCAGCAAAAAAATCATGTAGGGACTCCTCGTTGTTCATGAACTGTTACTGAGGTTCACATGTTGACTTTTCTACAAATGTAGTTGTAGAAGCCATGTGGTGGCCTTATGGTCCTTTAGGGGTTATGAAGCTCGCCCAAATAAACCTGGCTCGTCAGTCACCAATGCCATCAAAAATCCATATTGTTAGGCAAAACCGTTACACTACCGGTAGCTAGAACGACTGTCTTTGAAATACCCAAGGTAAAACTTTCGCGGGTTCAACACAGCTTCCAATTTGCTTTGCAGATTTCATTTTGGTACATTTGAGGGTTTCAAAACATTCCAAGAACATCTAAAGATTCCTGGGACGATCCTTCGTGGTAGCTTAATGTTTCTCTAGGACTTCGGCATTTGTCAAAACAATATTATGAGTGCCAACGCACACATTGAAAAACAAAAATCGAAGACAAATAGGTCCTCTCAAATAAGTGGGACAACTGAAGATCGTTGAACACTATTGCCCCATACATCACCCAATTACCTACTCCGAAGCACTAGCAATTCTTCAGTAGTCTTTCAAGACGGACACATAAACATAGCAAATTCATCCACGTAAACGTAACAAAATTCGTGATCTATCGCTCTACTTTTGTTTCTTGGGGAGGTGTTTGCTCCAAATCGTCATGAAAACTTACAGAATCCTTTGCAGACTCTTCATGACCGGGACTCCGGTGTTTGGATGATTCCAGAGCATTCGAGGCCCCAGAGCGAGTTGCACCGCCTACAAGTCTGCGCCGTGAAGCATCAGCCCTCTGCCGCACGTTGGGTCTCTCGGAGATTTTGACTTGCCGAAGCACGATCATCTGCCGCTCCGCTGCTTTGCCCTCCAACAACACCCTAAAAAAAGTAGAGGAATCAAATTGAGAATGACGCACAGGGCAGAAACAAGGAACAACTTAACATTGGAGGAGTAAAGCTTCAACAATCTCAAAACAAAAGTCAGGACCAAGAAACACAACAACCCAGCAGATGAGACCATCACACTCGAAAAAAGTGAATGGTGGTGCACGAAACCCAGAAGGCAACAACGCCTGACAGCATGAAACAAAATGCATATGGAAAACAGAAGTAGAATCTGATGATTTTGCATACGATGAACACAAAATTCAAGCACTCGAATGCCTCAACTAAAATCATGTTTCGCATACCAATGTGCGGGATGGAACACCAGAGATTTGCGACTGCTGGTACTTCAAAATAGTCCAATAAAAAACGTAGTCAAATTGAAAACCTACACAAATACGAATGTCAATCCAACCTGAAAAAACTATAAAAATGGAAAGCAATGTGCCTTGAGGCGATCAGACAACTACCAAACAGTCATCAACTGCCTCTTCTATAATTCACAAGATTTCAAGTTTCCATCTCAAATATACACTCAAAAACCGCGTTACACCACAGCACTGGACATCATGCATGCACGCTCTGATATTTCATACACCCCACAAGCCAGGTTGCATCTATAAAAGCGTCGAATTGCATTACCCTCATGAATAAACAGGTCATGGAAGATTCGTTTCAAGTATGCATAATCGAAGCACAAAGACCGGCAGTAGTGGAAGTACGACGGGAATTCGGAGGGATAATTCTTACACAAAACCTGCACAATACCATACGAAGATGAGGAAGTCAATACCGGTAAGGAAAACCCAAACTTCCCTCTAAACATACTACTAAAACCCCACCAAGGACGCCGCATCAGCTCCAATGCCTCCAATATGCACAAACCTAAGTGTTCTCAAGGTCAAGTTCCGATTGATGGAGATCGCTGGCAAATACCTCAATGGGCGTGGACATTTTCTTCTCGCTGATCCTCTCATACTTCTGCTTCTTCGTTCCTGCCTTCAGCCCTTGCCAAGGAAGACTAGATCACACAACACAGATTCATTTTCAACAATCACAGCACCTGACTATCTAACCTTTAAAAGCTGTTCAAAGGCATGGCCGCTATATACTCATAAAAAATAGATTACAAGAACAGAACGTGCCTTATGAACACACAAAGCAGCCATCGTGGATTAAAAAACATGCGATGAGAAGTATACGCATGAACTAGTGGTACAGTATTCTGGCACAAACAAGCTCAGAAAGAAATAGGCAACTCACCTGCCCCTCAGAAAGTACATCAGTACGTAACCAAGAGACTCCAAATCGTCTCTTCTGCTTTTCTCTGGTCATAAGATACAAACCAAAATCGATCAGACGCCAACCGAATTGGGCACAAAGGTGCACAAAAGAAACAAAGGAAAGAGATAACGGTGCAGAAGGAGTAGGAAATGATCAAGAACGAACTACTTACCGATGCCAAGATGCGTGTTGATACTCGCGTACCGTGCGGTCCCCGTCAGATTTTTGTTTTCCCTAATGATCAAGCGACGATCAGTTGACAGCTTAAAAACATGGTACGACTTCCAAAATGGATGAAAATAAACCAAAAGATTGGAGAGCAAACTTGTTGCCGTCACGATCTCTAAACGCGGAACATCCAAGAAAGGCAACCGATAGTTCCACAACAAAGATGTTGCAGTACTATAGTTGCGCATTGCAAGTCGAGAAAGAGGCCAGAATCACCTATAAGGTATATGCTGATGGGTGGAAGGGTCACGGTACGTCTTGGCAAGCCCAAAATCGATAACATAGACCTACACAACCCCAATCTGCGCTCAGAACCTTGAAGTGCTACCAAGAAGTACATACTACGAACCAATATGCTACTTCTCGTCTTTCTTACCAGCGTCTACTTCTTAAAACCCGCACTTCGATCGAGACTGTCAAACGTCCTAGTTCTCTCCGATTAAAAACTGATACAATAGAGAAACAAATCTACGAATTTGTCAGAGAAAACCATACGCAACTTCTCATCGAACTCGGTGTCTTCCCTAAACCTTTAGAGGATTAAGACTAACTACCAAACACCATGTCATATTGGGGATGCCAGAATCCTCACTCTTCAGATCACAACAACATGACCCGCGTACCAAAGTCTCGAAGTCTAGCAGCTAGAAGAGAAAAAAGTCCAAATACCTGATTTGCTCGCCTTCCAAGCCCCATCAAAAAGTTGTCAGGCTTAATGTCTCTGTGGAGAAAGCTCTTGGCGTGAACATACTCCACTCGGTTGATCTGCGAAAACATGAGACCTGCTGACTTGTGTTCTGCTGCACTTCAGACTCTAAAAGCAAAACTCTCCACTTAAACTCGCTCCTCCCAAACAACCAACAACCACAAAAAAACTCTATACGTACCAGCTGGTCAGCGAGCATGAGAACCGTCTTCAAAGAGAACTTCCGATTGCAGAAGTTGAAAAGATCTTCCAGACTTGGTCACAGCAAATCGAGAACCAAGACACTGTAGTCTCCTGACAAACCATCTGATGTTGGGTATTCCAGCTGAACCAGAAGAGCAAACCATTTTCCATCAAACGACGTTCATCTAACCTCAAATGCCCATGATGAAATCAGGGGCACACTGCATAACAAAACTTGACTCATTGTGTGCAAGAGAAATTCAAATTCAACGCCATGTCGGATTGCCACATCTTGATTGTGCACGCCCTACTTCAGCAAAACAAAGGCTTCCTTTTATATTGGTTCTACACAAGGACTGATTCAAGGAAGCACATTAGGTCAGCATTTAACGAACAGATTGCGCCGGCTCTAACTCGTTCAACTTTGCGAATGGCTAAGCCTTCGCTTACAAACGCATCCTCAATATGTAACGTCTTGCTTCGTACTTGCCAATACTCACTACAGCACTTATCGAGGGCAATCGCAAAACGAATTAAGAAACTATCCCAGACAAAGAACTACATGCCGAAATCCATTGACATCCAAATGACAATTTGGTCTCGCCACGCCATTATCCAAAACACGCTTACGGTTCTTCAAGGAATGGAGAGGGAAAAACGCAGAATCGAAGGATTTTCCACCAAAAATTGAGGAACACTGAACGAACGCATGGAACAACTGATGATTGTCAGTTCAAAGCTACTTACTTCCGCCCTGAAGAATCCGGTACAGCTTTGACTCGTAAAGCAGCTGTGGATGCTTCGTCTTGATGCTTTCCTGAGAAGCAACCGAAGTACAGTGTATTAGAGACGACCAAAGCCCTCAAAGACACTTTCTATTACTGAGACGTGACGTCATGAAAGTCAGGTGAAGATAATAAACAACTTCCCCATAACCCTTCGGAACCCACAGCTGCACCCTTAGCAAGGCTACATCGATCCAACATTTCCAATCCCTGAAAAGTACTGAAAGAGCTCAACTATGTTGATTGCTCTGCTTAGAAACGATTCTCAATTCCACTAGCTTTAATGCATGCAAGAGCCGATGCGCCGGTCTCCATGATTCCGAAATTCTTAGAAACCAATTCTGTCATTGCCGACGACGACTAGACAACATGACACAAATTGATCAAGCTGACATACCAGCTTTATTCCGACCTCCTCGTTCGTCTGAACATTGGTGCCTATCGCACAGTGCAGAACAATCAATCAACCATTCTGCTATCCAATTCAGGGATCAATCTTTAAATCGAAAAAACTCCCAAGGAAAAGTCGGCCAACACCAAAAGTGGTTACATGCAAGACGAAGAGCCTCATCGATGCAAGAAAGCCAAAACATTGCAAGCACACTCCTAATTCCACAAACATGGCAATACTTGAATCTAGGATAAAAGAAAAAACCACCATTAGATACCAGCTTCAAATGTCCTCAGAGTGCTCTACCATCGACATTCTCAAAGGCAAACATGCCAAAGGGATTGATATGAAAGCTTGAGGATTCTAGGGCAATGCAAAAGCCTCTTCCACAATCATCAAGAGATCCCATCACTGTCACTAAACCGTGATCCAGTCACAATATGAACCAGGCGATGCCCACACTTACCGAGATAGATCTCACCAAACGAACCACTGCCAATTTTCCGACCAAGCCGGTACTTGTTGCCGACACGCGGTTCCATCGAAGACGACGTCGTCTTTACCCACTTTGTACATACAACTCCCGCTCTCTGATTCCCAGAGCGCAATCACTCGCATGCTCCACCGCAATAACCTAGAACCAATCCACGTCTGGGACCACCTAACCTTCCTTGCTCCTTCCTCCACCTTTCCCTCAAACAAACCTAATTCACCTCCGCAAACAACCGAAACTTCCCTCCCCCGCACAAACAACTGCCCTGCGGCCAAGTCCCGGCATGCCACCTCCCTCCAACCACAAAACCAGCGCCACACTCCACCCTCCGCGAACCTTCGATCTACATCACAACATCGCGCTCATCGCCTCCAAGCGCGCGTCATCCCATAGCAAGCACACGCCCCTGCCCGTCCCTCCTCGAATGGGACGTCCGTGCCAACACGCATCGCTCCTTCAAAGCTCCGCTACGCAATGGATTCAATCCAGCGAAGAGACCACAATGAAGGAAAATCCCTCTTTCTTTAGTCTGGAATTAATGCGCAAGTGCACCTTAATAAGTACTTTCTACGGCACCCAAATAAACTTATTTTACTTTGACCTTTAGTATGCATATGCCTACAAAGTATAGTAGTATACAAACACACCATACAAATATCAAGTCCATAGCATTTAGTTTGCATACTTGGAACGTCGTAAAAACCCCAAAACCTGAACCTGTGACGACGGATCAATTTATTTTTTTAAATGTAAAACGATTTTTGCAATATTTGAAAAAAATTAGGACATCAGTACCATGAAGTTAGACATCTTCAAAAAAAAATTCAAGTCCTTTTTACTTTGCATTCAAAAGTTAGAGTGGAACAAACCAATGTCACTTTCATTGTGACAGTAAATAGGACAACCCTTTCTTGCATTCACCCATAACATCTTAGCACAAACAATACTTAAGAATAGTTTTTTATTTATTGATATGACAATTCCCTATTCTCATTTCAAGGTTTTTAAAAATATATATAAGGACGTCTAGTGGTTAGAAAAGACAATTTACCGATAAGGGATCTGTAGCTCGTAGGATCAACATTGGGAGTTTTGGTTTGAGAAGAAGTTGTAAATCCAACAGGTAAAGGCATTTGGGTCGGATTGCAGTCTTGCATTCCATATTTGATAAGTATGGATTCTGCATATTCGATTAGATGGATGTTGATTCCTTGTGGAGATAATGTATATTCAATACCGAGAAACTTGGAAACGAGACCGAGATAGGCCATCTTCCATCGGGAATTGAACCTTTCCCGAAGCCATGAAATTTTGATCGTGAAGTTGTTAGTAATAAAGACATCATCAACATATAGAATGAGGAGGATATATAGGTGTCCACGGCGTAGAAAATATAGGTTGTTGTCAGCATGAGTCGGTTGAAGGCCATGTTTGCGAAGCCATCGATTATTCTCGCGATTCCAATTCCTTACGGATTGTTTGAGGCCATATGACAATTGGTGTAGTTCACATACTAAGTGCTCTTGTCCTTAACAATGTGCCCAGGTGGTTAACGCATATATACTTTCTCTTCTAAGTGACTGTTGAGGTAGGCGCTTTTGACATCCATGTGATGAATATCCCAACCCATAGTTCCTGCAAGAGCGGTGACTATCTTGATGGTGTTGTAGGGTGATCGCACACTACGGTGGACCCCCTGGGCGTTGTACAAATTGTACAACACGTACAAATTGTACAATATTTAAAGTCTCCAAATTAAAAGTGGGTTTATGGGTATCTTTCCTATTGTGCACATGGTGGATTTGTCGTACCTATTGACATCCAATTTCAATTCACACATTGAGAATTTAAATAAAACTATGGCAAAATAGGGAGAATAATCTTCAATGCAAGAAATGAGGAGAAAGAATTTGTTTTTTTCAAAATTCAATTGTTGGCCCATCTACACCAATAGTCTTTGTATCTAGTTCCAAAAAAAATTAGAAAAAAATAACTTTAAACTCATGTTTTGGGACTTTTCAAAAAAATCACATTTGGTTCATTTTTGGTCAATTGGCTATCAATTAACATATTTGAATAGTAGAATATAGTAGCCAAAGAGTAGATGATCATATATGGCTCTTTAAAATGTAAAATTGCTATCAATAAGTTCACATGATGAGTACAAACATGTGAATTTTGCATTGGGACAATACAAATATTTTATATTTGTATTTATAATAAGGTTTCTTTTTAATGCAATAAATATTTTGATTTTTAATCTTCAATATATGCAAGATGTAGGGCTATATCTACTAATTTCTCCTCCAAAATATAAAATAATCTAGTCTAAAATTGAGTCCAAACTTGCACCCTGCCCTAAATTGTGCCTGGGACAGAAATTCGTACAAGCGTAGTGTGCTTTCACCTTGTATTTGGCTACTGATGCAAAGGTTTCATGACAACCTATACCTTCTAATTGTTGAAAACCTCCGGCAACTAGACGCGCTTTATATCTTTCAGGGATGTTGCCTTGGGCAGGTTTCAACTTGAACACCCATTTGGATGAGATGGCATCATGCCCAGAAGGTAGTTCTGTGAGTGTCCATGTCTTCATATCCTGCAAGCTGTCAATTTCCTCGTGCATTGCATGGACCCAATTGGGGTCGTCTAATGCTACCTTATAGGTGGGATTTGAATTTTTTGTATTGCCAACGAAACCTTTGAGTCTCACCGAAGGTCGTTTTATACGATTGGAGTGACGAAGGGGTGGTGGTGGTGGGTGACTTGGTGAGGGATCCGCGGTCGATGAGTGCCATGGTATGTAGGGGTGAGGTGCGGACTCCGTTGTAGTCATGTGGGGTGAAGATGGAGGTGGCAGGGATAAATGTGTCACGTCTTAAGGTTGAGTACTATCAATGGAGGGAATGGTATCTTGTCTAAGGACCATCTGAGGAATGACAAGTCTGAAATGACCTTGTCCAGCTTCAGGAAAGGAACGAATGTCCGGGGGGGTGTCACATGAGTTTCCCTCATCGATCTTGATATCCCTCGAAATGATAATGCGATGTGTGTATGGACAATAACATCTATATCCTCTATTGGATTCATCTAAACCAAGAAGAATACAACTAGAAGCTTTGGGAGACATTTTGTACATTTTTCTTTTGGAATGTGGACAAAGACTCGTGTGCCAAATACACCAAGCTGGGATAAATAGGGTTTCATGCCATAAAAAGCTTCTTCTGGTATCGTGTTGGGTAAAACACGAGTAGGGACTCGATTAACAATATAAGTGGCGGTCTTGATAGCCTTGGACCATAAGTAAGATGGAATGTTGTGTTGAAAGTAAAGACATCGAGCCATCTCAACAATAGATCGGTTTTTGCGCTCCGAAACACCATTGCTTTGAGGAGTGTAATATTGTGTGCGTTCATGGTGAATGCCGAAATCAATGAGGAGTTGTTGGAAGGCTAAGCCCCTAAGGACATATATTTGGTGCCATTGTCCATTTGGAGTGTAATAATCTTCTTTCTTGTCTGATTTTCTATGCGGTTTTTAAATTTTTTGAATTCGTCAATAACTTTGTCCTTAGTTTTGATAACTGAAACCCATAGTTTTTGACTATAATCATCAATAAAAGTAACAAAATATTTGGCGCCATTGAATGATGGTTTCTTGATGGGACCACAAACATCACTATGAATAACTTGAAGAATATCGGTAGTCTGAGAAGTACTTGGGGAAAAAGAAAAACGCGCTTGTTTGCCTTGTTGACATGTTTCACAAACTATGTCCACATAAGGTAACTTGGGTAAACCTTTCACAATGCTTTGATGAGACATGGTGTGTAATGTCTTGAAATTAATATGACCTAGCCTTTGGTGCCAGAGAAGTACTTTGGATCGCATCCGATCACTAACTTGTACAAAATGGGCCTCATGAACTGGTGAGAGGTCTAACTGATATAAGCCTTTGTGCATCCTAGTTCCATGACCAATGATGTCTTGTGTATGTTCATCTCTGATTAACACCTCCTTGCGATTAAATTGGATATTGCACCCCTCATCCGCAATACGCCCAACCGATAATAAATTGCGACGAATACCAAGCATATAACGAACATTCTTAAATTGCTTGTATTTTCCACCACGGAAATTCATGCTTACATTTCCCTTTCTTGCAATTCTATGTGCCTCTCCACCGGCGGCTAATATAGAGGTGCTGCTGGTACATGCTTGAAAATCTTGCACTAGGTTTGAATTTCCAGTTACATGGTGTGTGGCTCCTAAATCTAGCACCCATGCTGGTCCCTCATGACCCATAGTGGTGTTTGCTTCAATCTCGTTGAGCTCATATAAATATGTTTCTAATACGCTTCCCGCACTCTCACTGCCACTTTGATATGAGTCAGAGTCAAGTTTTGAGTTTTTACCTTTAGATATGTTGTTTGCTTGCGCATTATGCCGAGGTTGCTGATATTTGATCTTGCCCTCTAATGTCTTTACTCGGTCGATAGCCTTCTTAATGCAGTCTCGGGCAAAATGTCCAGGCTCACCACAGTAGTGGCACCCCTACCCTTTTTTTGCTGGAATTGTAGTTTTGTTCACAATCATAGGGCCTACTATGTCCGCAGTCATAGGTGTGACCCGCATTAGGGTGTTTGGAGGTAGGAGAGGAGCCGCAATGTCTGCCGCTGTGCGCCTCTCTGTGCGTGCGTTCTCCGCCCCCGTTTTGTCCGCCGCCGCCGCCGCCTTTTGTTCGCCTGTTGCCGCCTTGTGTCCCTGCGCCACCGCCTTGTGCTCGCGGTGTGTTGTCGGATTTTTGGTTGTTGCCACCTCGCTTGTGGGAGTCGCGCTGAGTGCGCTCCGATCGTGTGATCTCTTGATTGTCTCCATATGGACTCGTTGTTTGACCTCCTTGACGTCGCGATTGTTTCTTGAATACCAGTGCTTGTGCATCTTCTTCCTTATCTGCGTCCATCTTCAACTATATCTCTTCATCAAACAAACGTGACTCTATCTCCAGAAAATATGGTAAGGTGTCTCTTCATGTCTGTGTCCTGCATAATAACTTGTATTTAGATGACAAAGAGTTTAGTAGTAACAAGGTGCATAGATCTTTACGGATTTCTACCTCCATACCCTTAAGCTGGTCGATGACATCCTTGACCTCAGTGATGTATTGTTCCATGCTTGTGTTGTCTTCCTTCCGTAGTGACACCAATTTCCGTAGCAGCATGAGCCTCCGAGATCCAGACTTGGATTGATAGCGGTCTTCCAACGCCTTCCACAGGAGATGCGGATCTTCAAATCTGCATACAACAGGTATCATAGAGTCCTTGACTGAGTTTGTAATCGCCTACAAGGCGATCTTCCTCGAGTCCCTTCTCTTTCTGCAGTAGCTGCGTTTCTAAATCTAGGTTCGGTGCAGTAGATCCAAGGATTTTGTATTCTGTACTCTAAGTTCGCCATGCTCTCGTCAGAGTTCGCCATGTGTACTACAGATCTAGATCTAATTACACACTAGGTGAGAGTTAGAACCTGCGCTTTGATACCATGATAGATTGTGCAATAGAGAAGATGTTGTAAGCATGAAGGCGAAGCCCTTAAGTACACAATGTAAGATCTAGATCTAAGTCCAACACAATGAATGTGTTTACTGTACGATGATAGCCCAAAGATTCTGTATTATCAACACTGCTATTGAGAAGCAACGAGAGTCAACGTTTTCGTAAATGGCAGGAGCAAATTGCAATGATGGAGTTCAGAGCAGAATGGCGAATGATGCAGCCATTGATACCAACTTGCATGTTTCATCTCCAGCTAAATTGAAGCTGCAGAAGATGGCGGAGACGGTGGCCGCTGATTTGGTTGATGTAGTGCTTGGTCACTTTGACGACACAATGGATTTGCTACAACCATGGCGGACAAAAAGGAAGATATGTTGAAAGGTTAGGGTATCATAGAGCTTTCCTTGAGGTTTTTTGAAGGTCTAGATGTCTCCAATGGCATGGGTGAAGAAGCTTCGAAGTATGAGAATATTGAGTCGGAGATGGAGGAATTACACTAAAGATGGCTTCTAGTGTAATGGTACGAAAAGTCTAGTTATCCTAATACACTATTTGTTAGCAAGTTGGCAATTAGTGTTAGCAGCCATTGTCATGAATATTATTCCTCAATCGTTCACTTACCCTAGTATCCTTAGTGGTAGCCCGGGCCCCAATCAACCGCCTACCAACCGCCATGCATTTATTCTCCCCGTCTCATCCTCAACCTCATTTAATGAACATTTAAAAAATATATATGTATATTAAATGTATATTTGTATATTTATAGAATATTTATAGAATATTTGTATATTTATAGAATATTTGTATATTTATAGAATATTTATAGAATATTTGTATATTTCAAGAATAATGAATGTATATTTGTATATTTAAAGAATAATTAATGAATTTCTATTGTATTTCAATGTGTATTTGAATATTTAATGCATATTTAATGAATATCTAATGAGTATTTGGTGTACATTTCCATATTTATTGTGTACTAGTTGAATATTTATGTTTTTTTTCCTTTTCAAATATTCCTTTCTTTTCTCACTTTTGAAGTTCTTATTTTTCCAACCTTGTACTTGCATTTCATTTTCCCTCCATGTGTACATTCTTCTTTGTCCAATATTTGGGATTTGTTCCATGTCTACGTTTTATTTTTCCCAATATTTCTCTTGCAAATTCTTGTTTTTCTACATGCACTCAAAATCTTCTTTACTTTGATGCTTGAAATGTACACATTATCATTTTCTAGGTTTCATACACTAAATGTCCACAAGTAAAAAACCTTATGTTCCACTATTTACTAGAATTGACATTTAGTGTTGTAGTTGACATTTAGTGCATAGTTCTGTCACTACACTATTTGTAAACTTTACAATTAGTGCATGGGTTCGTATTTAGTCTCCTCTAGACATTGATATAGTGTTAGGAACGACCAGACACTTTATTCACGCCAACCTTTTTTGAAGGCCGGAGTTCTTACTACTACTGTCCATTACACTAAAAGCCATCTTTGGTGTAGTCACCTGGCTCCCACAAGCTGAGAAGTTCAGTGTGTTTGATGGAGAGGTTAAGGAGCGGAAATATCAGGTTGAATCACTTGAGGAGAAGATACCAAACAGGGATTTGAAGGATGATCTTGCGTCCAGAGAGTCGGCATGTGAAGAGTGCAATTGCAAGGAGTCTGTTACGGCACCTGCAAATAAATAAGCTGCAATTGATACTTATTCAGTGACGCCCCTTGCTGATGAAGAGGTCTCAAACATTAATGTGATCGCAGTTTCGAAGGATGATTACAATTTTTTCCTAAATCTGACATATAATGAAAAAGTTATAGGGTTTTGAATTTCAAATGGGGAGAGCGGGCATTTTGGGCACCTCCAAGAACTTTTGCTAGGACACTCTATTGAATGTGAGATTTCCAACACTAGCAAGTAATATTTTTTCCCTTCATATTGTCAAAAAAAGATTTTGTCTTTTGTGAAAAATAGCATAATAACCCAAGGCAAACATTTTCACACATTGTCACACACAAATGGACAAAGTACCAAAAAAAACTTCTTCTTTTGCACATAAAACTTAGAGATCTTCATATTTTTGACTTTTTTTTTCCTAAACAATATGTAGTGAAAACCTTCTTATTGACCATTCGGATTATAAATCAAAACATATTAAATTCACAAAATATTAAAATGAAAATTGGCAATTTTTGAACCTCCACTCCTTGCATAGTTGTTTTGAATATACTACACCCTTCTTCTACCTCTAAAATTTGGTGTATAAGGAACTAACATCATGCTTAACACAATGGTGATGGAGTTAGACCTTGCGTAGTGCAAAATTTGACACCATGGAGTGAAGTCACAGTCTGCTGATCCACTGAACACAAAATGAACCATTTAATTGACTTTAAACACAATGCTCTTTCAATTTGTGCAGTCAAAGTTAATAATATTTTGTGAGTATATTACTTAATAAGTTATATTTGAGATCCTACGGTCAAAACTAGAAATAAAAGTTTTTGTTTCCTTCTTAATTTATTCCACTAGAATCTAACAATTTTGAAGTGTTTTTGGTGTGAAACTGTCACAATACCTTTGGGGTTATAGAGATCCGATTGTAGACTTGGTTATGGTTTACACTGTTAATTTTAGATCCCCATAATAGTTCGGGAGCACACACGGAAAAGACCCCACCACTTTGCAATGAGCACACAGGGCAACGTGTCTCCAACTGTGTCTCCTTTTGTAGTTGGGACAACAAGCAATGTAGTAGGTGGAAAAGTTCATGGGAGCGTCAAATCACCTTCTTCCGGTGCGAGGGCTCTTATCGCTGCACTCACAGCAATGGACCATCTAGAGGCCAACCCAGAGGCTCAACTGGTGGACTGTCTGATTGGGGATACACCCCGGTGAAGACTCCCCTATCCGCTCGGTTTGCAGAGGAGTAGGGATGGTCTAAACCGAGGTACCCTACGCATCCGGCCGACCTACAAGGGTGGTGAGCTCGGCTAACACCCTAGACGGTGAGCTTAGCTAACTCCTGTGTTGTAAGTTGGAGTTAGTATCGAGGGGTTGCCGCCAACACGCCTTTAACCCTTAAAAGTAAGAAGCGCCACTGCTTGCCACATTATTCTACATATATGGTGTCATATTTGAACATGATAAGGTTCATATTGATTGAAATGACCTCCAAATGAAAGATGTTAGTTGAAGAATCTTCAATCCAAAGCTGTAAGTCTTGCCAAACTTCATACATATTTTGTATTGTATGGAGTAAAATACGTACCTGAATGTACGGTTCCGGACTGAAGGGATCAGGTCGCGGCCATAGACTCCCCGAATCGCCAACCTACTCCCGCCCTATGACCGCAATCCCCGCCTCCACTCAGTCACAGATGAGCTCGAACGTGTTAGCAAAACCCAAATCTCGCTCCCGAAAACCAATTAGCGTCCACCACGCCGCCCGCCGCTCGAGTCAAAGCGGAGCTGGCACGCCCCTTTTACACCACAAGGTTCACCTGCTTTTCTAAGATTCAGAATCGGGGGCCGAGTGTGGCCCCCAGCACGGACGCAGATGCGGAATCTTGTACTTACTTGTACTCGCAATGATGTTCCACAACAATCACGTCTGACACTCTCTCCGCAATCATGTCAACCCTCGCTTTGTTCAGTGATCCAATCGCATCCGTGAGGTGCTCTCTCGACGATTCGCCTGCGGCGGCGGAGTATTCATCAAGTGAACGACTCGATTGCACTAGACGTCTTGATTAGGAGCAGTTTGTGATTCGTTGTGGGTTGTTCATCGTGATAGTTTCAACGGATTGAACAATAAATTTCTTGATTCGGTTTTTAGAGACGGAGGGAGGAGAGAGGGAGAGAAAGTATGGTGTTGGCACCGAAGCTGCGATTCTTTAGGCGGGGACGCGTATGCTGTGATATGTGCTGTATGTTTTTGAATTAGTGTACTGTCTGGTCGGAGAAGCGAGCGGAGTTTGAGAGCTATGGTGAAGTTTGCGAAGCAGCTGGAGCAGTCGCTGGTGCCGGAATGGAAGGACGCGTACTGCAATTACAAGGCTCTGAAGAGGGATGTCCTGAAGGTCATAGAAGACCGGGAGAGGCGAAGGAGTCAGAACGTCGGTGGCGCGGCGGCCTTGACACGAACGGAGACTCTTACCCAAACGGTGACGCGAACAATGACGCATATCTCCACGTTTAAGCACAATGTCGGAAACCAGATTAAGCGTGCCGGTGCTAGCGGGAGGATGTCGCTCAACCCTGTGCAGCCCGACGATTTCCTTGTGGTATGATAGTCTTGACGGGATGTGATTTTTGTTTGTACGATTTGCGCACATACTAGGTTGAAAAATTCTTGGAAATTGTTGTGATTATTTGCAGGCCGTTAAGTCAAGTGTTTTCAGCTTGTCGCCATATCTTGATAGATTGCTTGCATAAGACTGAAATCATCTTGTTTAGGGGAAGGTATAGTTGAAGTCTTTGGCTTCGAGTTGATATTGCTTCAGCGAGACTTGTGGTGACGATAGTGAGGAAAGTAATGTGGAGCGACTTGAATCTCGGCAGGTGCACAGGAGAGACGAAGATTGTCTTGGGAATCCTCAGTTTGAGCAGTATGAGACGGAGCTGCTGGATCCCCTTCAGCCGAGCGAAGAAGACAGACAATTCTTTAAGCGGTTGGATGCGCAATTCAACAAGGTGAACAAATTTTATAAGATGAAAGAGGATCAGTACATTGCTCGTGGGAAGCGCCTGGACGAGCAGCTGTTGACTCTGTTCAAGCTCCGAGAAGAACACGCACGGCAGAAGGAAATGTTCGGGTCGAAAGCGAAGGATCACGACAGCGACGACGACAATACTGATGATAACGATGACGACGATGAGGCCGATGATGTCGCCGGTGTGTATGACATTCTAGTTCTCATTTGAGTCCTATGCATTCTTGGTCCACTGAAGCTTCTTTTACTTTTGTGAAATTCTCTCTTGACATTTGGATTTTCTTGAGCGAGTAGCGAACGTCCTGAATTAGGTCTTTCTTTTGCATACTCAACGGCTAAATCTTTGAAGTGATAATCTCTTAGGTTTGTCGGTGTCGTTTCAAGGAGATGAAAGTTCACCTATCCAGTCGGTTGGAAGAGAGAAGTCCAGTGAGCGTCTTCCTAGGGTATTAAGCGGAGCTCATGAGGAACTCGATACTTTAAGTGAAGAAGTTGAAGAGACCGAGAAGAAGACAGTGTCGTTTGAAGAAGCGGAGGAAAGCGACGGGCCGGAGTATGCACCTGCTGCTGCTTCTAAATTGTATCCTCAGAAAAGTTTCGGCTCAGAACCTCAGCTTCGCAAGACTGGCTCCCACAGCCATGCAACGAACGGCAGTGAGAGTAGTCCATTCCGTTCTCGCTTACAGCAGGATTCTCAGACTGAACACAGGTTGACTATCGATAAAGGTGAGGATGATGAAGATGAAGATGACGAGGCTCAGCGTTCTAAGCTCAGGAGCATCTTTAAGGAGCGGAAATCCATCATTCAGGATATGATTGACATGAGTCTCAACAAGAAGAAGCTCGTGACCTCAGAAAAAATGCTGATTAATGCTTTCGTTGAGTTTTATCGGGGGCTTAACCTTCTCAAAAGCTACAGGTAATCCGGGCTTGGACGTTGAGTTTTAGTTGATGCAAAAAAACAGTGACAGTCGATCAATTGTTAGCATAATTCTATCGGCTAGACATTTCATTTCTTCACTTGAAACCTGGCATCGAGTGATCACTAAATTTGTGCTTTTTCACATATTGAATGTGTGCAGCTCCATGAATCTAGTGGCTTTCGCCAAAATCATGAAGAAGTATGACAAGGCTGTGAAATTGAGACTAGCCCCTGTGTTTCTCAAAGAGGTTGAGCGCTCTTATTTTGCTACTTCAAACAAGGTAGGTACATCGATCCGCTCTTCTTGTGTATATTCACTATGATCTTTTGTTTGCCACTGTAGAATTGCACGCCCTCTTTCCCGCCGTTCTTCTCCCACAAGACTTTTGAGGCATAACTCTAGCTTCTCACTCATAATGTTTGCTCTCTTGTTGACTTGTAGATATCCAAGGTAACGGTAAGAGTGGAGGATATATTCACAAAGAATTTTTCGTCACATGATCGACGGAAAGCCATGGCCAAGTTAAGGCCTCAAAAGCAGCATTCTGGGCACATGACAACATTCTTTGCTGGTATATGTCGAACATGATATTACTGTTTATTAGTGACTGTGAACCCAATCTAATTTAGTCCTTGAATTTGAGTGGCATGCATTAGAAGTTCTTCAAGAATTCCACCTGGGTGTTAGCATGTATCTTTAGCCATTGATGGCAATCTACTCTTGGTAAAATTGAGTTTAAGAATCTCTAGCTAAGTGTGAATTTTGCTGCAGGTATATTTACTGGCATATCGATGTTACTTCTGGCCATATTTATTGTAATGCTCCGTGTTTCCCCGGCGGTCCGAGCACGGGGAGACGTCAGATACATGGACACCGTCTTCTTTGTTTTCAGGTGATTCTGTGTTTATCAGATCGCGCTTCCTGCTCACATTTTTCTCCAGCTCCCTCGGGATTTCACTGCTGCATAATAGAACGAACCACTGGTCTGATATACATTCGTTGTTGGTGATTATCAGCTCCCTTGGTCTGGTGCTTCTGCATTTTTATTTGTACGCGTGGAATATCTATGCGTGGCGGCAAACCCGCATCAACTACCCTTTCATATTTGAGCATCGGCCGGGCACAGAGCTGAGGTACCGGCAGGTTCTGTGTCTTGCCAGTGGATTCACAACCTTGGTGCTGGCCGCCATGAATGCTCATCTGTACATCAGCACCAACGAGGCTCCTAGGTTTCGTGTATCTGAGATCATTCCACTCGCTTCTGTCTTGGTATGGTTTCTTCCTAGCCACTCCGGTAAAATGACTCGTCATAGTCGACAAGTCTCCTGTTTTTCTTTTGCTGAAGTTTGAAATTTATATCATTCGGTTCACCACAGTCCATGCTTCACATTGAGTATTTACTGGATTTGCAACTTGACAACCGCGCTTGCAGGTGTTTCTAATTGTCCTTTTTGCACCAGTCAACGTACTGTATGCATCATCGCGGAAATTTTTCCTTCGATGCTTGGGACGTCTCATTCTTGCACCGGCTTACAAGGTACATGATACGTAATACTCCAACCTTTGGAATCGATATTACCACTTGTATGGGTTTAAAGATGCTAACTTACACCTAGCTCTGAGGAATTTTGAGGAATAGAAGCTTGATTTTATTCGAAAATTGTTTTAGAGTAACTTTTGTTTTACCAACTCACATTAAACTTTTATTGCCAACGAGATGAGCTAATTGAGCTTCGCCGTGTGCTCACATGATTTCCAGGTTATCTTGGCCGATTTTTTCTTGGGGGACCAGCTGACAAGTCAAATTTTTCTGTTTCGAAACATTCAATTCATGCTCTGTTATTACTCAAGTGGGTTTTTTCTCGACCGAGTAAATGGTGGTTGTGGCACCAAGAACCCGTTTTTAGGCTTGAAGTACTTTTTCTCCATGATACCATACTGGTGGCGTTTCCTGCAGGTGAGACCCTTGCACTGGATAAATTCAGTGCTCTCAATATTCTCCAACACGTAGAATTTGAACTCTTCTTCTTCTAATAATCTCACGAACCAGTCTACATTGGAGAAACGGTATCTATTTGATTTTAAAAGTAGCAGGTTACGAATCATTTTAGGAATATCACGTTGGCCTTGTGCAGTGCCTGAGACGGTATTATGACGACAGAGACGAAGTTCAGCTCTGGAATGCCGGCAAATATGCTTCAGCACTGATCGCTGTTGCGATCAGAACACGATATGTGGATACAGAAACCACGTTCTGGCTGGTTCTGTTCGTCATCTTCTCAGTAATCGCAATGCTATATCAGCTCTACTGGGACCTTGTCATTGACTGGGGTCTGCTGCAACGCCGTTCACAGAATCCGTGGCTCAGAGACCAGCTCATCTTGAAGAAAAAGTACCTCTACTTTATTTCTATGGTAAGTTACATCATTACCGATTACTACGCGCATTTGAATTACCAGTTGCCAGGTTCTGTTATGGTAGTGACTCTACGTTCCCACGGCTTAATCCCTTGTTCCCTTGTTTAATTATGCGTCTGGAATGATTTAATATGTGTAGGGTGTGAATATCGTACTAAGAATTGCATGGCTATCATCAGTCCAAGGGTTCAACTTTATCCCTGGACTTAGTCGACCTGGTTGGGACGGCGCTTTCGCTGCGTTGGAGGTGATTCGGCGTGGCCACTGGAACTTCTACAGGTACATTATTTACTCATTAAGATCTTTGCTATAATCTTCAAGAAGGCTGCCTTCACTAAATTGGTGGCAAGAACATCATGTCCTTGAACTTTGTGGAGGCTTATGATTGAGAATTCATTTCCTGGATATAATCAATGACCTCACTGGGCTTTAGGGTTGATAAAAAATTTGTTGTACGTGATTGGATGATGCAGACTGGAGAATGAGCACCTTAACAACGTTGGTAAATATAGGGCAGTCAAAAGTGTTCCGCTGCCCTTTGATGAGTCTGGCCAACGTGCATTACTCTGAAGGTGACTACTCCCACAATTCTAGCCTCCAGTGTGGTCCTGCACAAAGTGCATGCCACAATGTCCTCTGATTACTTGGGCCTAGTTAGCTATTGTGGGGTAAAGTGAAAGCCCACATTTGAAAGCCCTTGAATAGGTAGGTCCAAATTAGGTCATGCTTTGTATACATCTGGAGGACAAGTGACGAGTTTCTGGCGCATGTTGTTTGAGCGCGGAGACCAGTACTATCCTCTACATTTAACATGTGACCATACTTTTTCTAGCTTCGTAGTACCCATCACAGAAGATGAAGACTGCTATAATTTGAAGATTCTCACGGGGGAGTTGCAAACTACAGTACACCCTTTTCTATATATAGCAAGACATACTATTGTTTTTTCTGAAACTTTGAACATTCATAAGTTTCAATGTAGGTCAGAAAACTCCCCTTCAACCTTCAACATTGTATAAATCATATGATTGTTTCAGTAAATCTATGTAAACATAGGTAAAACCTATGTTTGTATCAAGGCATGAGTACTTGCACACTGGTTGTAATCCTAAGATGTTTCACAGGGATATGAAAAGCGAGAACATCCTGGTAACCAGGAGAATAATCCTGACTACCAAGGTCGGTGATTTTGGTATCTCCAAGGTGGGTTCCGACCAAGAGTACGTTTTCTACCACTTCCATGTCGATGATATGCCATCAATTTGTACATTGTACCGATGCCTGACACTCTCTTGGTCATTACCATTCAATCGTCTATTGTCGTCGTTTCTGGTTGTTAATGCGGTTGCAACTTCAGGTCTGTAATCTTGTCACGATAAATGGTTTGTAACGAGCATGAAAGGCCTATTGTGGCGAAGAATGACCATCTCAGATATTTTCCAAGACTAGATGACCATCAATAATCCATGTCTGCTAGTGACAACATTGATTGGGCAGGTATCTCAGAACAGGTCAGTTGACAGTCAAGTGCGATTCTCCTGGAGATTGTTACAGGCCTGAAGCCAATCCAAAATCCCGAGAAGATAGATACCCTTTTTGTTGATTGAGTAATTCTGTCGGTTTATAAAACAGTAGTCTTTGGTGAACAACCTGGTTTATTAATATCAGCTTTTTGATAAATTATTGTAGTTGCATCTTGCGATGGATGAGTGAAACAACATACGTAGATCAAACTTCTTGTCAGAGACTACGTGAAGAATCTGTATGTACAGATTGATGTATAATCGTATTCAATACTGCATACTGTGTTTTTTGTTCAATTGCTAAGGGTATGCTGACTTCGTGACGGGCTGGAAACTTTCCTACTTTCAGGTGAATTAGCAAAAAGGCAAAGCTGAAGCCAATCCATATGTGGGAGGCCATTTCAATCCCAAGGCAGTGGACAAGGTGTTGAGCAAAGCTAAACAATGCACTCGGCGAGTATCCACTTCAAAAGTCCCACAACCTGAGGTGCATTTGTCAGCATCAAAATAGGGGACACCCTCCAGACAGTCAAAAAGCGAGGTCGGTGATCCAATATAACACAAGAAAGGAATGCGACATTCGATGTGAATTTATGTAACATTGTTCAATCAATCCGAAAGCTACACTACGCTGATTCTAATTTGACTTGCCGCATCTTGCAAACCAGCCGGAAAGTTGCATTGTCAATCCCATCCTGCTCTGCAAGCTCAGCAAGCTTGTTGCGAGGGGCCGACACACACACCTGGAAAGTGTGGAGGACTGGTGGAGTGGCCATAGAAAGCGCGGAGAGCACGTTGCTCAGATACTCAATGTCAGCAGAGAGTTGCTGTGCACCTCGCTCACTCAGCGCTTGAATTCCTCTGATTTGCTCTATGTAAGCAGCTATCGCTCCTTCCGCAACCTGTTTGCACATAGATCAATCGTTAAAATGCAAGAGAGCCATAACAGCTGCCGGATCAAGCCATTATTGAATCCTGTTGATGAAAGCACGCCTGAATAGAAATTTCCAGTTAGCCCCTCTCATATCCTAACGACCCAGATGAATTTTATTGGAACATAATCTAGATGATAGAGTTATCCTTAAATTCCATCAAAATATTGTGAATTTTATCCTTTTGTTCTTCTTAGTACTATGAGTTTTGCCTCTCTACATAGTGGAAGAATTTGGTGATCTCTTCATTGAGAGGTGTAAGAGTTTGGTGGTTTTTCAACTCAAGACAAAGCTAGTTTGCCTTGGGATGAATCACCACGTCTAATATAGTGCGACCACTGTGCTCTTCCATTTTTAATTACTATTTAGAGGAGGAAAGCTGAGAAAATAAGAGGGAAAAAGCATAGACATTGTTGGACTTTAACGGTATCTCTAGTGCTAAACACCTAGCCAAGAAGCCCATTGAGTCATGAAGCCAAAATGGAAATATTTGAGGAGGTGTTAACGGGCAAAAAATGAGCCGACGTTACCTTGAACATCCACTCTGTTGCAAAATATTGTGCATCGTCGGAACCCTCGTCTACGCCTTCGGGACTTCCGCTCCCTGCTAATGGGAGCAACTGCTGAGGAAGCGTTAACAAGTACTCTCCGATGCTGGTGACGTACTCGGATGCATAAGCGCTGAAGCTCGGTAGGTTGAATAGATTCTCTTTTTCCTGCTCGTTCCATACCGTCTCCCGCGCCAAATCAGAGAGTTTCGTCCGCACTTTCGACATGAGAACCTCATAGACAAGTTCGTTCACTGCCTCTGTGAATGCGGCTACCCTTTGTGATGTATGGGGCAATGCATGAAACTGTGGGTCCTTCACCTGCTATCATAACAGGAGATGTCAGTAGCTCACACATAAAGTTGGCAGAATTACTTCATAAGCTACACAGAAAGAAAGCTTGGAAAAGCACTAGTACCTGTTCCAACAAGCCTGCCAGCCGTCTTGCCTTCTCAGGAGCACTGAATAAGCGTAAAATAGCAATATCAAGACCCATCGGCCCAGCAAAAGCGTCATCCGATTCCTCATTCTCAGAAACTGTGAAAGGGAGAGAGCTGGTTAACACACGAGAGGGCTGCAAACTGGTGCTCAGACGAGACAGAGTTGCCCGGAGAGAGGCCTCAAACACAGCTGACCGGCTACTGAGGCCTTCAGCAACTGTAAGAAGCTGGAGTGCCCCTTGCACGATTGACCACTCCTCCTCTTCAGGCACAACATCTGACGCTGCGGCACCCCCTTCTTTCTTGACAGTTCCATCCAGGAGTCCTGCGTCCTTCTTCAGATTTGATAGGTCACTTGACCCGAGGAAGTCCAAAATCCGATCAACTCCGCAGATGGAACGCAATGACTTGAGAATATCCAACAAGCTAGCCAGGTAATGAAGAATGACTTCGTCAAGAGTGCGCAGTAAAGACTCCGCTTCGACCCCTCCAGTGAAGCTGATACACCGCTCCACTGCCGCCTCCAGTGCGATGGTTATCTCAGGGATTGATGCTTCCATCCTGCGCACTGTTTCACTGAGCTCCACTCCACGTTGACCAAAGCCCCGTGAAACGGCTCCACGCAATTCTAATGCCGAAACCTCACCCAAAAGTTGGACACGCTCAAGCTCGCCATATCTGGAATATCACGTCACATCACATCAGGTGAAAAAATTACTCAACTCGAATTATTATCTGTCTCATATTAACGACAGATTTTAGAACATAACCTCAGCTCAGATAATTCATTGAAAATATTACCTCTGCTTATATCCCTCAAACGGTTGGTAAATTGCTTGGAGTACCCTTGCCAGTTCAGCCACGTCGAATGCAGAAAGCAAGTGCAACACATTCTTTGAAAAAGATTCTGACACGCTGTGTAGTCCGATGAGTAAACCCAGAGTTGAGACTCGACCGTTCACTTCTCCAGAGATCTCACTGCCTGGCACTTGAGCTGATCCACCAAGAGCGAGACAATTATTCGAGCACCATAATCTTTCATGCCAGAGTAAAGAAAGTGACAAGAAGCTGAAAAACAACAAAGATGTACATCTCAAATAACAACATACTCTCCCTCCGTCCCAGAATTGAGCATCCATTTGACTCACCACGTCTAGATGTCAGGAGTCAAATGGGTGCGTAATTATGAGACAGAGAGAGTATGTATGGAAAGAAACACAGGCGACCTTGATAGGATGAATGAATCAAACAAGGTGCATCCAAAGATCTAATTCATACGATGAGTTTCTAATGCGAGAAGACAAATCTTTTACAATTGGGTCCATTCGCTAGAATAGTACCTCCACTCAACGCTCTGGATGCTGCAGTGGCCTCTGATGTGAAGGTGTCAATACGAGCAACAAAGCTGGCAGAGATTGAATTCATAATCTCGATCAATAACCTCGGTACCAACAGCTGGTAGTCTTCCGGAAATGCTACCATGCACCTGTTCAGCATAGTATTCCACATGAGTGCAAGATGCAAACATCGAACAGGTAATATGAGGGCGAGTGAAATAGAAAAACGTCACTGACATACCAAAACAAGAGCCAACATTCCTCACACATACAATAAACTGTTTGCAGAAACGCCACTACAAGGCCACCAGAGTTGTATTTACCACTTTAGTTCTTGCTCAAGCACAAGAAGGACTTCATCGTAGTAATGTGGCAACCACTCCGCGAACGATGTTGTTAAGCCATTACCCGAGGACGACATGGTTGCAGGCCTTCGGTCACCTGCCATGACGTTGTCTGTAGCTGCCGGCTTGGCAAGAGGTATGCCTGCTTTTGCAGCCTCGAAATCTTCCCACAAGCGCTTCAAGGGACGCATTCTCACACGCGTGTAGTGCTGCTCAAGTGACTTATATCGACCCACAGTAATGAGGATGTCCCGAAGCCCTTGAGTACTCTCCACCTGAATAGAACACATCAAACGTGGGGTTTACTTAGCGACTACTCACTCCCATGATCGAAATACCTGGGAAACAAATAAGATTCGTTCAATTTGTGCAGCACGGTGACACTACTGTGCACAAGGTTGAGCTATCCAACATAGTATTCACATGCAAGGGTCGAAGACCAGCAACCTTTCTTTGAGTAAGCGCATCCGCAAGCCGTGGCTGCACCATGCCCTCTAACCGATCCTCGAGTCCCTCCAACTGCCGCTTCACATTGGCAAACTCTGGCACCTACATGGTCACCACGTTACAACATTGTCACATATGATACTATCCTGTCATCTCAACAAATACCGACTCCGAATCTCATTTTGGTTCGCGTGCTACAAATTTGAACTGTTACACGGTTAAAGCAATGACTGTTTAGCAAGTGCCAGTCCAGGTTCGAACATAAGCCAAAGTGCTGGGCAATGATGCAATATTTTAGACAGGCTTACTTCTCCAACGACTGCCAAACAGCGGCGCATTTGAGCCAAAGTCTCCGCGGCCTGTGGGAGGTTCCCACTGGCAAAAACATCCTCAACGCTGGCGCTCAGCTTCGCCAACCCTGCAGCATCCTGCACGGAACCAGTGTCTGAAATCGTCAATCACGATCTAGAAACCTAAGAGCATCAACATCGGTATGTTGCTCAAAATCTTCATGCCAGACTCTAGTGTGCACAACCATGTGTTACTGATGACAGACATAGTTGAAAGAAGAAGCGTAACAACAAGAGTTCAAAATATGCAATTTGAACTCAGATTTAAAGCGGTAGACAATGCGGTTAGCCAGTCCTTCACAACATTATGGTTTACACATCGCCTTGGCAGGATCTGAATTGGAAATCCATAATTCTGGAAGAAAAGTTTTGAAAGGAAAAATTCACCTGGAGTGTCTCGTGTGCGGATTCCATCCGTTGTTTCACGGCATCTACGCGCGCAAGAGCTGCCACAGACTCGGCCGAGGTGCCCTCCGCCTGCACCCAAAAACCCAATTTCAGCAACAACCTAAACCTAAGAAAAGGAAGGAGGAGGAGGAGAGCAAAACCCACCTGCTGGAGCTTGTGCAGGACGGCGGAGACGGTGGATCGGAGCGAGAGCGCGTCGTCACGCACGCGGAAGACGTCGCGCGACGCGCGCGGCACGCGCAGCAGCGCCTGCGCGCTCTGCTCCTCCAGCGACGCGGCGATGTTCTCCGCCATGAGCTGCAGCTTCATCTCCAGGTCGCCCAGGTACTTGTCAAGCGAGTCATCAGGGTGCCGCGCCTTGCACGCCGCGTTCACCCACGACTTGGCCTGGAACTTGTCGTCCCCGAACGACGCCAGATCCAGCATCATTGCAACCCAAACTACTGCAAAATCACACCCAACTCGTCACAAACACTCTCCCCTCAACAAGGGTTTGCGCTGGAACTCCAATGCACCATCACATCACTCCCTCCCTCCCATCAACCAACACCAAAACTCTCATTCACTACCTATTTTATTATTCTAACAAACTGCCCATCAAAGTGAGCACCGTGAGTACTCACAATCAGCTCCGACACTCTGCATATACTTCGGAAAAAACTTAACCTTAAAATAGTCTAGTCCTAACTGAGTTTGAAGCGATTAATCTGGGCCTTAATTCGGATCTGATGTTATTGGAAGAGCAGACATCATTAGGGACAGATTTCATGCAAACATGGGCTAAGTGAAGATCAGGCATCACATATTCAGAAAAATTGGTTGTCGATTTTTATTACCAAGGAGATAAAGACATTTCATGAGACTTGCATCAGGAGGGTTTGAGGACATGAGCACATTGTCTGATGCAGCGATTTTTCTGTATGTGCATGAAGGCACTTTACTTGATGCGAAGAATGATGGGAAGGCCTGAATCTACAAATGGGATGGTGAGCTCCTATCTATCTATGCTACGAAGATGATACTTTCACGTGGAGTGGTCCGCTGGTTCCGACGTCTCGGCGAGAGGACGAGCCAGTTGAAGTTCGGATGTAGGGCTTCTGTGGGGCAGCCTTTGGCTTCAAGACGCGGCGTAGTGATCGTGGTAGCATGAGAGCTATTTTCTCTGACAGCAGAAGCACGATTATGCCCGACACGATTAACGCCCTGCAGGTGCCAAATGTCAAAACTGGTTAAGGAGAGGCAAGATAATACATCTGATGAAGAAAAATGAGGTGTGAGAGTTGGAGGCTCACCATGCGAAAAGCAGCATCAATCGGCCGCTGGTTGAAGCAGGCAGAGATTCGCCCAGTGCACACAAACCAACCAGGACACCGGTCATGATTGAAGCAACAGCGGCACATGTGGAGACCACTACTGCTCTCCCATTCTTCAAACCCCTCGTCTGTTTTTCAACACACCCGAGTTTCAGTAACCACTACATGGCACTTGATTGTGTTCAATGGTAACCTGTTGCTAGAAAATCATGCTCAAATCACAAGCAGAAAGATTAGGGGCTCCTTTTATCTCCAACTCAGACGTGCACCATCTCTGCACACGCCCTGAGATAATGCCTACTAGTTGTCAAATATTCTAAGCATACTTTCAAAATCAATGGGCAGACCGAACAGAATGTGAACTATTATCAACTGATTGCCTCCGCTGACTGATATAATAGAGCACAGAAAATGAGAACGGGTAGAAGAGAGGTAAAAAGTAGACCAAAACGCTAGGGAATCTTCAGAGAAAAGCAAAGTACCTGACAGAAGAAGCCACTGCTACTGCAGCATATACCTACAGCAATACCAGCGGGCACAAACCACTGGGACATACCGCGTTCTGCAAGCATGAAACCAACTTTACACACGGATGCGGACATCCTGCCACAACCAAACCCCATCTAAAGTGCTTAGAATATTGGTTTCTCGAGCAGGATATTTAACTAGTCCACACATTCCAATGTTTCTAGGTAGAGCAGATATCCTATGCTCATGATGAATACTTTCAACTGCTTGATTTGGAGAAAGCAAATAATTAGAGATAACGTAATATCTCACCCAAAGCACGCTCCTGCCTCAAGGCCAGCAGCGAGTTCCTCCATCACATCAATATCCCTCTGCACCCCAAGTGCCCAATTTTGTCAGTGCTCTCCGAAGTTAGTAAGCTCAGTAGCAGACTTCAAAAAAATTCTCAACATAGCCTCTTTGAGCCATATTATTACCAACATATAAGGGTCTTACAACAAACTCTAGTTTAACACTTACATCAAAAAAGAGACTGATGGAAGATCAGACAGATCACTGACATGTAATTCATGAAAAAGAAGCTAGATTCGGAATGCAACGTTGCATACCATTTGAATATCTCCTTCATCATGCTTCTGATGTCGTTTTTTCCTTGATCTTGCCAAGCAATCAATAATCCCCTGTCACTCTCAAACCAACCACTCGTTTAAAAACTCCAAATCCAACCAAGCTAACTGCAAGACGGACAACTTTCAAGCTTCTAGATAGTTGAACTTTATATGAAATTCAATCAGAGTACGGAATACTTGACTTAGACCACATGTTCATTGGACGTAACCATAGCGTACAAGTGACAGCACTCTAGAGAAAAGGAGGAGACACGTACAAAAAACAATGCCAGCCAGAAAAGAAACAGCAATGATCTGCCCAAGGAGATCTTTGTATCCTTTTGCTCCTCCGCCAATGCTCCAATCACTGATGGTTCCAATGTCGCACATCAACCACATGACAAAGCTACACTCCATATTACACCTACAATGAATATGCACTTCACAGATGCATATGGTCAAAGCCTCGGCTCTGTTCATCGTTCATCGAGCTTTGAGGATATTAAATAATGTCAAACTCACAAAGAAACGGAACGAAGAACTACCAATCGACTGAAATCAGAAAGAAACGTCTTCATATTACAGTGATATGTAAGAGCATGTAATGAACAAAAAAGGTAGGATCGATCAGCAGTAAAAAGTATGAAGATGATTCAAAAATCACATCTTAGCACTTCACAAAACAAAACAACACAACAATCGACTTTCCAGTGGTGAGAAAAAAACATACCTACGGTTCCCAAACTGGCCATAATGACCCCGACCCAATCCAGTCCATGCATCACTTCATGCAAGTAGAAATGGGAGAACACAGCGAGCACTGCAAGGCCACAGCCTGACACTGGCTGAATTACAGATACCTACATCAACAAGAAACAAATCATTAGGCATAATCTAACAATACCAGCTGCGTTCTCTCTAACGCACAACATCAACTGTAATTTCTCTACCTGCAAACACTGTATGAGAATAATCGTCAAAACAAAACACTCACTCACAGGAGCCTGAGAGACGGCCTTCAGCATCAGAAGCGCCCCTCCAACATCTATTGCGACACCGGTTATCCACGTTCGGCTGCCACCATACTTTTGTAAAACCTGGATCCACAACAAGCTTGCTAAAGAGTAAGTTACATGTGCTCAGTGGAAAAACCCAAATCACATGGGAAAACCTAGCATTCTTCATGTTAACCCACATCATGAGCAGCTAGATGTCCAACAACCCTGCCCATGAGAAGCTGCAGCACATGTTCTCTTATTGTTCAATTCATCTTTTCCTTCTCTCCCCCTTAACCCTAAAACCCTGCAGATTGAAAACGTACCTTGCGATCCAGGGACAGCTGAGGCAGGCCCTTGGTGCCTTCCTTCTGCAGCACCTTGCCGACATTGTTTCCGGCTGCGGCTGCAACCGTGAGGATGACAGCCTCCCACATGGCGTAGGATCCGCCACTATGAGGGTGTGAGTCGAGGTACTACTTGCAGAGAAGCAGGTTGTCCCCGGAACGGCATAGACGTGAAGTGAGCTCCGCGGAAGCTGACGGGACGCGAGCGATGGCGGAAGCGTGGTGGGTGGATTCGGAAGGCAAAGTAGGTAGCAGTGCCTCGTGCGGGACAACATTAGGGTTTCGAGGAGTGACCACGATCATGATGGAGGACCAGAGAGCAGAAAAATCATAATACATATAGTGTTATTATTTTCAAATTTGATCTCAATAATGAATAACATTTCATCCATTTCAGCCAATATTCATCCAGTCTTTTCATTGGTCTTGCTAGTATTCATCCATAACAATCACCCTAAACCTTAAATTGTATTTTACCCAGCCAATTTTTACTCCCGACGCAACGTTTTATCGCCCTTGCTCCTATTTACAGCCCTGTAATTTCTGCAATTTTTCCAACTTTAACACTTATGATTTTCATTAGTTAAATTAATGAAGTAGGGAGGGAGGCATCTTTAGCTTGTGTTAAATTCCTAGTTATTACTGTACGAGATATAAACTCTCCTTATGGGCATCGATTATCAATAGAGCATATTTGCTCTTCATGCCACTTTTATCCGGCTATTTTTTATTAAAAAGATGTGTTTTAACCCCTAAAGCACAAAGTGTCCCTTCGGAGGACGATTTTGATTTTGGGCACGTTCCTAAAAGTTGGAAAATAATCTTTTGAAATTTGTGTATTGGATTGTCTTTGATAAGAGCTTTGTGGAGGTATTTTTATTATTATTTTTGGATTTGTGGTTTCAAAGCTAGTACCACTCAAAGTTAGGACTCCGGGCAACTCCAAAATTTTGTTAGAAGTTTCTATTGACATTGAGATTTTTCATTCTTATAGGGAGTATTACCTTCTTTGAAAATGTCAAAAAAAATTCATGTCTTTAGTGTAATATAACATTTTATCCCAAGTTAAACATTTTTACACATTTTGGGTAGGCGGGGAAAAAACTTCATCTTTTCTACATAAACCCTAGGGATCTCCATATTTTTCATTTTTTTAGTTTTTCAACAACAATATGTGGTGAGAACCTTCTTATCGACCGTTTGGATTATCATTCTAAAACATATTAAGTTAGAGAAAAATAAAACATGAAATGGAAATTTTTGAACCTCCACTTCTTGCACACTTGTTTTGAATGTGCTATACTCCTCCTCTACCTCTAAAAATTGGTGAATAGGGAATTAACATCATGCTTAACACATGATAAAGGATCAAGACCTTATATAGTACAAAAATTTGATACCAAGTGAGGTCAAAGTCTGTTGGTTCACTCAACGCAAGGAAGAAAATGAACCATTTTCTTGACTTCAAACACTATAATCTCTCAATTCGTGTGCTCAAAGTGTATGAATTTTTTGTGAGTATGTTACTTAGTAAGTCTTAATTGAGATCCTAAGGTCAAAACTGTAAATATAAGGTTATGTTTCCTTCCTTACTCATTGCACCAAAATCAACAATTTTGAAGTGTTTTGGGTGAAAAATTGTCACGATCCCTAAGGGGTTAAGGTAAACCCCTTGCAACCAACAAGTTAAGAAATGTGCATATAAAGAGGGAGAAGAACACGTTACATCCATTTTTCACGTGATAGCCAATAGAATAAAAATTCCAATCCAAATGATTTCATATTTTTTCGATGAAATGTGAATTAATTATGAATTTTTGAGTTGTGTTGCCATGTTAAGCTGGTGGGTGTCAATAGGTATCCTCCTTCAGCATCAACCAAAAGTAAAGGATCTTGACAAATCGCAAATATCCATTTGGAGTTGAATGGGTGAGATGAAAGTAGCTTGGATAAACTCCAATTTTATAGCTATCCAATATATGTTTGTATTGGTTACTAGGGATTATCATACTTGTTCTTGGTGCTACCATTATATTTCTATTTTTAGAAAAGGTATGTTGTTTGATGTTATTTTACATTTGGATTTTTCTTAAAGGTGAGAAGGTGTGATCCAGTATGCCATCTCCTACTTTATTATCTTTTGTCATCCTTGATGGCATAAGTAAACATATGTAAATGCAAAAATGAAATGTTCTCATTACATACCTCTTAAAACATTAAATTTTATACACCCATTGTATATTTTATGTATGCATAGATTACTCTAGATATCCTTTCTTTACTTTAGATGTCATGGAGACAGATTCATCTATCCAAATGTCATTCGATGGATTCTTGCACAGAACTGTCGAGGATCGCCAAACAGACAATATTTTGTTGTATAGAGATTAGAGATCATGGCCACATGGATAATTTGATTGTGATGTACCTTGAACATTCTTTACATGAATTATTGAGTTCTTGATGGATGATTTTCATATGTAATACGCATATTTTATAAACATTTTAAGTGTGATTTTTCAATAGAAGCATTACAAATATATATTTTTGTACATAAAACATGTCATAAATAAGTATTCTTCATTTCCTTCCAAATTTGATATGATGTGTAGGTCCTACTTAAAAAATATTTTTTATACTATGGAAAGAAGTGTGACAAATACCACTCTTTTGATAAGGAATTGCACATTTCACTCAAAGAATGCATTTATTACTTGTCCAAAAACCTTTCCAAACTACCCATTGTTGTTACACAAGTATTAAATACTTTAAGCACCGTCAATATACTAATGTTTTATTAGACGAGTACCTTACAGTGAAAAATTGCAACGTTGTATATTGCAAACAATCTATTTCATCACAACAACTTAGAGTGTTGACCTTGTACAATTAAGGTGAAAAAGACCATAGAGCTTTGTCTCGAAGGCTATAATTTTCCAATCCGTAAGGTCAAAGATAATGTCATAAATTTGCTATGTTTTTCTCGTAGTACATAACTCAATCCTACATTTAGAATTGGAATAAGTTCATTATTTGTAAATGTCTATGTTGTCAATATTAACAATAATTTTGAAGTTCATTCTTTAAAAACATAGACGTTGTCCTTTGGAGGTCTAATGGTAGCTTGGAGTTGCTAAAGTAGCTAATTGTGCAAGGAGCAAGGAGGAAGCCGAGTATTAGAGATGGAGTGAGAACCAAAAGATAGAGCAGGTTATGTTTCTGAAGGGGGGATGGGGAGATGTTGATAGGTAGATTTTTATTCACTTCTAGAGGTTTAAACTAGACCCAATCAATTTTGAGGTCCCAAGTGTTTTAAAGCTAGGTCTAGCCCACAGACCAACACTTCAATCTTGTCCGGACAAGTCAGGGTTTTGGTCTTAGGGTTTTGTATGACTCCCCAGACATTTCTCAGCGGATCTCTAGTGCTCTAGAATCAAATGTACACCCTTTTTTAAACGTAAAAACCCTAAATATGCTTAGAAATGGATTAGGGTTGTAAAGATTGGCTAGATCTAGGTCAAATCTAGTGCAAGACACTCTTGATTTACACAACCCACAACTTCAAACTCCCAAAAATCACTCAAAACATTATAGATCTCATTTGTACAGGCGGACATCAGTCAAAACACACATTAGGGTTGTAAACAAAGGTATACTTCATTCTAAACATGTGAAACCAGGCCCAAATTGGCCTAACTTCACCTCAAAATGCCTTTTGATACACAAAAACAATCTAATACACCTTCTATCCATTTCTACAAACAAACTCTATATTGAAAAATATATGAAAGACTGAGAAGAGGAAGGGCATTGAACCCTTATTCTCCTCCAAACCCTAACGACCTCAATCGGATGATAAATTTCATGTGAAATGGATTTTCATCCATCAAGCATATTGTCATCCATTGTTGAAACTGTGTTTATCCAGTCATATTTACTACCTTGAAGGTCAATCCAAGCCTCCTAACACTACAAGAAAACTGCATTTCTGAGGTTGTTAACCCTTCATCGCCCAAGAAGCCCGAAATGGGACTCTGGAGGTGCTAAAACTCAATTTGCATGAAATCCATGAGGAATTAGCCTTCGATAAACCAATTTTAGATTTGCGCACTTACCCTCTTCTGATTTACCTTTTTAACCATATTATTACTACAACGTCCCATGGCGTTCCCAATGAGTTCCCATGTTGTTCGCCAGATTTCTCCACTGTGTTCCCAAATATGTTCTCCGGCGTTCCCCATCGGTCCCAACGCGTTTCCCCTGTTCCCAAAGAGCTCCCAACGCTTCTACACTAAGAACCAATTAATACTATTAAATTTTAATCCAAATTTACCTTTTCTTTAGTGGGGCCCACCACCAATCGTTGGGGCCCTAATGCAGCCAGGGCAAATTGACCCCCTCACTAGGACTTACTAGAGGTGGGCCCCGTCTTAATTGTATGGGATCATTTTTTTGGCCCTCTTATTTTGGAGTGTCCAGAGGCTTTTCTTGGATTTTGTTTGACAAATTTGGGGCCTACGGCGATTGTTTACCTTGGAGGGCCCTTCCTTGTCATAAATAGGGCCCCATCCAAAAACAAAATAGAGGCCATGTTTGGCCCCACCACCTCATGGCCCCCTCAAGTAAGTCCCAGCGAGGGGGTCAATTTGCCCTAGCCCCCTAACGCAGGCTCATCCACACACATGTGCATGAGCTTATTGAGGGTGACTAAAGAGGAGAGCCCGATACCCGGTGGTCGATACCACGGTGCTCCAGTATCGCGCCAGAGCATGTCATCAGCAGCAAGAGCACAGCCCAGTCACTTTTTTACGTTGTCGTCCTCCATCTCCGTCAGAATACGAACCGCCCCCCGTCTCCGTCAACGTCGACGTACTTTCCGTCACAAAACAGGACGTCTCCGTCGGCGACTAACACCGCCACTCCCATTTTCTAGGGTTTGGGGAGCGAGACTGGAGAGAGAGAGAGGAGACGACCGACTCGCCACGCCAATTTCGTGTCCGATCTCACCATCCCTCGACGTCTAAACCCTGTCTCACCAACTTCGCAAACTGCCTCCATTTCCCACTCTCGTGCGCACGGATTGCTGGGTGCCAGAGTTTCGGAATCGGCAACAATTGTGGAAACCAGGATCGATTGTAGTTTAGTTGCGGGGTTGTGTTGATCCCAGGACATAAATTTCTGAGGTTGGGTGTGTCGTGAAGGTATTCTGCTGCATTTTATCACTTTCATTGGATTTTACTGCATTTTATTGTCGCTGTTGTTGTAGTTTTGGATTGGTTTTTGTGATGCTAGTGAATTATGAATTTAACTGCATGAGGATTTGTAGTAGCAACTGAGTTGGATGAGTATTGTGGAGTGAAGAGATTTCTAGTTATGGTTCATGATGGCTGCCTTGGTGTTTGGTCTGTGACAGGCCATGTTACGGTGATTCTCAGGAGTAGCATGAGACAAAGCATTTTTGCACAGGGAGCTTGTTAAGGTGTGACGACGGGTCCCTCCAAATACGTCATCGTTCTCCTTACATTTGTGACGATCGGCATGGCTGGTGGTAAGTGTGAAATTTTCATTTCATAGTGTGTGTTTGTTATCACGTTTTTACGGCTTCTAACACATGTACCGTATTGCAGGAGCGGTATTACAGCTTGCGTTCTTGAAGAGACTAGAAGAAAGTAGTGGTACGTATCCCATTTTGAAGAAATGTCATAACTTAGTTTGTAATAACTTGTGGTTTTCTGCTCGAATGCCACATCTGATAATGGTTGGGTTTATGGCTTTTAAATGTATTCGTAGTGAGTTTAACAGAGTGGGGACAATCGTACAACATCACTTGATCCTACACTGACTTAGAATGCCTGCAGGATCTGGAATTTACAAACTCAAGAGGGACGGTTCAGACTCCGAAAACGAAACATTTGTATCGGGTGAGTCAAACCACTACTTGTTCTTCATTATTATGATTGTTACACCAGAGGAATGATACACATCGGGAGAGACTTGTGTGTTGTATGGAGTTCTGGAGAAGTCGATGTAGTAATACACCTAAGCTGTCCGTGCTCTGCAGGATTATCCCTTTGGCAAAATGACGAAGGCGCAAGAACTTTGCGTGTTGGACTGGTAGGTGGTTTTCTCATATAAATTAAGTGTCCTCATGCCAACAGTTTTGCTCGACAGAAGGCAGCCAGGATCTGAGTATTCTTCATTGTAACACTCATTACACTCTTCCATGTTGTTTTGAAAATACAGATCAAGCAAGAGATCATCAGCTGGCAACCACGAATCATTCTTTTGCACAACTTTCTCAGTGCTGATGTACGTCGATTTCCTTGCTCCATCAGATGTTCTTGCAAAATGATTATTGTCGCATGCCACAACCATAGTAGTCATGAAGTTTCGCATTCTTTCAGTGGCACGGGCGCCTGCTCTTTTGTATTTTGTAAGATTGTCTTTACTAGCTTTTCGTATGTCATACTGTCCTGGATCGTCAAAAGTTCAAATAACTGAAGCTTTTATGTGCAGGAATGTGATCACCTGATCAATCTTGCCCGTCCAAGGCTCGTGAAATCAACAGTTGTGGATGCTAACACAGGCAAGGCACGTATCCCAACTACTAGCTATCCTCTATGAAAATTGCACTATGTTTGTGTTATGTCTCCTGGTACATAATTGATCCAAGTGTAGTGATTTGCCTACCTGTTAAAATCTACTCTCGACCTGCTTACAAGTGAATTCCCACGTCTGCTGAGCATAGTTTGTGTGCACTACATGGATCTATTTCATATACGAAACCCGGGTTGATACTGCCAACAGGGAATAGAGAGTAAGGTTCGAACAAGCACTGGGATGTTCCTGAACTCGAATGACCGCCGTCATCGTAGTATTCAGGTGAGAAAAACAGGTCTTGTCTCGTTGTGGTTGTAAGACATCTGGTGGAAGCATTATCATCTTGCACCCTCTAAACTTGCGCGTTCATTTTGTTGCATGGATCTGGTTTTCAGGATATCGAAGCTCGGATTGCAGCCTATTCTATGGTACCTGTCGAGAATGGGGAGCTGCTCCAAGTGTTGCGGTGAGTGTGTCCTGCATTTTTCCACAAATGATCTCGTCAACACTCCTTGCTTTTAACCTTCCACAAGTGTTGAGTGTTTCCATAGTCCAAGGGTTTGTCTTTCACAGCTGTTCGAATTTACACCGCTGAACAAGCACTGCATTGGAAAAACTCTAATTTGTGGCCCTGACCAGGTACGAATCCCAGCAATATTACAAGGCGCATCACGACTACTTTTCGGACGAGGTATTATTGTCTCTCGTCGCCCCGTATCGCCCTTGAGTTGCCTCATTGACTCACAATGCGCATGTTCTCTCGCAGTTCAATTTAAAACGGGGTGGGCAGCGCGTGGCCACAATGCTCATGTACTTGACCGAGGGAGTCGAGGGGGGCGAAACCATTTTCCCAAGCGTATGTACTAGTCTTCAAACTCCTGCGGTTTACATCTATCTATGTGTTGTCGCTCATCCCTTGACCCTTTCTGAACTCAGGCTGGAGACAAAGAGTGCAGCTGCGGTGGGGTGATGAGAAGGGGCGTCTGTGTGAAACCCAAGCGAGGTGATGCCGTCCTGTTCTGGAGCATAGTAAGTACTCTGTTGTTGTTTTTTCGTTCTTACCATCTGTTCAGGATTATATCTTCTTCACTCCAAGAACAACGCTCAGTCTTTGATTTCACTACATGTGCAGAAGCTGGACGGGACAGTCGACGCTTCAAGTCTTCATGGCGGGTGCAAAGTTTTGTCTGGAGAAAAGTGGTCGTCTACCAAATGGATGAGGCAGCGATCTTTTGAGTAGGGTAGCTCGCTTTCCGTAGAAGGGGCCAATAAATAGCCATAAGGCGATGGTGTCTCTCTCGATATTACAGTAGGAGACTCTGAAGATTTTTATTTTAGCTTTAGGGGCTACAAACAGTACTCTTTTCTTTTTCCGTTATTTTCTAAATGGAATTGGAATCGTTATTTTGAATGCGACAGCTTTTCACTTTCTATATCACCAACAGGATATTGATTCAGTAGACACAAATTTCACTGGCATGGTCTTCGATTCGAGACCTTCCAAGCACTGGTTGCATTTTCATCCTGCCTTGCTGAGATGGCAAGAGCTAGTACACATCTGTTTGCTGCCATACAATTTCCGTTGTGGATAAATCGATGAAAAATCTAAATCCTGTCAACTAAGATGAAATCCCAATTTTGGACTTCCTCGTGATACAAATACAAGCATGTACATGTTGACTGAAGTTGCCATTGAATGTGGTCATGCCAGCAACGGGGTGTACTCGCTCACTTTGTCCTTCCTTGTTTGAGCGTAGTAAGCGAGATAGTGCGACTGGAAAGAAAAACGATAAAACTTGAGTGAGTTGTTGCGTGATGATGAGCCACAACAAGCACAGCTCGCCATAAGCGATACTTGCATCTATTACGAACTTAAAAACGGATACTAGCATTTAAGACAGATAATACAAACCTGTAGAAGTAGGATAATGTCGAGGGAAACAGTTCCCAAGCTCCCCACTAACCACGGTGCCTTGGCAATGAACTCTTGCCTGCACAGCCGGAAGGCGAGTGAGTTAGATGTAGAGTAAAGAATCCACAAGCATGTAAGATCATATCAGTTCTTTACTGCTCTTTACAGATCTCTCTAGGTACATTACTTTTGACAATCAACATCATTAAGGAGATATCGCTGGGTGGAAGCACATACCAAGAGTAAAGCCGCATAAAGATAGAGATGCCATAGGTTAAATTAGCCGAAATTGCACAGAAAACCATAGCAAGTGATAAGCCCTCTGCAGAGCCGCGTTCGTTGTTCTTAGCCACTTGTGATATTCGAGATCCAAGGTACAATGATGCAGATGCCCATCTGCAGGAACAAACCTCAAAAGATGAGTTCTTCACTGACTAAATGCTTTCGTAACTTAAAGTACAAAAAGGAAAAAGTGCCAAGCAAGTGCGGTACACATAAAAAGCAAGGGAAAGGCGCTTTGAATAAGACGCATTACCCAATAAGAGTTCCAGTATCCCTAATCCAAGATGTTCTTGGATCTTTACAAATGGTAAGCAACTTCCTTCCAACTGACAGTCCCATTGCGCTGATAGCAGACTGATTGCTCGATCTAACACCTAGAGTAGCAGCTCCAAGACAAACGACGCCAGCGAGACCAACGACTGCAGCCGCTACCACTCGCCGAACGACTTTACCATGTTTTCTGAGAGGTCTGTGGTGTATTCTGAGAAGTGGACCGGTAGGAGGACCATACTCCAAGCCATACTGCATAATAACACGTCGTAGTTGCTTGCTCATAGAAGAAGATTGGAAGGCATTTGAAGCGGGTACAATGCCATTCTCACCCTCAGAACTTTTGACAACACATGCCTGATTTGACAGCAGAGGTGTTGCCTCTCCACGAAGATATTCTGCTAAATGCTTTTGCCAGCATTCGTCCCCAGCATTCTCAATATCTCTGGAATGACCTACTTCTGTATCCCATACATATTACAACATCTTGGTTAGCCAATCGTAATGCGGTCATGCAACAGAAACTGCAGTGGTAATTTCAAGAGGATGCCAACCTCCAAGGCAATCCACATAACACTGAAGCAACAGTGAGAATCATCTGATTTGTGTTGATCTATGCAGAATGACGTCGAAACTAAACTTGTCATACATGAGCCAAATTTTAACAAATAACTAAAACATACTGTGTGAAACATGTAGACATTACTACATTTAAAATTTTTACCTGACGAACCAGGCGGGGAAACTGCTGAAGAGCAAACCACCTCTGAGCCTCCGTCAGTCAGCTGTTTGACCTCATCTTTAGATTGCACCGATTCCTTTTCGAGGTAACACGGTTGTAGATAATACACGTACTGGTAAAACAAAAAACCAAGAACCAAGTCAGAGACAGTCGAGCGAGCAACTAGTAATTGAATTGAAAGCATGAGTGACCAGTGCCATCGCCTTCAAGGTTTTGAAATAAAACTGCACTAATGCTATCTGGATACCGGTAGTAGCAGATAAGGAGAACTCACCTGGCTAATAATTACAAAATCGGCGAACATAAAATAGCTGGCAGACAAATTTTGAGTTGCAAGCTGGTCACCGGTCAGAAGACAGCCGAGGAAGTTGAAAGTATCTCCCTACATGTGACAATTACAAAATCAGCGAGTTAGCAAAACAGCGAGTTACGCGATTTTCAGTCAGAACCATGCTAAGGAACAACACATCTAGTTTCAAACCTTCACATAAATTCGTGGCGTTTCAGCACTACAAGGGAGGTCATCAAAGGTCTGTTTAAACTAAACTAAAACATAAACGGGGCAGAAAATCGTTCTCACAATGCAAAAACTGGACTACCATTCCGGCTAGCCCTGTCCTTGAAACGTTACAACAAGTTACGCTATGCACTCTAATGCCTATCCAGAAGCGAAACAATCTCTCTTCGTTCCATCCATAGCAGCACTGTAGGTCGGACCTGCAGCACTGCTCGACTGCGGAATTCTCTCCAACAAAACTATCTTGTATAACAGAGAAAGTACCATCATCCATTCCACGTGACAACGGCATTCCAGACATTGCACATCCTGTACCAAACAAAGAGAAGTTCGGAAAAGAGCAACAAAGGAGAGAAGAGATGCGCACCGCAAGCCATTGAAAGAGGAACCACGGGGAAAGAGCGTCCGCACTCTGCAGGCGCCAGTTGCTGATAAACTGCGGCACCTGAGCTACCAACCAGAACAGAAGCGACGACAATCCGAGGTAGAAAGACGTTAATTCCCAGTAAGAATAGACGCAATCTCCAAACCACGCCTCTATCCACAAGATCGCTCCCGCCTTGCATCCACAGGCAGCCTCGCCATGTAATCCGTACATGATTACAAACGCACGCCTCACGGAAGCAATGCGAGTCCTCCGCACGACACTTCCACAGCACTTTCCGTGCTGCAATCCAGCCCGTCTCAACACATTTATCACCGCCCGCACAAACTTCCACTTCCTGAAAAACACAGAGTCTCCACTCCTCTAACCACTCTGGCTGCTGGAAAAGATCCTCAAAAACACCAGCAAATTTTCCAAAACTCCACTCCAATTTTCTTTTCCAAAAGCCTCCAAATCCTTCCAAGACGTTCACAAGCGCAGACGTTCTCCGAGCGCCTCCACGCCAAAGAACCAGGCAAGCAGATACAGCGCGAAACGGTTGCTATCACGAAACACGCAATGCACGTTACAATCCACACCTAAAGAGCTCCCCCTCGTCACAACCACAGCTCTCACTTTCAGAAAATCCTCGTTCTCTCCACTAATCACGAATTCGACTTCCTCAGGACACGAGCGCCCGCCGCGTAGCCGAGAACTCACGCCATTGACGCGGTGGCAGCCTGATAAGCCGTATTACTGCAGCAATCCGACATAGTTGAAGGTGCACTCCACTCCAAGTAGCTGCAGACTTAAAAAAAAAAAAAAAACGACCACGCGCACAACCCCGCCTCCCACGAGTAAAAAACTCGAGGCGACTAGCACCTCGTGGCCGCGCGTAATAGGGTCACACGCACAGAATTATTCTCGTCCCCGTCCACACGAAACGTAACCGAAGCGCTTCTGGCTCAGGAGCGCAAGGAGAAGGCAGCCCGGGAAAAGAAAGCTGCGACCGCGGCGGGCTGATCCACTCTCAACGACTGGACTCGGATCCCCCATCGCCATGCAGGCAAGTTAAAAGCGCGGCTTGCTAGACCAGGGCCCTCAAACCGCGTCAAACAGACTCCCCATGATAGGTGTACGCCTCGGGTAGATGGGGGTGGAAGGTGACGGGTTTAGGTCGTCGTCTCCGTGGTCCTGGAAGTTGTCTGCCATAGCCCGAGGATCACCGGCAACGCTGCTCCCAATAGAATTGTCGTGGGCCCGCGGTTGTAGGTCGCCGTGATTACCGGCGCTGGTTGGATTGGTGACTTTTTTTCTCACTTTAGTCAGTCACGAGGGTTACTAACAACGTTCACGGTTCGGTGCGATTCGGTGCTTTTCCTTTTTTGCGAGTTCAACTTTCTAGGTCAAAATCTGATTGGAGGATCATGAATGAGGCTCTCCATGCACGCCTATCTTTATGCCGGCCTTGTCAATTGTTCTTGCAGTAAATCATTTGCACGAGAGGTGACTTTTTGCAATCAAACCTGGTTTGTTTTTATTTCAAAAAAAAAAAAAAAAAAAAAATCATTTGCACGAGTGGGATGGTTGCAAAGGCATACTTTCCCAAACTACACACCAATTCCTTAATTACAGTACAAAGCGCCGGCGTTGTAACAGTGAGTCCGGACTTCCACAATTTCCACATGCCCCTTTAAGGTCCTTGGGGGTTGATAATTATTTTTTTTGGCCATATCCAATCCTAGATACAGTAATTGGCATGGTGGGCCCAGAGTGGGTTGAAGTCCGTGGTATATTCACGCAGCCGCCCACTCCGCAGTAATTCCTGGAATCGAGGATTCGGTTCGTTAAATAAATATTCATGCGCATGAGGAACTATCCATCGTCCGAGGTGAAATTATTCCCATTCAGTTCATGTGGTAATCATTGCACTGCCTTATAACCCGTGAAGGACCAAGGCACTTTAGAAGAATCTCTAATTCAAAATTGTCAAGATGAATGTTTTGAGAATGAAACTCTAGGATCACTTTTATGAGATGATGTGGTAAAAAATTTTGAATTTTGACTGTACAATTGAAAGATAATTGCAGCCAAAGTGAACAAATTTGTACTGCGAGGGAACACTTGGTCCTTTAGGGATTAATTTGAAATTCTCCCTTTTTTAATTTTATTTTGGTAATACGAGAAGAGTAGGATTTTCTCTCATAAGTCACTCAACTTGGTCTCTCCATTATGGTTTACACTTTGTGAAAGGATCTGGATTGCTTTACACTATGTTCAAAGGTCAAGAGGCTATCGAATTCCAGCAATGAGATCGCAAGAATGGCCAAAGTTTGGCTTCTCGACCTTCACACTAGAGGTGAAAGTTCAAATGCCATCGTCTTCCATTGTGCCTACATGGCAGCACTTTTAGAGAGTTTTGACACCAAGGTGACAACCTCTCAAGCAGAACTTGGGTTGCCGTTTCTAGCCGACCAAAACTTCCTTTGAGAAGCCGCCAACTTCCTTCAATTTGTATTTTTTTTAGCTCAAGAGTTTGGCCTCTCACCATTGTTTGGTTTGAAATTTTGACAGTCAGTCTCTCGACTTGGTCACAGTGTGAAGCGGCTCTAAGGTTGCTTTATCCTGAAGTGTTGCTATGAAAGTGTTGCCATGAAAATAGATCATTTTTGTCTTTCCTTTAAGCATAGTTTCCAAGCCTTTGTCATAGTGGTTTCATTTGAATAAAGTGACTTTTGATTCAATCTATATTAGAACAAACAATTAATTTTCCTTGGTCACACTTCTTGGTGTTTAGTGTAACCACCCTACAAGTTTATTATTAATTTCGGAACCTAGCCTACCATCTAAATACTCTGAATTTTATGTTTAGTGTATGCACACTCTATAATTTACAAATACTACACGTTTTTACTCTCAATGAACATTTCTACCAACCGTGTTGACAATGATCACCCTCTTCATGTAATATAGATAGTTGTATTCTCAGTAAAAATCTTCATCAAAAGTAAAAAGTCATAGCGTTTTTAAATCATAAAGTACCACTACACTAAACATAAAATTCAGGGTAATGGTATGGGTTGTGGTTAATGATGTGGGTAAATTTCGACGAGTTGTAATCAAACATGTACTCTGTTCGTGGAAATTTGGATTCATCCTCTAGCTTTCGCCACTAAGGTAAGCTCCCCTAAAACCGACAAGTTAAGGAATGTGTATATATGGAGAGAGGAGATAATTATACTATTATTTTTCAGTGATAGCCAATAGAATTTCTATTCCAACCCAAGTGATTTCATATTTTTTCGATGAAAATTGAATTAGTTATGAATTTTCAAACTGTGCAACCATGTATAGTGGGTGGCAAGCAGTAGGTACCCCCCACAACCAACGACCAAAAGTAAGGGTCTTGACTAATAGCAAACCTCCATTTAGACCTCGGTTGGGGTAATGGGATGGAAGAGGGTTGGATACACCCCAATTTTTTAGGCGTTGGCTATGGGTTTTTCTTGGTTATGGGGAGGCTTACCTTAGTTGAATCAAATCTGCACAGACATGTACCGGTTCTAACAACCAGCACACTTGCATTGGTTCGTTGAATAGAGTGAACACTGTAATACTTTGTGCTCTGTGCAAGAGTGAGGCACGTCCTGAGAGGCACACTCTCTTTGACCATGCTTTCTTAATCAGATCAAGTCATTGCATTGGAAGAAACTTCTCAACTTTTTTTAATTATGTTCTTAGACCAGTACTATTTCAGCCTGCACTCCAAGAACTTTTGCTGAATATCAGAGTTGTTTGTAAGCTCACATGAATTCTGTCGTTTGCCACTTGCTGAATAATACCTGGGCAGTGCCCAGCACTTGTGCACTTGGTTGGTTGGGTCAAGGTAAGAGCATTCCCACCCCTTATCCGCCCCCGGTCATGGTGGGGAGGCCGGAGCGGGGTTAATTTTGGCTAGCCGGGGGGCCGCCACGGCAAAATGCCCATTGCAAGGGTTGTGGGCCAACCAACGGGAACCCCCACTTGTATTTGGGGCATGTGAGAACCGTTGCCCACCCCCATATCCACTGCTAAGGTTATATTATTGAACATCGTTCTTTGTGAACTTTACTCAGACTTTCTTATTCAACTCTTAGTGGCAAGAGAAAAGGGAAGGAATTTTCTTTAAAAAGGGAGGTAAGCCTCGCCCGGCAGTAGATCTTGGGCAACTTCAAGAATGGCGACGTGCCAGAAGGAGAGGCGGCCCTAGCTAGACTAGCATCCTTCTTGGCCTAGTTTGCTTTGTGATAGGAGACTCGCCTGCTCGTTAAAGCACGCCAACCGCAATTGACATGCCCCCCCCCAACCTGGCAAGTGTGGATGCTCTAAGGACTAGGTCAGACTAGCCGTTGGTTTATGCAAAATGTACGAGATCACTTAGTGAAATTCACTAGAATCTATTCCTCTCATAGATTTCTCTTTCATATACTATCTAACATTTATCTTCGCATTGCCATAGTGACAATGGCGCTAGCAATACAAAATTGCTATATAAATTGAGGCAACTTCTTTAGTTAAGAATATTGTTTGCATTCAAAGTGCATTGGTATCTTTGAGCATGGATGAGATATTTTGGATGAAAATATATGAATGGGATCAAAATACTAAATGGAAACATGCTTGGATTGTGCACTTAGTAAGTACATTAGATACATTGAATTTGTAACAAGAACTAAATGACCATTTGAATTGGATAGATTCTTAGAGCTTCCCCACTCGTACCCCCCCAAGACACTAATTGATGAAGTTAAAATTATTACGCCGGTGAGTGTCACAACAAGCCTCACCGGATTGCAGCTACCTCTCCTACTCAACATTAAAATCCACATCCAATGTTTTTGTCCTCATTGAGTCGACACACCACAACAAACCAGCTGAGATTGAAAAGAGTTTATTTAAAAAAAGGAACCAATGGGCACAAACGCAGACAAGGCAGCCAACCCCGACCCGTAGCCCACACGATAGCGGAGTGGGCGGAGCCAAGCCATGGCCTCGCTAGTCAGGTCCCCGCTCCTTATGTAGCACCGCTAGGGCAAGACCCGCTGACCCTATCCACACAATCTACCAAGTTGAAGGGTGGGTGGAGGTCCTCTTAGAAGTTGTGGGACAATACCCCATATATTTTCTATCTCACTAAGATAGTCCAACCCATCACCGCCACATTTCAAACCATTCACTACTAGTCATCTCAAAATTAAGGTTTGCAAATGGTCACGACTCCTTACTTTTGGTCGGCTTATGGGGGGTACCTAGTGACAATAACAGGCTAAACATGGCAAACCACTTTGAAAATTCATAATTAATTCACATTTAATCGAAAAAAAACAAAATCACTTGGGTTGAAATTGTAATTCTATTTACTACAACTGAAGGATAACTGTATTATTATTTGGGCTCTCCAGACATGCACATTGCTTAACTTGTAGGCCATAGGGGGGTTTACCTTAACCTACGTTAGTCATGACCAGAAGGTTCTAGATGAAGACACCCAATCAGGCACATTAATTCTGGAAAAAAAAAAAAATCCTTTTCTCTACTTTCATATACGCATAGGCTCAATGGAGGAACAAATAAACACCTCATTCACGCCAGTCTCTGAAAATCAAATTTTAAAGTAGTTGTAAGGAAAATACCTTCTTCGTTCAGAGTCATAAGAAACTGGATCCTGATACCTCATCTTGATGCGTGAAGCCGTCAAAGGCTGTGACAGTAACGCCCCGGCCTCGGTTGTCACAGCACACACCGAAAGCGGAGCTCGTTCAAGGCCTATCTACCAAAGCGTCCCTACCTATGCTGACCTTTCCAGGTTTGAAGAGTCACCAGAGAGAATTGTGTAGGATCACGCTCTGTGGATCATGAAGTTTGCAGCTGTGACAGTATTTGAACGTCTAGCTTTTAGAGACTCATGGTATTGGTCGGGATTATGGATAACCAATGCATATTTGTATCGATGGAAGTTACTGAACTCACCTTGATGACGAGTAAGTTTTCCTGATGGTGCGGGCTAATAATTCATATAATTTTCCATGATCACCATCCTCTTCTGTTCTTTCACTCCAAGTCCGCTTTGTACTCCAGCAGCATCTGTTGTTGAGGAGAAATGAAAGCTCGACTTGATATATTACTTCCCCATTCATGTCTTCAAGATTCCTGCTTTTCCACCTCGAGGTTGTTACATGATATTAGCTTGTCTGTTACTCTCTCAGGCATTATATTAGATCTGTGCATGGATAGATATTATACTTCTCTCTCAGCAACTTTTTAATACAATATTCTAGGTTACTACTCGCTATTGCTAGAACCATGATATGAACTGGGGCTTGAAAAAATGTACTTGCTGAATGCTCACCAAGCATTACTTCACCGTTTTTGTCTTCATCAAAGGGTCGATGTTGCCAGTCCACCAGCAACGTTGGAATTAGACTTTCCACTGCCTAAGTTGGATATGTCGAGTTCTGATCTCGTCTCCAGTCATGCCGCGATCATCTGCACTTCAGTCGAAACGCGTTTATCTGGTCATCAAAAACCGAGTCCCCCCTATGAAAAATGCAAGACTTGTATTTCAGTAAGGAACGATACGCAACATAAACAGTTTAAAAGGTGCAATGAAGCTAAAATACGTCAAAGGATCAACAGAATCCATACTCTTAGCATACGAAGCGTGAGACAATGTCTTCTTCAAATCACATTATGAACTTCAGTCATCAATCCAGCAATGAAGACTCTAATCTCAGATAATATGATAAAGTGCCGGACACCACATTCCTACCAAAACGAAACTAATTCCAAGTCCATGAACTCGAGTGTGATGCTAAGGATTCGCGCTTTGAAAATGTACTCTCCAAAATTGCACTCACATCTCCCGCAGAGATAGATGCTTCTTCTCAAACGCTTCATTAAAAGCGAAGCAACCATGACTATTTCAACGATGAAGGAGGGGCTGCTAAAGAATGTGCCTACGACGCTGAATCCGGATCAAGATTTCAAAGGAACTTTCTCAGTCGAAGAACTGGCGACTTCATCGGCATGAGTTTGCTTCGACGCCTGACTGGCAGCGGCGGCTTCCTCCTGCTGCACGCGCTTCAGAAGCTCCCGTTGCACCTGCATCACCTGGCTCTCGATCCGCCGGAGCTCTCGCCACCGCCACGCCCCGTAGATCCCCAAACCCCCGAATGTCACCGCGTACGAGGCCCACACGTAGGGGTACGTCCGCGCGTGCTCCGCCGTCCTCTGCCACTGCTGCTCGCACCGCTCCAGAAACCCACTCGGCTGCAGCACATCACTCACGCCTTCTTCTTCACTCGCCATCACTAACAATCGCCTTAAACCCTAAACCCTAACCCTAAATCCTAAAACCTCGCAGTTGGAAATGCCTGTCACCACGGCGCAGATGTCAGTGAATTTCAGCGACGACGGGAGGCGCCTGGATGCGACGAAGTGGTGAGGCCATGGCGGATTCTCAAGAGGCCTTGACTTTGAGAGAATGCGTTGCGAAACCCTGATGGATTTACGATTAGGAGAGTCGAGAGGAGGAGGTGAGAGGTGAGGGTGATGAGGTGCGAGTAAAGGAGCATTCTGGTGGTTTTGATGAGGAAATTGTTGAAGGAAATCGGCGATGGTGCAAGTGTGAGTTCGCATCGGTGCTCTAGTTTTGCAAGTCTGTGTGTTTCGGATCGCTGCGAGAGGAGAGAGGAGGCATATTCTGGCGTGGAACTGGCTTCTACGAGGAGGTTGATTGTGGGGTGGATTCGTCGTGCTCGTCATGCATACTCCTCTTCCAAGCCAATGAAGGGGTTGATTTTGATTTTGATTTTGTGATTTACGTTGTGTCTTTATTTAAGATTGGATTTCTTAACCGTTTGAAGAATAGTACCTCTGTTATGCAATTGTTGTCTCTTCATGGTGTTTATTTTCTTCTATTTTCCATTGTTCTATTTATCATGATATGAATAGATCTAACCTAAATTGTCACACCTCATACCAAACTCACTGACAACATTCAAATTGCTCCTCATGTAGCTCACTAACTAAATTCAAATTGCATGATCAGAGCTTCGACAGGATTGTAAAATGTGCTCTTTGGTGATGGACTCAATGGTTGTTAAAGGACTAGTGGAATCTTTATAATGTGGCTTGACTAAGGTCAAGGGCACAAAACTTCAAATCTCAAATCCTAAGTTGCGATTATAGGATGTCGTATTGGGAAGATCTATTGTGGGGGGACAGGGTATTGCACTTGGACATGGTATTGCACAGGGATAGGATATCATGTCAAAACTACCTTTGCTCCATTGGAGACAACATGTCAAAAAACTTGTACTATATGGATGGGAATAACTTCTTCTTTGTTTAGATTATTTCTCCATATGTTTTTTTGCTTCTCTTTCTCTTCAATGTACTTAGTCTTCAAATTGTCATACTTATCCAGGCAATGGGTCCATTCTCGTTGAATGTTGTTAGAATATTCAACATTCAGCTTCCTCGTGAATTCCTCCTAATGCTTCTACTGAAATTGCTTATGGACAAAATCCCAATATCTATCTGCGTAAAGACCCAAACCCAAAAGGTATGTCGGACTCTCTTCCGTCCACTTCCTATTCATCTTTCTTTTCTTCCCTTTTTCTTGTTGGCGGACGTTAGAAAGCCCCCCATTGGCCATGATGGTAGCACTTCACAAAAAAAATCACTCAAAACCTTCAAAAGTTAGAGAGTCTGAGTACAAAAGATGAGACCTGATATCCAAGAAAGAGGAGACCTGATATCCAAGAAAGAGGCGATAGAATCATTTTTTTGGGAAGAAATAACCCAAACAGAGAAGGAGTTGTCCCCATGTATATGTATTACTTTTACTTTAATATATAATATTGAAGGAAAAGTATAAAACAAATTTTACAAGTTAAAGAAGAAAGTCAAATTTCAAAAGAAAAGCATAAAAACCAATCCCTAGTATAACAATTCATGGTAATTTTAATACTAATGTAAACTAACTTTCTATCATCTACCAAATGTTTTGGTATCTGTTCTTATCACCTGAAGGAATTTTGCAAAGGTCTTGTTTCACTTTTCAGTTGTAAATACCTCAAATTGTTGTATACTAAATTGACTTCCATCACCAGTAATAGAAGTTTTTTCTCTCATTTTGATAAACTAAATAGTATATTAAAAAAATCCCATGAAGTATTCCTAGTTGTATTTTATGGATATGAATATAATTTATGATTCAACCACAAATTTAGGGTAAGAATGTATTTTATGGATAATGTAAATTTTTTGGTTCAACCATAAATTTAGGATAACAAGACATGAATGCATTTTGAAATTGGAAGAATTCATAATCAAAGAGAAACTGTAGTTTCACAAAGCCCAAGAATATTACAAACAAAGAAAAACAATTGTGTAATGTTGATTCAAATTTGAAATTCCTCATCTCCTCACTATGAAACGTCCCCCTTTAATCCTTTCAAGACGACAAAGGTTGACCAAGCCATGGAGAATCCATGAGTGTGATAGATCATGTTGAACATCATTTACATAAAGGGCACATTTCATTGCGATTTGTCACTGTAAACACCACTATATTTTGTCCGTCAGAGACTAGCACACATTCTCATTGCATTCATTGTAAGCGCACGGATTCAATGAACTTAACCCTTTAAAGCCTAAGAACTCACAAGGCCTAAGAAGAATCTATAAGTGTAATATATCATACAGAACATCATCTTCAAAGAAGGTACATTTCATTGCAATCCCACTTTACAGAAATACCATTGATTCACAATACTGATTTGCACGCTAATGGTCTCATTAGAATGGTTGTAACCTGTCGCAGGTTTGTCACTAAACTATTCCAGGCCAACTTTCTTCATTCATTGCTATAGTGTGATTTCACCCCCCCTAGAGACCATGTATTAGCCTTCCAGATTTAACCCTGTAAGAACAAGTGACCACATTAGGCCGTTTCGGCACAATAATCTCGATAGCAAACGCTACATGCCACCTCCATGAAAGACTCAAATAATGATAAAGAGGTGGAGGAAGATGGGCATCTGTTGAGGCCGGCGCCATGGAAATCAGTGCAAGCATCCGCGAGTTACAATGACATCCGTGAAGTATGGCTGTGATGAAATGTACCCTGTGCAAAAATGTTGTTTTGCATGATCTAGAACTCTTGTAGATTTTTGCAAGCCAAAAAGATAATCAGCCGTAAAGGGTTAACCTAGCCTTGGAAAGTGAAGTGTCAGAGCATCTCCACTCGGTGCCTTGGAAACCAACGAAATTTGGCCGCTGCCAGAAACTGGAATCCGGGCCCGGGGTTACGCAGTGGGTGCATTCATGCACCGCATAACTGGAATTTTGCAAGGCGCCGAGACTTGCCGCAACCACTGTAAAATCTCCACGTGTCAGTTTATTGTTCGTTAACCCAACTGGTTAAAATTTTAGGGATGCCGCCATATAATGGGATTATCCCGTTGATCTGGAAATGTCCGCCACATTATATTGCGGTGAACAATATGCCGGGCCCGTGGTGGAGAGGTCATGCCACCCGGACCCCCCAAACCGGGCAGGTCTACCGGGATCCTCGTCCGCGGTGGAGAAGCTCTCAGTCCACCAAATTTGCAAATTACTCCAAAAGTGACCACCTATGAGCCTCGCGTCCCTACTTTTTGGGTCCCCTATTGATTCGTTAGGTTTGAGCCAGGCTGCGGAACTGTCGTCCCCTTCCTCTCCAACAGTCTCACCACACCTAATACCACCACGCACCGAAAGCCGACACTGTGTGGCGAACTCATAGATTTTAGAACTGAAGTGTACGAAATTTTGTAGATGACACCACTTTTAGGCACAGTGACGGTTTTGGAAACGAAAACTTTAGGGCTTCACTTCATAGTGAACTTGCGTTGCCGCTGATGCTGTGCTCGGAGCTTACTCTGCAGGCAGGCAGGAGCGCTCTCACCCTTCGCCATCGCCTGCTGGTGGTCACGCCTCCTCTCACAATCCCTCACTCTTGTAGTGATTCGACATTGAAAAATCTCTTCTCTAATTTGGAGGATTTTGGAGTCAGGGTTTAAGGGATCCCAAGGGTTTAAGGGTTTAGGGTTTAAGGCGATTGCATTCAGGGTTTAAGCGACGCCTCGTTGCCTAGTTTTTAACTCTGCTTGCAGTGCCGGAGGCTCTTCTTAAATTTTTGGAGGATTTTGGAGTCAGTCAGGGTTTAGGGTTTAAGGGACTGTTGCGGTAGGGCATCATGGGGAAGGCGGTGAAGAGCGTGAAGAAGTTCGTGAAGAAGGGGCACTTAGGGGCCACAATTGCGCGGAGGCGGAAGCTCAAGCCCATGAACAATGCGCTTCGCAAGAAGAAAGCGGGGCAGCTGATTGCAGGTGATGGTCGTGGTGTTGGAGCCTTGGGTTGCGCTCTTAGAGGCTGCTGGATGTTCTCGAGGTTTGAGATTCAGGGTTTCGGTTTGACTTGCGACAAGAGGCTGTGGCTTCTTTCTCTTTGGAAAACCTTTTTTTGGTTCATGCGATGATGACGAGTTTCATGTCTAGCTTCATGAATATGAATTTCTTCGCCTCCGGGATCATAGTGCGTAATCGGCTTGTGACGAGTGATTGTAGATTACATAACGTGAAGGCATTCTTCATTGGTTTTTAACTTCACGAGCTCTTGACAGTGCTATCAAGTAGAGGCGTGTTCTGATTGTACAACACATGAATTTTTCCTGATGTACAGGGTATGCTGAGGATCAAGCTGCTGCCAAAGCTGAGCAGGGCAAGGAGAATGGAGGCGGTAGAAAGCCAAAGTATGTCTTTATTTTCTCCATTTGGAAAGGTCTAGAGCTAGGTTTGCAATGTAGAATGATCATAAGTTTATTATGGTGGATGATCTTTTTTCTGAACTTCCCTTTGTGTTCACAGGAGGGTGCAGGATATGAGCGTGGACGAGTTGATGCAAGGAGATTTTCTTGAGAATTTGAGTGATGATGAAGAGGACGAAGAAGACGAGGCGGCTTCAGAGGATGATGGGCTTTCTGATGGGGTAACTGTTCTTCCACATTGAAATTGTCGAAGATTTTATCCCCTTTTTCCGAGTGGTTAGAATTTTCTAAAGCGTACTGGATTTTCTCCAGGAAGAGGATGAAGAGGAAGAGTTAGACAAGGCTATCGCTGACCTTCAGGCTGATATGGGTAATACCCCTCACACTACTAGCGCAGCATTTTATTTGAAGGTGCTCACGCTGATGAGCGCCCCGCCTCTAGATTGAAACTGTTTATTTGTCAACATGTGTATGCTTATCGCTTGTTGCTGTCCTGAATCGCTAGATGAGGATGATGATGAAGACGAAGACGAAGATGAAGACGAAGGTGGCTCAGGATTGGGTTCACAAAACAAAGTACTGAAGTCAGAGGTTTCGAAGCACAAGCAGCAGCTTGAGCGTCTACAGCAAAAGGTTGGATTACTTCGCCTTTCCCTGAGATTTTGGAATTGCCTCACTGAAGATTTCTGAAGCATTGCTTGAAATGAGACTGAATACATATCACTTAGCTTTTTGACTGATAATCAGTTTGCATGTGTATAAGAGGACGCAACATTTGCAGAATTTTGAAGGTGTCTTTTGTTTTGAACTTGCCGTTTCACACAATTAGTCTATCGGTCATATCTAGGTTGTGGAAGATCTTGATCTGAAATGTTTCTTGGGTGGTTTATGGTTTTCAGGATCCAGAGTTTTATAAGTTCTTGCAAGAGCATGACAAGGAGTTGTTGGAATTCGATGACGAAGATGCAGAGGTACATGCCAATTTCTTCCACTATCAGTAGTTGATTGGAGCACTAGGTTGACTTGAGAGTTTCGTGCTCGAATGTAAAGTTCAGTATCGATTGTTAGTCCTAGATTCGTGGCTTGAGTGGTCAAATCAGGAAATTCACAGGGGGTGTTATGTTTCTGTTTGAAGGAGACCGATTTCAAGTTTCTGTCAGTTAGAATACCGAGCAGCATGCTATGCTTAATTATTGAGGTTGATGATTGTGTAGGAATCTGACGAGGAAGAGGAGGGAGATGAGGAAGAAATGGACGAAGAAGCTGGTGAAGAGAGGAAAAAAATTAGTGAGGACGACACATCTGTCAGTCTGTCAACAGCTTTGGTGGAAACCTGGTGTACTGCTGTCAAGGAAAAGCAACACATTGGAGCTCTGAAGAATCTTCTGCGTGCTTTTCGAACAGCTTGCCATTATGGAGATGGAGAATCGGAGGATTTTGGCTCCAAATTCAACATCTCCAGTAGTCATGTCTTCAATAAGATCATGCTGTACGTACTGGTTGAAATAGACGGGATTTTTAAGAAAATGCTTGGCTTGGCGGAAATGAGTGAGAAGAAGAGTGGAACCGTGGAGGTTCAAAAGCTATCCAAGTGGAAGAAGCTAGAACCCTTCGTCAAGACATACTTGGGAAACGCCTTGCATATTCTGAACCAAATGACGGACAATCAGATGATTGCTTTTACTGTTCGGCGGCTGAAAGCGTCGGTTATATTTTTGGCGGCATTCCCTATATTGGCGAGAAAATACATGAAGGTATCGCTCTTGAGATATAGCACTGGTTGTAGTCCAATCTCTTTTGAATGATCCTGCAGTTTTTTAGATTTTGTCTGAAGGGTATGATTTTGGATTGATTACTGATATATCCTTGAGCGAATGGTATCCTGATTCTAACTTACCATCGGTTTTATGTGCAGGTTGCACTGCATTTCTGGGGCAGTGGCGAAGGGGCCCTTCCTTTATTGTCGTTTATGTTCATTCGAGAAATGGCACTGCGTCTAGGATCGGATTACTTGGAGGCCTGCCTCAAGGGAATGTACAAGGAGTATGTTGCCAATTCTAGATTCGTCAATCCAACATCTCTCCCGAGAATACATTTCATGGCAAGTTGTGTTGTAGAAATTTATGGTATCGACTCAGGAGCCTCATACCAGAATGCCTTCATCTTCATCCGGCAGCTGGCTATCGTTCTTCGCAATGCCCTGACCATGAAAACCAAGGTATGCTGTAAATTTCATGATCAACAGACCTTACACGTCTTTTTAAAACGTCATGAGCTTTTGTTACTCATGTGTTGCGTAAGTAGGTTTGGAATGCTGCTGGTTTTTGCTTTTACGGCACGGTGATTGATTTGTTGGGGTTGTGGAGGGGCTGTGCAGGAGGCGTTCAAGCAGGTGTACAGATGGCAATATATTAATTCCTTGAATGTATGGGTGAGGGTGCTTTCGACCTACAAGGAACAGCTACGTCCACTGGTGTACCCGCTGTCGCAGATCATCGATGGGGCAGCGCGGTTGGTGCCTACAGCTCGGTATTTCCCACTCCGTCTGCAGTGCGTGCGCATGCTCAACAGGCTTTCAGCTGCCACTGATGCCTTTGTCCCAGTTGCGTCTCTGCTCTTGGACATGCTACAATTTAAAGACCTGCACATGAGTCCTACTGGAGGAGTCGGAAAGGGACTCGACTTCTCAACTATGATAAAGGTGATATCAGTGCTCTTTACAATACACGTAGAACCAGTTTTTTGCTTAGGATTTTCTCAGACTTACTATCGATTAGGCATATGCTTTATTGAAGGTGATTCTTCGGAAATAGGTAGGGAAGTATTTGAAATGTAGTCAAGCTTCTCTACTGCTGAACGTGTCGAAGTGTCGAGAGCGAATTCTTACAATCACTAGTCGTCACAGAAAGAATGAGATCTGAATACCAGTTTATTATCTTCCTTTTGCAGGTACCTAAGCAAGCTGTGAAGACACGTGCTTTTCAGGACGATTGCGTGACCGGAGTGATTGAGCAGCTGACAGAGCATCTGGCTCAAAACAGTTACTCCGTCGCTTTTCCGGAGCTGTCTGTGGTGCCGCTAGTGCAGATTCGGCGCATGTTGAAGGAGGTGAAAGTGGATAGGTTTCGCAAGCTGATCAAGCAGCTGGTGGAACAGGTCAGATCTTACTACTAGAGATGCATTTTTGTCACGCTGCAGTGTACTTGAATGTCGCAGGATGTAGCATTCCATGATACGGAACATGGGTGGCGAGTGATATGGCATCCTGTGAAATAGATTGGGTGACTGACTGTTGCTAGTTTTCTCAGATTGAGCGCAACGTCGAGTACGTGGGGAGGAAGCGGGATGGCGTCTCATTTTCCCCGAAGGACATCTCTGCCGCGGCCTCGTTCTTAGAGGTCTGATACCCTGCTTGTCTGATAGTTTGTTTTGACATGTGCAAATGCGTCGGGGGAGAGCCCACTGAGCACACTTGGTTTTCTGCTTCTTTTTTCGCTGGTGATGCATTCGAACTGTAATCATTGACATAGAGCACGCTTGTTTTTGGTTCAGGAAGACAGGAAGGCAGGCGCTAGTCCTCTGTCTAAATATGCTGCTTCTTTGCGGCAACGAGCTGCACAGAGGCAGGCTGCCCTGCATACGTCTAGGTTCGTTCTTCATACGGGACCGGATGCTTTCCGTGTTTCATACTTCAATGACCCACGTGAGTCTGTCAGAGACTAAAGCGCTCGTTTCTTGTGGTCGCAGTGTGATGGTTGGAGGAGACAAGGAGCGCGTTGTGGACAGCGAAGACGAAGACGACGACGAGATGGCGGTCGAGGAGGGAGAGAAGGCGTTCAGCAACGACTGGTTGCCTTCCAAACAACTTCCCAAGCAAGCTTCAGGGTAACAAGACTCTCTCCGCATGAACATTGTAATTATGCTAAATACTTTACGCTCACTAAGCTGTGCATTCTCCTGTGCAGGGACCAACCTGAGAAGAAAGCCTCGAAGAAGGCCAGCCAAGACGCAGATGGCAGTGACGAGGATGACGTTGTGGAAGATCTTACGCTCTCTTCATCTGATGAAGAAGAAGAGGATGACATGGACGAAGACGATGAAGACGACGACGACCAGTCTCTGGGTAGCGGTTCAGAGATGGATTCTGACGCTGAGGAGCAAGAGCAACCGGACTCCAGGAAACAGAAAGCGCCCTCCAAAGCCATGGCCGATGGAGGAGGTAACAGAGGAGGGTTCAAGAGCAGAGGTGGACGAGGAGGATCTCCAGGTGGTAACAGAGGAGGAAGTGGAGCATCTCCAGGTGGTAACAGAGGAGGAAGAGGAGCATCTCCAGGTGGTAACAGAGGAGGAAGAGGAGCATCTCCAGGAGGTAACAGAGGAGGAAGAGGAGGATCTCCCGGTGGTTTTAGAGGAGGAAGAGGAGCATCTCCAGGTGGTAACAGAGGTGGGAGAGGGGCTTCGCCTGGAGGTAACAGGGGAGGGTTTAAGAGCAGGGGTGGGTCATCTCCAGGAGGCAACAGAGGAGGAGGGTTTAGGGGCAGAGGTGGGTCAGGTGGAAGGGGAAGGGGCGGAAGAAGAGAGGATTAGAGTGATTAGTATTTCACATGAGAGCCAATTTTGTGTTGTTTTTTAAATTTGCGATGGAATTTAGCCAACTGCAAAATCATCACAACTGCCATGGAGTGATGGAGGGTTCAGGGTTAGATCACTCTAAACCCTAAACCTTAAACGTTCGCAATATTGCGACGCGGCGACCGCTTGTTCATGTATGCTTAGTACGAAGTAAAGAGTCACAGACGCATGATAGAATTCAATTTTGCGCTTCTTTTCAGAATGATTTGTCAAACTCTGGGGCTTCCATTGTTAATTTGAGCCAATATCATATCATATATATATTTAAAATTGCAAATCTAGTGGACCATTCTTGATACAGCACTTTTTAGGAAAAAAGAAATTCCATATTTTGTGGCTTTGGTATCAATATTCATGGGCACAAAGTTGTTGAATAATGGTTTCTGTTTTTTCCAACGTATGCATCTATAAATGCAAAATTGTCATTTTAAAATCTTCCAACCTCAAGAAAAACAATCTTTTTATTGACAATTTGAATTATGATTTTATAAAAAACCAACTTCATAGAAAATGAAACGTAATGTATAATTTGGTTTCGGATTCCACTTTCCTTGCAAGATTTCCTACATTATCAAAATGAAGTGGATAAACACTACTGCACGAAAATCCAAGGGCCTAGGGACGATATCATTCGCATATAAAAATCATATCTTTACCAGGCCTCTTGGGTACAATAGTCTGTTCATGATATCAATATCGTTCGCATCATGTTTCTTATCATACTGTTACCATATAAAATTTGTAATCACCATGTTTATTCCAAGATTTGAACAGATGATATATACGAACAAAGTCCTGATGCTTGCTGGTCTAGGAAAGCAGACCCACGTTTTCTCATGACTTTCCTCTGCTGTCACCATGTGTCCTGCACACTCTCACATCTTGTTATATTAGAACGTGACAATAACTCCAATAACGCCTTCCCAGCCTCCAGGTCCACACGTGAGCGACAAGTGGGCACCACATGCACCAGCACAAACAAATGGCAAGCGGCTCTTGAATCTTGTCCCCAGCTCTTGAGACTGTCCACAGTCGTCCCTACATGAAGAGGGCCCGGTTTCAGTACTGAAACAGCTTCATGTCACCATCGCCTCTCGCATTCCCTGCCTTGACAGCCACTTCATCTAGATTCACTTGCCTCGATTCCATTCGGTGATGATTCTTCCATCATGTCTGTCAGCATTCAGTGTTTTTTTGTAGGAGCTGGACGTGGAGTTCATGAGTTGGGTGATGTTTTAGCAAGGTGACGGTTTCTGTGATGTGTTTGTTTCTCTTGTAATGGTTTCATGGATGGTTCATACCTGCGAGTGATCGCTATCAAGTGGACGTCTGAGTGATGTCACATGAGGTTGAGATTTACGGTGCAATGGTCTTTACTGTCTCGCTCTCTTGGGATGCTCACCTGAGATGATAAGCGTCGTAGCTTCTTGGAAGATAGACTTACTTTTGGAAGCGCACTTTTGGGACTTTAATTCTTACCTAGACTTTGGTTTGCCAGGTGAGATTTTGTGAGACAGAGCATGTAAGCGCAGAGAATTTATCCACGGCGTTGAAGATGTCCATGAGAGGCAAGTCGACGTGGTCATGGGGCGGGCGTCCTTTCGCTTCCATTATAAATTGGACGAACACGATGAATGGGAGCGTGTGGGAAGCAAATCTGTGGCAAAGCGCTGTACCTTCGTGCGAGTCCGGCTGCACTCATCATGGGTAGTCTTGCAGAGGGTGTGGTGCTGAGCTGTGTGGAGGTGAACAGTGTGAAGGTGCTAGACACGAATTGCTTCGGCGACATGGCGCACGTCGACGTGGTCGGGCCGCTGAACATAGATTACAGTGCGTTCAAGCTGGGCGACGGGTTGCCGGAGGACTACGCGGACGACGATCCGGTGTTCACCAAAACGGAGCGGCGGTGCGGAATTCTGCTGCACCCGTCGTCGCTGCCGGGGCCGAACGGAATCGGCGAGCTCGGGGAGGAGGCGCGGCGGTTTCTGGACTGGTTGCAGGCCACCGGGTGCACCGTGTGGCAGGTGCTGCCGCTGGTGCCGCCGGGGCGGAAGAGCGGCGAGGATGGGTCGCCGTACGCGGGCGCGGACGCCAATTGCGGCAACACGCTGCTGATTTCGCTTCACGAGCTCGTGGCCGACGGGCTGCTGCGCGAGGCGGACCTGCCGCCCCCGGCGCCGGTCGGGGACGTGGACTTCGACGCCGTGGCGCGCGTGAAGGACCCGCTGATTGCCAAGGCGGCGGAGAATCTCGTGAAGAGCGAGGGTGCGTTGTGGGTGGAGCTGGAGAGTTTCCGGAAGAATCCGAAGATTTCGTCCTGGCTCGAGGAAGCGGCGTTGTTCGCTGCGATTGATAACGCTGTTGGGGTGCAGTCGTGGTGGGAGTGGCCGGAGGCGCTGCGGGACCGGCACCCGGCAGCGCTCGCGGCCGCGCGCAAGGAGCACGAGCGGTTCATCACGACGTTTATCGCGGAGCAGTTCCTGTTCCAGCGGCAATGGCAAGCGGTACACAAGTATGCGACTTCGCGTGGGATTCGCATTGTGGGCGACATGCCCATTTACGTCGGTGGGCATTCCGGGGACGTGTGGGCCAACCGGCGCTTGTTTGAGCTCGACCCCACGACCGGCGCGCCGACTATGGTGAGCGGGGTGCCGCCGGATCTGTTCTCCGAGGAAGGCCAGCTTTGGGGCAGCCCGTTGTACAACTGGAAGGAGATGGCGAAGGACAACTACTCGTGGTGGGCGAATCGAATGCGCCGCGCGTTCGAGCTCTACGACGAGTTTCGCATCGATCACTTCCGCGGGCTCGCGGCGTACTGGGCCGTGGAGGCGGCGTCCAAGACGGCCATGACGGGGAAGTGGATCGTGGGACCCGGAGTGGATTTCTTCGCTGCCATCCGCCAGGCTGTGGGCAAGGTGGACATCATCGCGGAGGACCTGGGCGTGCTGACGGCGGACGTGTTGAATCTCAGGAAGCGCATCCGCGCGCCGGGCATGGCCGTCCTGCAGTTCGCATTCGGTGGCGATTCCGTCAACCCCCATCTGCCCCACAACCACGAGGTCGACCAGGTGGTGTACACGGGCACCCACGACAATGATACCGTGGTGGGATGGTGGTCCAAGATCGACCAGGAAGAGAAGGAGCTCGTCAAACACTACCTCCGTTTCAAGGGCGACAAGGACGTGCACTGGGAGCTTATCCGGTGCGCCATCGCCTCCGTTGCGCTTACCGCGATCATTCCAATGCAGGACATTCTGGGCCTGGACGACGACGCCCGGATGAACAAGCCGGCCACCGTCGCCGGGAACTGGGCCTGGCGCATCGGCGAGTCCGGGATCTTCTCGGAGCTGGAGGCCGAAAAGGAAATGCTGCTAGATTGTCTCAAACTCTTCAACCGTTACCCGCGAGCGCTTCTCTTGGCCGAACAGGAGAAGAAGGCGGCTGCTGCTGCGAAGGCAGCGCCTGTTGCCACAGCGAAGGCAGCGTCTGTTGCCGCAGCGAAGGCAGCGTCTGTTGCCGCAGCAAAGGCAGCGTCTGTTGCCGCAGCGAAGGCAGCATCTGTTGCCGCAGCGAAGGCAGCGCCTGTTGCCGTAGCGAATGGCAAGTGATTACATCATTTTAGATAGGAATTGTTACTCCACAGGCATATATACATATTGCAGGCTCGGGAAGTATCCGATAGCACAGCAAATGATGGAGTAGTGGACATTTTTGGCATTCACTACATTTTGTAGTCTTAATTATAAATATCTATGCAACTAGATTTCGTCTTCATCACTGTCCCGTAATGTATGCTTTTGGCTCAGTTGAAGGTGTCCAGCATTGAACATAGCAGGCTAATTAGTGCAATTCATGTTTGCATTGAGCAGGCTTTTCTTTGTTGAAGTTGGTATGCGCCGGTCGTTTCAGCTCAGAGTCAAGGAATTCACCAAAGACGTTAGGACCTGTCATGATGTGCCCACTAGGCGTGGAATGAATCACTTGGGCAATGGTGCTGTGAAGCTTCACTGGGCTCCCTGTTCACTATTCTTTTCAATATGCTAAATTTGTCGTTTCTTTGAACTTAGCTCACTGTTCAGCTAGATATTCTTATGACCGTTTGACGGTTATATATTCCGAATCTGCAGCAACGAAAGGTTGTCCTAGTTGCGTGAAATTTCAGCGCGAATGTAACCACAAGTTTTAAGAATACGAGTAAGAACTCGCGTGACTTTGCTGTCAATGATGTTATCGATAGAAACATTTGCTATCAGTAACATCTGGGGTGGCTTGTTGTAAAAAGCGCTATGATTTGAAAGTGCGATAATTTTTTACTTTCGCTGAAGATCATTGTCAGCATAGTTGGTAAAAATATTCATCAAGAGTAAAAACTTATGACATCTATAAAGCAAATAGTGTGGATACAGTAATCATAATCAGTGTACTGTAGTGTTTCCACTGGATCAAGGACAGCGTCAACATCAAGCTAAGTTACATGATTCATAGCTATAAGGTAGCATGGCAGGGATACCGAGAAATGATATGCGCACCCTTAGGCACTGGACATGATTGCCTCTTGCAGGAGTCACTTTTCCATGCAGAATTACACAAACTCAACACGTAGTGTGATGTAGTAACAGGCTACCAAGGAAGGCTCTTGTATTTTAAATCTAGAACATTAAATACTCTCATGTTACTGACCTTGCTCTTGTACCACTGGACGGTCACAAACATTTGTGTCCACTTTGCAGCGCAAAGCACAAGAGTCCACATTTCAGTGAACGCATGTCCCTGAGTCTAGAGGTCCACTTCTACGAAGCTAATCCTTTTTCTAGCCCACTGCTCACTGTTGCAGCATAACGAAAGGATCAACTCCTTATCTGGGGAATATAATAGTGAACCTAGATCACCCACAAGCGTAGAATAATGACGTAATGTGTTCACTGAATGTGGTGCAAATTCAGTCAGTCAGCTACTGATCCTAACGACATTTCAAACAGCTAGCGTTTGATGCTCTTATCATCTACACTAAAAGTTTCATTTAGTGTAGTGGACACTAAATACGAACCCATACACTAATTGTCAACTACGCAATTAGTGTAGTGACAAAATAGTACACTAAATGTGAACTACTACACTATTTGTGAACTTTTGTAAAGATTGGAATATTAACTTTTTTACTCGTGCACGTTTAGTGTATTGAAAGTAGAAGAGAATTATGTGTACAAAAAGGTGAAGAAGAGAAAAAATAAAACTCACAAAGAAAAAATTGGAAAAAACAACAATTGAGAAAAAACAACAATTAGGAAAAAACAACAATTTGGGAAAACAACAAATAGGAAAAAACAACATTTTTGCGAAAACATCAATTAGGAAAAAACAATTAGGAAAAAACAACATTTTTGAAAAAAAACAAGAACCAGGGAAAAACATTAATTCGGGGGAAAAAGACAACTTACCTTTTGAAAAGGTAAACTTTTGTAAAAATAAGCTTTTCCAAATGTAAACATTTGAAAAAGTAAACTTGGAAAAAAGTAGAATTTTGAAAAAGTAAAGTTTTGAAAAAGTAAGGTTTTGAAAAAGTAAAGTTTAGAAAAAGTAAATGTTTGGAAAAGTAAAATTTGAAAAAGTAAACTTTTTAAGAAGTAAAACTTGAAAAAGTAATCTCTTGAAAAAGTAAGCTTTTAAAAAATTAAATTTCCATAAAGTGTACTCCGATAAAGTAATCTTTGATAAAGTAAATTTTGATCGAATAATCTTTTGAGAAAGTACACTTGTTTGCAACTAGTACACTATTTGTCAACTCGTTCGCAATTAGTGTACTAAGGTAAGTACACTATTCGTGCCATTACACTAAATGAAACTTTTAGTGTAGTGGTTCGTCTTTTCAGACAACCCTACCCAAGAGAAGGGCTAATATCAACTCTGGGGTCTCGGAGGTACATAAAGAAGGAGAAGAAGTCACTCACTTGTTGCCTCGAAGCTCGAAGATTCGGAGAACCATTCTCGAGGCTGCAGCATATTTCTTGGACGAACCGTCTCAGCTCTGGTCCTCACAAACGACCTTCGTACAAGGGCACTTTTGATGGTACCAAAGCTTGGTCACTGCACACTTTGAAGCATGTTATACAGAAATGAAGATAAGGCTCCCGTGAGCCGGCTTCTGCAGCCAACATTGTCAAACAGAATGACAAGAGAGTTGAAAGATGCTTAAGAGTCTGGATAATGTAACAATTAACTGCCCTAGATTGCTTCTGATAACATTGATCTCAAGACACAGTACATGCGATGCACGTTCTGAGGTGATGATGAGATGATATTTCTACATGGGAAAACGGGCACCGGCAGTCCTATGAAAGCTGGTAGTTACTCTCAATGAGGGACTGTAACGGACGGAACACCGGTTGAGGCACGCCGCTCGGCCACTCCACCCACTCCCATCCATCACATTTCTCCGGCTCCAAGTTTTGTGCCACTGCGTTGGGATCCACAAGCTCGCCACGCATGAAGATTGTCACGTAATGGCTGGGCCGCTTCTCGTCCCGCAGCACTGTGTTCGTCACGTACGCAAACGTTATGTTGTGAATATCCAGCCCCGTCTCTTCTTTCACTTCCCTCGCTGCGCATTCCTCCCATGTTTCCCCTGCCACATAAAAGGTAAATCTTCAAGTATTTCAGACCACAAGAAGCTACTTACACAGTAAGCATCATTTCGTTGGTTAAATCACTCTTGCTCGTACACAAATGCAGTTGTCAAGAAAGATTCTCAAGGATCTTTGCATCGAAAACGCAAACCCTGATACAACTTCTCTGACATACTTTAACTCACTCTCACAATAACGCACAGGAACATTCACGCTTCAGAAAAGTTGCGCAAAAACAATATGAATGTTCAAGGATAAGAATAAAAAGCAGTTGGGAAGCTTGATATGATTAGATGGAGCTGCTGAAGTCCCCATTAGCGGAAGCCCAAATGCACAAGATTGCAAGGACACGAGAAGAAGGAAGAAGAATTACCGAAATCGAGATGTCCTCCAGGCAACGCGTAGGTGCCATGGCCAAGAGAGGAGCGCCTCTTGCCGATCAGGACTTGATGGCTTCCATTGCACACCAGCACCCCAACTCCCACTTTAGGCACCGGCTCCGCCATCGTCAAGCGCTGCTGCTCCCAAACTCTTCAACGAACACATTAACCTTAGCACATCATGAACTGGTTGCCATCTTGTCCAAAACCCTTATGCCAGAGCCGGAAGGATGTCATCCACACGAATAACCTCTCAGGGTTGGAGTACAGTCTCTCCGCAAGTTAGGGTTTCCAACACACTCACAGTTTCAACAGGCATTTGTCAAATTTAACAGAGAATCATACACACAATTGCCTTCTCGTAATGTAAACAGCGACGGATCAGAGTTTCTTAACAGAAGCGACTCAAATCCCATCTCTGGAACCCTAAACCCTAAACTGCAACCGTACATGGAGAACCCGCTCCCAAAATTTCAGATGTAGGGTTTAGGGTTTAAGTTGCTGTTAAATCTGCAGCTCTAAACCCTAAACCCCAAACCAAGGTGGGCATTCATTTTTCAGTCTCTTTAATATCCTTGTTCAGCTTTCTCATAGACTTTCTTCTCAAAAGCAAATGCATCGTGGAGATATTTCATTACAACGGCAGTGTTTTATTTGTAAAATTGACATTTAAACCTCTAGATGTGCACCAGCTATGGTCTTATATTACACTCTTTCAAAAGCTGCTTTTAAATATTATGACAAGTCTTATTAAAGATTGAAGGCAGATGAGTACCCGGTCACTACAGTCAATCCGGGTTCGCGGTGTCAGGGCCCGGTTTTAGCCCTGACACCGCGAAGACCGGCCCTTCTCCCCAAGCGCCTTGTCGCCTCCTTCCCATGATAACTGCCACTCTCGCCCAACTCTTTTTCGCGCTGCCCGTCTCTCTTATCGGCACTTCTCGCCGAAAGCCCCTTCGCCCCCGCCTTCTCCGGATCACCGAAGTCACCTTCTCGCCCTGCCACGTGTACTCCAGAATGACTCGCCCTTCTCGGCGGATGCCGGCGCGAAGTGTCATCCACATCGTTTCGTACTGCGCCGTCTTTCGCACGATCTATTGTGCCGTGTAGCACCTTGCCGGAAGGGGAGTGCTTATCTCCGCGTGAATGGAGTTCCTCGATTTCAATCTCCCCATCCAAGACAGGCCGAATGGGAATTCTGGCGAGACGGCGGCACCAACCGTTGCCGATAACGGGGCAGCATGGAGGAAATGGAGGCGTCAAGGGAGAAAGAAACCGGCTGGCTTGCGTGAGAAGGGGGTGGAGGACCTTGATGCCGCGTTCCGGGAAGGCCCGCATGCAGACTACCTGAAGAAACACGGTCACAAGGTTCTTCGGATGCGCGATTCATTACAGAACCCTCCTCCAAGAATTTTGACGTGGAAATGTCTTAGGTGGAACATGGAGGCCGAGAATGATACGAGGTTTGTAGAAGATCCGCAATCATCGAAGAGGAAGCAGTCCAAGCTTATCGTCTACATTCCCTGGGATAGGGTCTCGGATTTCGTGGAGGGTGAGCAGTCTGGCCGAAAAGATGTAGAGACTACCTTCGTCCGCGACAAGAACGACCCCACAAACGTCGGCGAGAAGACGCACTATCGGTGGAACTGCCACATCGAATACCAGCGGTAAGTGGGCTGCCAATGTCGATTCTACGTAAAGAGGTACTATTTTCTACCATATATCGCCGAGATAGGGTACTTTTGCTTCGAACATGTCGACACACAGGGCCTCATCGTCCACGATAAGGACAATGTGCAGAGGAGAAAGCTCCGCTTTCGGAAGTACATATCGGAGGAAGTAAGGCTTTGGGTTCTGAGGCAATTTGAAGAGCAAGTTCCGATGGCAGCTATAATACAGAAGCACCAGAAGCTGGTAGTGAAGGCACGGGATGAGGGCATTCTTACGCCTTCTCGGGATTATTTCCTTAGCATGGAGGACATCCGCAACATATGCGGAGTCCGTGCGCAAGAACTATACAAGAAACACGACAACGACGCTGAGAGTGTGAGAATGTGGGTCCGAGAAAACCGAGGTACGGTTTTTTACTACCAAGACCTGGGCAACAAGGTCGACGGAGTGCTGAATGCCGATAACGTACCCTTCGTAATTGGGATTCAAACCCCATTTCAGACGCACATGATGCTGAAATACAGTCACGCTAACATTATTGCTATAGATGGGACATTCGCAATGAACAACAAAAAGGTACACATACCTTTACCGTGCTCCATGTAGGGTCCGTATAAAAATTAGGAGCACTCACTCCCATACCGCTTAATTCCTTGCTTGCGTGTCCAGTATCCGCTCTTCACGATGATGGTATTCGTCGAGTGGAGAAACGATGTTCCAGTGGCTTTCGTGATCACTGCGAAATCCAAACAAACAGATCTCGTGCCTTGGATGCGCGCTCTGAAGTAGAAGTTGGTGCAGATAAGGCCGGACTGGAGACCCAGTGCCTTCGTACTTGACAACGCCGATAATGAGATCAACTCTTTTCGGTAAGAAATTTACATTCTTACGTTATCGGGTGACAGGCTTCAGCGAATTGTACTTATCGGCTTGTCGGGTTATCGCAGGGAGGTTTGGCCGCACTCGCATCAATTTCTATGTCTCTGGCATGTTCGTCGAGCGTGGCAGAAGAATGCATGTGCTAAGTTGAAAGACATGGAGACGAGGGCCGGAGCCTTGCGAATTGTGGGCTCACTTATGTAAGTATCAGAGACACCTAGTGACTTCCAAGACCCTTCGGCGAGAGCTCCCGGCGATAAGGTGTGGAATTTGGTAGAGTGGGTGCGGCACGTTTACAGCGAAGCTAAGGCTCTCTTGCCAGACGCTGATGCATACTGGAAGTACTTCGACAAAGAATGGCTCCCGAAAATCAAAATGTGGGTGGTGGAAGACCAGAAAATCCCCCATGCTGGCCAGGACACCACTGCAGCGATCGAATCATACCATTCTAACATGAAAGCAGTGCTCCGGCAATCCAAAAGGAAGCTTATCGGCCAAAGGATGGACTGGCTTATTTATGAGCTCACTGGAAATGTCATCGAGAAGTATGATTACAGTCACTGGTGTAAGCTAAACGGTTTTATAAAGAACAAGAGGCAGCGGCAGATCATGGTCAATGCAATCAACCAAGCAAATACAATTCCCGATAATGTGGTCACCTTGCCCGAGTGGTCGGGAGGTCCTGCATACGTTAAATCCTCGAATAGGAGACACATTATGTATGCGGTATACAATCCATGCACCGAATGGGCCGTCTGCCAATGTGTTCATTCCCAGAAAGGTAACATCTGTAAGCACCAGGTTAAGGTCCTAAAAATGACAAGACCTGACCTAGCGGAGGGAAAAATTGCTAGATATCTGGGCTCCCTTCGCGGCACAATCCAAGGAGGAATGACGAATCTTCTCCGCCAAGACAATGGTCGACACCCGAATACCGAGGGCTTCCCCGATAATGGTGTCCCCTCCGATACCGAAACTGGAGATGTAATCCCAGTGGCTTCCAACTTTCGAGAATTAGGGGAGACATGGGTATGCAACTTTGATCGTATGCATCGCCTTGTCCTGAAGCTACTTGACAAGGCTTATCGGCAACCGTTGTTGGCAAGGCACTTGGATGCAGCTTTGCGCAACACCGACGCCACCCTCTCAAGGTTGGAGGCTGAAATCGAAGCCGGAATGCTTCATCCACTCCAGGAGATAGCTGCACCGCTCCCCACAAATGAAGACGGTCTTGGAATGAGGCTCCGAAGGTTGCATGACTTCCTGGATTCCAGAGGTTTTCGGGTGAGGTCCGTTCCAGCTAGCGAAAGACTAACTCAAGAAACGACTTAGGTTATCGGCTCCGATGTGGATGAGTATAAAGGGTAGAGGATTTCAGCTGCAAACCTGCACTGATAACCATTAGTAATCTTATCGGTGGAATACTGCCGATAATATGCTTACAGATTAAGTTCCATGCAGTGACTGAAATTTTCAGTGAAGTTATATTTCTTTAGTTATGAAGTTAAAACTCAACATTCAATATAATTGGCAAAGACTGGATTCCAAGTTCCACTTACAGGCCTCTGCAAGGGGGTCTCAAATTTCATTTATGTACGCTATTGAAAAATTTGTCATTTACAATGAATGAAATGTACAACATCGGCATCCTATTAATCTGTACAAATTCCTAGAGTTTATCGCCTGTGTACAACACCCCCCCCTTATCGCCTACTTTTTCGTCTTGGTGGTGCCCTTGGATTTTCTCGGTTTTTTCGGGCTTTTCGGCGCGGTTGACTTCTTCCGCCTTCCTCGAGTCACTGGTGGGTTTGTGAGCACGTTGAAGCCCTGAAGATCACGATCCCCCACTGTCTCCGAAATACCGAGAATTGGGACTTCCTTCTTCTTTGTCGTCTCTGTACCGGCTTCCACGAAAACTACGTCCGGACTTCCGCTTCCGAACTCCACCGTATCTTGTCCACATAGATTAAGGGCATCGTGGAACGGATGCGGTGCGACAATCTCTGTATACAGCGCTTGCATGAACCATCGGTACGCCTTCTTCCCGTCCCAGTCCAGATACTTGGTCTCCGTCACGGTCTTCTCCTCCGCCTCTTTGCGCCCACCACGTGCGATAAGGTACTGCCAGAAGCCCAAGCCTGCCATGAAACCACACTCCCAATTTTCTTTCTGACTAGGCAGAGGCAACCTTATCGGCGATCGACTCTGCCATTCAGTCCAACTCCGAGATCCGATCCTCACGCCCTTCGCGGTTGCCCATCCCATGTGCACAAGGAAGATGAAGTTGTTCACTTCCCGACCCTTGTGCATGCCTTTCGCTGGGTCCAGGTGATACGTTCGCCTTTGCTCCACGACGAATACGCTCCAGTGACCCTTATCGTGGTAAGGGACGATTAGGGTATTCGGCGTCTTGGTGGTGCTACGGAACGAGCGGCTGAGAAAGCTCACGATGTCATCCCAACCCTTCCCTTCATCCGCCAGATAGCACTGCAAGGTCGCCGATAACCAGTTGAGCGTGTGATGATACTGGATTCGAACATGCTCATTCGCCCTGTAGACGACATGTCTAAGGAGGAAATCTAGAAATATGCCTTCCATTTCCCGCTTGTCCTTGAGCACGCAATGCCAGTCCTGTAGTGCAAGCGAGACATCTACGGCTTGCCGAAGGTGTGGACCGAAAAACCTCATACCTCCAGTGAGGTCCTTCGGGTGAATAAAACGAGGCCTGCAATTCAGAAGAAAGGGGATGTTAGACAACAGGTGCCGATAAACAACAAGTGTCGGAGAACACGATAACATAAACGACGACACTCACCTTCGTTTTAGGACCTCTACAATAATTCCGAGGTTCTTCTCTATCGTGGATGCGTCATGCTCCTCGGCTTCGTAGCAGAGCGAGGGCTCTTTCTTCCAAGAAACACCGTCCGAAGTACATAATCCGCGATTCTTCTCCATCATGCAGCTATACGCCGCCTTCTGTTCTCCCCTAAAACCGTTCTGAACACGCTCTTCGAGTCCAGGATAAACCCAAATACTGGTCAACTGCGAATCATGTGCTTCCTTGATAAAGCGCAATGCCAGTCTGATCACCTCGGGGTCCATCTCCTTTAGATAAGGGTTATCGGGCACTGGCGGAGGAGGAGCCTGAACGGGTCCTGGCGGAGGAGGAGGCATATCGAGCTCTGGCGAAGGAGCAGGCTTATCGGGCTCAGATATCAGAACAGGGCTATCAGGATCTGGCGCTGAAGCAGGCTCAACGGGTTCTGGCGGACTGGCATGGTTCTGGGGCTCTGGCGGGCTAGCAGGGTTCTCGGGCTCTGGCGGAGGAGTAGGGTTATCAGGCCCTGGTGGAGAAGCGTAATCGGAGTCCGGAGAGGGAGCCTTCTCTGGGATTGGATGACTTTTCAAGGGTGTCACGCAAGGCGCCTCGGGAACTACCGGGGGTCTGTCAGTAGAGTCCAGGTTTTCAATACCTTGACTCGACAGAGGGAACGATAGATGGTGGGGTTTAATGTCGGGTTCCGTCTCCTCCGTACTCGCAAACACAACATGCTGAAGAGGGGTGTCGAATTGAGATAGCCCCATCAGCGACTGTGAAGACTCCGGAATGCCGAGGGTAGGGTCATTTATTGCTTGTGTCCACGAAAACTCCATGGGAGATGGGTTATCGGCGGGACGGCCCGGTGACTTCACCGTTGTAGAAGCGGGCTCTTCCTGGATGCTATCGGGAACACCTCCCTGACGTATTTCGTCGCTAGGCCCCTCTTGTGCTTCCTCCGTAACTTCGTCCATACACTTGTCGGGGGATCCTTCGTCGTCGTTACTCCCCGGGAACCGATTTTGGACGCGGAATTCATTCGAGGTTCCTTCGTCCATGTGAAAGAGGGTGGCTGCACCCTCAAGGTCCCTTGTTCGGGTAGACGTCTCCCGCCGAATTTCGTCATGTGAAGTCACTGGATGCCCTTCTCGCCGATCCCACTCTCTTTTTACCAGACGCGGCACAGCGTTCTTGCCCTCTGCCTCTGCAAGATCCCTTTTGCGTGCCCCGGTAGGATCTACAGTGCCTGCAAAAGCCTTATCGTTTAGTCACACGGAAATAACGGGGATACCAAAAATGAAGAAGAAAACAGTTAGATGAATGACGGGGTTATCGGATAAATCTTACGTGGAACGTAGCCGGCATACATGAAGTCCAGATCCTCCCTTGCCAAGCAGTTCTCGTCCAGGGTATCCCAGTGTTCGTAGGTACCCTTATCGGCAGCACACCACTATCGATCGAAATCCTCTGGATGACTCCTTGCCGTGTCCACGACAGTGCGAGCATGGACCATTTCGATGAAGCGCAACACAGAATCTCGCCCGCCGTTCTTATTATCGCGGAGCCGCAAGAACGCCGCTGAGAACGGGAGGTGCATATCGGATGCGTCCCTTCCGAAGAGGAAGGGACTCAGGACTTCGTACATTTGAGACGGCCCATCCCAATTTTCCACTGGAGCGTCCACGTACAATTCAATGCTGGCAGGCCCGGGGATTACGCTAGGGTTGCACATATTCCGGCCCCTGAAAAACAACGGAGTCAAGTAAACCGATAAGGGACGATAAGAGACGATAAGAGACGATAAGGGACGATAAGAGACGATAAGGGACGAGAAGACACAATAAGGGACAAGTTTGTGGCGAGAAGGAAAAACTTACACCCGCGAGAACCCGTTGCAAACGAAGTAACACTTCAACAGCATAGCTGCAGCCGGAGACGGGGCAATGTCGATTCTGATAGAAATTAGAGGGTGCACGACATCTCGAGCCTCGTCAATGTTATGCGTCCATGGCAGTGGGGGCAGCAATGGTCGAAGAATCTCATTCATCGCGCAATACCCGAAGAGATTGTTGAAGTCCCATCGAATAGCCTCTGTCTCCACCGCCCTTTCGGCATCAAATCTACTCATCTCCATCCTGACTAACTTCTCCCTGCACCGCTTTTGTTTGTCGTTTTTGGCCTGCAAAGCCGCTTCTAACTGGACGCACTCCAACATATGCGTCATGTTTGCCCACGTTCCTCTCGATGCCTCTATCTAGACCTCTTTCGTTGTACTATAATCGGGATTCTTTGCCAGATTGCAAAGGGTTGATAGCTGTTGAAGCGAAACAGGGTTATCGTCGAAGCCGACCCCTTCGGAAATGCAGGCACCGAGAGCCTGGTGGAACCTCCCGTAGCTGCCTCCAGACTCCATCAAGGACAAGACGTACTTCAACAGCTCATCTTCGGAATGTAAACTGCCCATCGTGATACTGTCGAGCAGACCATGCTTGAGGAGTAGATACAGTGGCGTTATCGGTACCTTACTTTCGGGGGTGGGCACCAATTTCAACGGGAAAAGGCGTCCAACGTCCTCCTGCACCTGCCGTATCATCTCGGCCCTCTCCGACTCCAAAGTTTGCTCCCTGCTACCTTTTGCCGGGAGAATGAGGCGCTTATCGGGATTCGCACCATCATCAGAGTCTAACCGAAGTATATTGGCCAATGTCAGCGGCGGTCGCTTTTCCTTCTGGGCCGAGGATTGGGGGGATTTGTGCGAGGTTATCGGCGTTCCTTCGTCAGAGTCGGAGGGTCTCTCGGCATTACTCGTCTCTCTGAACCGCTGTTGCACCGGTGGGGATCGATGCCTTCTCGCCATAGCGGTCTCTTCCACAGACATTCCCGTAAGCCTTTTCGCCGTTGCTGGGGGCCGGAATGCCTTTGTCTTCTTCGTGGACTCTTCAAATCTCGCCTTCTTCATGGCCTCTTCAGCTTGTGCCACCTTCTTCGGTACATTCTGCTTCTCAAGCTCCGCCTTCCGGAGGACGATGGAGGAATCCCTCTTGGGCGCCGGCGCGAGTGCCGACTTCCGGACTTTCGACATCGGGTTCTCGGCACCGGAATTCCTAGAGGCATCATCCCCGGACGGAAGACCGCCCTTCTCGCCATGCACAGTCAGAGTCTGTGCGTTATCGGCCTCATGATCTGTGCTGAGATCTCCTCCCGACTCTGCCGAGGAAGAAGTATCGTCACTAGACATAGCTTTCGGGGGCGGAGGTCTTTTCCGAGAAGCCGCCGCGATACACTTCTGCGGAGGGCCCTCTTGTGACAGCTTCTTCCCGCGCTTAATTCGACGTCGACTGTTCGGTTCCTCGTCATTATCGGCACCCTTTCCAGGCCTCCTCTTCGTGGCTATCGACTCTATGGTGCCGAATACCTGAATTGCATCTTCCGCCGACTGGCAATCCCGAAGTCGTGCCACAAAGTTCGCCACATCCCTGACGCCCAAATTGGGATACGAGGGCATCTTCACGCCCTCCTTCCCCTTCCCTTCGCACAATGCATGGTTCCGGTGGAGGTTGAACCTGTGCTTCTAGTGCGTCGTGTTGCAATGAATGCACAGTATCTGCTTGGGGCCGGTTTGTCCAGGCGGTACGATGGGCGAGTCCGGTCCATGCAGCTCCAAGATAAGGTCCCTCGCCTCCATCACCTCCCAGCTATCGCGCCAAATGTGGTCGTTCTCAATGACGAATAGGTGCTCGATCCTCCCCGTTTCCTTGTTGTAGGTGGGCGGAATCCCTTTCTTGTTCTCCACCGGGATCTCATCAAACAGTGGCTTGCAGAAACACACCGGCCGCTTCGGCATTTTTACGGTCCTGCGAGGGAGGACATTGCCGAACATGAAACCTTATCGCAAGAAACGATTATCGGGAACCCTAAAACTCTTAAACCCTAAACCTGGACGCTTTGCAAAATTTCCTACACCTTCACACAGCTTACTTTCCAACGCCCCACATTTGAAACGGAATGGAAGAAGGACCGCCCGTATGCATCACCGAAAATAAATGGAAAGTAAGAATGACAGAGAACTTACCGAAATGGAATTAAATAAAAAGCAAGAAAGGCAGGGAACTTACCGAAAAGTTCAGTCGGCGATCGTTGACGCAGAGCCTTGAAAATCCTGGAGTTTTGAAGCAGCGATCGCTGACGCAGAGCTTGAAGATCCTGGCTATGTTGCTAGAGGGCAAAAAACACAGTTCGAAAGTGCTGGAAATGGTGCCGCCACACAAAACTTTGCCATGCCTGGATTAGGGTTTCATGTTGATGGTGATGGTGATGGCGATGATGATTATTGCCTACGCCGCCTAAACCGATTAGCCTGGACCTACAATCTGAGGGAATATCAGCGACAAGCTTGGATTGCGTTATTCTTCGAATCGCGCATCCGAAGAACCTTGTGACCGTGTGTCTTCAGGTAGTCTGCATACGGGCCAAACCCTAAACGCGGCATCAAGGTCCTCCAGCCCCTTCTCTTGCACGCCAGCTTCTTTCTTTCTCCCTTGATGCCTCCAATTCCTCCCTGCTGCCCCGTTATCGGCAACGGTTGGTGGCGCCGTCTCGCTAGAATCTCGATTCGACCTGTCCTGTATGGGAAGATTGTGATCGAGGAACTCAATTCAGGCGCAGACAATCACTCCCCTTCCGAAAGGATTCTACACGGCACAATGATCGTGCCAAAGACGGCGCCGTACGAAATGGTGTGGATGGCTGTTTGAAGCCGCCGAGAAGGGCAGGTCATTCTGGAGTACACGTGTCGGGCCGATAAGGGGACTTCGGTGATCCGAAGAAGGCGGGGGCGAGAAGGTGACTTCGGTGATCCGGAGAAGGCAAGGGCGAAGGGGCTTTCGGCGAGAAGTGCCGAAAAGAGAGACGGGCAGCGCGAAAAAGAGTTGGGCGAGAGTGGCAGTTATCGTGGGAAGGAGGCGAAAAGGCGCTTGGGGAGAAGGGCCGGTCTTCGCGGTGTCAGGGCTAAAATCGGGCCCTGACACCGCAAACCCGGATTGAGTGTAGTGACCGGGCAGATGAGTACAATGCTAAAGCGCCAAAATAAGAAGAATGTAAGAGCATTGCTGGCAAGACATTGGAACAACTAGGAAATGGGAAACTTGACAGATCATGAGAAACGCCTCCCCACGAGCTTGGCAAAAGGAAAGAAGCATTAGAGTTTTCATGAAAGTCACCAAAATACACTGGATAGGTACCCAGAATCTTAACCCTTTACCGCCCAGGGATGTTTCTGGAAAAACCAAGATTTCTGCTGATTTTTTTCTTTGCACCAGATTTGATGGAAATACAATGCCTAATATTAATATCTAACCTTACAAAATTGAACTTAACCCATGACCTAAAACTTTGGGGAAATTTTGCACAACATCCAACGGTTGATGGAATAGATTATAGTGTTTAAAGTTACCGTATATTGGTAGTGAAAACTATGGATTTTGGAGGGTGCACTACTTTAACCATCAATAGATTCTTGCAAAAAAAAATTTACTTTGAATTAGAGCGGTTCACATGTGCACTAGGTTGATAGCTTTGCATTGACATATCATATGCAAGGGAAATGTTTATATACAATTATTGGTGATTTTTTTTCTTTTTTCTACTTGATTGTATACAAAAATGTTCCAACCTTATACGAATCAAACGGAAGTTTCGTATGTGAAGAGAGAGATCAACAATCACAAAACAATGAAGAATGTCTCAAAGACAAAGTTCAACCAAAATTTAAGACCAATATCAATGTGCATGTGTGTGAAATACAACATAGTATGTGGCATAGTATTCACTGTATTCACTGTATTTGAGTGTATTTGGTGTATTTTGTGTTTGTATTCCTAGCTTTTCCAAGAGTTCTATAATTCCAAATCATGATCTGATTGTTGGAGAGTGTTTGTGTAATGAGTGCGCAAATCTGAACCTTGTATCTCAAAGCGTAGTTCCTCATGGATTTCATGCAATTTGAGTTTTAGCACCTCCAGAGTCCCATTTCGGGCTTCCTGGGCACTAAAGGGTTAAGGTCTTATGTTAGTAACCGGGACCACATGCACATGGTGTCTTGGCTTGGGAAAGGTTTGGGGGAATTGTTGGTCAACCCTTTGAGAACTCAGGGTAGTATGGGGGAACTTTAGCTTGCATGGGGTAGGGCCCAAGAACATTAACCCCTAAAGTTCCTTGACAATTTCTGTCCAAAACTAGTCCAAAACTGCCATAGTCAAACATGGCCGCAATAATCACATTTTTTAGAAGAATTCTCAACTTTTAACCGTAAGATCTAAAACTAGACTCATGTATAATAATCCTGTAAAATTTTAGTTGCAATCCACCGCACGGATGTGAAGATTATAGTGTTTGAAGTGCAAGAAGTAGTTTTTTTTCCCTCTTGCCCGACAAAGTCAGCTCACTTTGACTAAGCATATCTTCTAGTTTTTATAGTACATTGTGTTGGAAACCATTACCAATGTAAAGAATATGATGTTAGCTAAGTGTGTGCACAATTTGAGGTCATTTCGAGGGGTACATCATGCTCAAATAAATACTTTAGTGAAAGGGGGTATAAAACAATGCAAATGACTACAAATGAAGTGAGAAATTGTTTGCTAAATATGAATTTACAAATTTAGAAATCCGTACGGTTGAAATGTGGAGTTTAATTTTTTACTTATTTTAGAGATTTTTTTCTTTCCAAAATGGGTAAAATCTCTCATTTTAAAGAATTTATTGAATTATTCAAATATTATAGGTGAAGGCAGGGCTTCAAAATGGGGACCCTTCAAGAAATGAAGGGCCACGTCATTCACCCACTCCCTTGTGCGGGACCCGCGCAGCTCCTCGAGGGTGGCCCGTCACTACAAGGCGGCGTTTTTTTTTTTTTCCCTTCACACGTGCCATCTCTTTCAGTACCCGGGCCCCGCCTCAGCCCCTGCCATGCACCACTTTATGCTATTTTTTAAAAATTTCTATTTATCCCTTTTCTTGGAATTTGTGGGGTCTTCCCTTCCACTATTCTTCCCCTTGATTTGGGCTGCCCCACCCTCCCTCCACCCTTTGTGCCTCTACTTACTGCCCCTCTTTCACACTTGTGTTTCATTGGTTCCCAGGGGTGCCCAGGCTGCCCATCCTCCCTATTTTTGACAATAGGTGGTACTAACTTTCAAACCGTAAATCCAAAAAAAAAATTAAAAATACCTCCACGAAGCTCTTATCAGGGCCAATCTGTATTAAAAGTTTTAAAAAAAAAGGATTTTTTTTCGAACTTTAGGAACTTGCCCAAAATGTGAAATCCCCCGGAAGGAGACTCTGGTCCTGACTCCTTTAGGGGTTAATTGCAAAGCATTTCATTGGTGCAGAAAAAGACGATGTGAAATTTCCTCATGCTTTTTTTTCCGTTTATACATCTCATGCTGTCTGGCACCATATTCCTCCTGACTTGCCCCTTCATGAAGCACTTTCAGGAAAACTCTATTATCGTCTATGCCATTCTCACAACTATGCGCTATATAGGGGGATAATTGTAGATAGTGGTCGTAATCGTAATATAACAACAGTCCAATCAACTTCACCATGAGAAAGCTGAACAAAACTCTGAAACCCTATCAGCTTCACTGTGTTCATTCGTTAGGTTTAGGGCTAGTTAGCTGCGCCTCCGCGCTGATCAAACCGCGCCTGATCAATTGTACTTAAGGGACTTCCGTCTCTTCTTAACCCTTTAAGGCCGATGAGCTTTTTTGGCATGTGAGGATCTACGAGTGTTTTGGGCATCCATCATGAATTCACACAAACATACACTCGCCAAGGCAATGGAGTTGCTGAATAATAGAATAGGTCATTTCCAAAATGGCTCGGTGCTTTTGCTTCCAATACTCAGTGCCTAAGTATTTATGGTCCAAGGCCATCAAGATGGCAATATACCTCATCAACTACATACCAACAATGGCTTTATCCAATATAATCCCTAAACAAGCCTTCTCTGGTATTAAACTAGATGTATCTGAAGTCTGAGTATTCGGCACTCATGTATATGTTCATATCTTCAAAGAAAAACGACAAAAACGCTCGCCAAAATCCTCAAGTTATATTTTATTGAAGCGTGATGAATCGACCAAGGGATATAGATGTTATTGCCCTGAGAGCAAGCGCATTATTATTTCTAAAGATGTAAAAATTGATGAAGACAATCTCGGGGATATTCACACAACTATTACAAATCAAACCGATTATATATGCAATCACTTCAAGGTAAAATTCCTAACCCTCCCAAGTTCTTCTCGTTTTTTTTCATACATAACCAGGAAACATGCCATGCACCACAACCTAGAGTTCTACATGACGAGATACCACCACAACCACCTACATCCGAATCTCACATAGAACCCTCACTAGATACTGAGATACCAACCTCCATCACCACTTCTTCACCACATGTCCATCAACAACCCACACCCGTACTCTTACGACGGTCAAGCCGCATTAATAGACATTCCACCCGACTTGATCAATATATAGGGGCTCTTAAAGACTCAAACCTCTATTATATAAAGGCACTAAAAGACCCACAATAGGCACAAGACTTATTAAAAAGACGTCAACTCATACTTTCTAAGGAAGGGCGATTTAATTATTATACTTATACTCTATGCCGATGATTTATTACTCACAGGTAATCACAAGACAAAAATTTCTTGGCTGCAAAATAAACTAATGGCTAGCTTCAAAATGTCATATCTTGGTGATTTGTGAAAATTTATCGGCATTGAATTTATCATCTCAAATAGGGGGGTTCTCATTCACCAAACCTCCTATGCTTAGAGCATTCTTGAAGACTACGGTATGCAAGATTGTATCCCATCACCATCTTCACCACTGGCCGGTTTCACCACATCTAGCCAGACCAGAATGCCAGATTTTGATCCTATATCATAGAGATCTTTAATTGGCAAACTATCTTTCTTAAACACCACACAACCCGGCCTCACATTTTCAATCAATCTTTTATCCCAATTTAACTCCTCTCCACAGCTGGCACACTACCAAGCCGCCAAGGAAATCCTATGTTACATCAAAGGTACCGCATCACAAGGTTTCTTCTATCCTCGGGCAAATACAATTAACCTCATTGGTTATAAAGATGCAGATTGGGGCGGCGACCTTGATCAAGAACTTGGATTTGATCCATGAAAACTTGTTAACATCCAGTGGGACAACCAAAGCACCATCAAAATCTCTGACAACCCGCAGTTCCATTCCAAGACCATACACTTTGAAATTCACCTCAACTATGTGAGAGATATGGTCACTAAAGGGCTTGTCAATATTACTTATATACCCACCAATTGACAGCTTGTTGACATGCTCACTTAAGCACCGGGGCGCTTAAAATTCACAAATTGTAAGCAACTCCTTCAATTTAGTTGCCAGTCTACTACCGTCAACTCCAATTGTGATGAGAACCAATGTGACTCTCTCACCCGATTTGGATTTCACAGACGGTGTTGTAATTAAAAACCCTGTCAGCTTCACTGTGTACATTTGATAGGTTTAGGGTTAGTTAGCTGCACCTCCACAATGCTCAAACAACACTTAAACGCGCTTGATCAATTGGACTTAACCCTAAACGACCAAGACATTTTCCCCTCAAAATCACTCCAAAACTGCCATTTTCAGCGCATTTAACATGAAATGATACAAAAAAAAAATTCTCAAAATTTAACCGCAGGATCTTGTACTAGAGTTGTATGAGAGTGTGTGGTGAAAATTTTGGTAAGTTTGACCACACGGATTCAAAAAGATATTAGCCTTTGAAGTGAGACATAATCTCTTTTTGAGGTCATACTAAACACCTTCAACAAACTTCGACCACCTTCTATGGAAACTTTTTGCACTATGGGCCATGAATTTATTATGTTAACTTGAAAAAGATCATGTTAGGCACATGTGCACCAAATTTTAGAAGTAGAAGAGGTGTAGAAGATGTCCTTAAAAATCCTGCAATGCAACTATGTGCTTAGAATCAACAATACACTTTATATTTTGCATACATCATATCCTTCTCAAAATTTTGAAATTCACAATTCCGTACGGTAGATGCATAGATCTTAATTTCCTTTCCAAGAGGACATTTTCTTACTTTTGAATGGACAAAAACTCAAATTTCTATTGAATTTAGAAGTTATTAAAGTTTAGTCACAGTATTTGTGATATGTCACACTAAACTGCTGTAGTATTTGTATATGTAAGTGAAAATTTTTAATTTTCTTTTGAACCGTAAGTTGGAATTCTATGTAATTTGTGTCTACGCAAAGCTAATTAAAAGTTGTCCATTCAATAAAAAATCTCAGAAAATAATGCCAAGAATTGAGAACGTGGTTCCTTATCCAAACTCAAAATGTCCCCCGAGGGGACTTTGGTCCTTTAGGCCCTTAAGGGACTCCCGTCTCTACTTAATACATCTTCTTTGAAGCACATTTCATCAGAAATGTGGAAGCCAATGTAGACAACATCTGAGTGGTGCATGTTTCTGGCTATGGTGGTGAGATGAGAAGTGTAAAAAGAGCCATGTCGCAAATCCCTTGCTCTGCATTGTGTTCGCCTTCATACATGCAAGTTAGTTTCGATGAGTTTGAGAGCTGTAAGGATGTAAGGAAGCATTGCAGTACCTCACGGAGCTGAATCTTGGTGCAACAATTGTTTGTCGGTCTTCCTTTACACCTCATCCTCATGGAAAGAATGTGTCATCATCCCAATTCCTGCGCTTAGGTGTATAAGGTCTCTTTATTCTCTTGCTTCTCTGTTTGTTAGTAACATATAAATGGTCCAATTAGGAATTGTGTCGAGCTCCACTCATATTGAGGAACAACTCTTTGGCTTGGTAGAAATCACCAACACAAATTTCAGACACCTTCAACATGATATGATATATAACCAAACATGGACTTTCAAATGCCCATAACTCAATTGAGATTTGTCTGAATAGGACATATGAGGTGTTTTTCAACATTTGTGTTTTTCATAGGTGTCAAAAAACACCTCATATGTCCAATTCGGAAAAGTTTGAGTGAGTAATGACCTTCAAAACGTTGCTCATATTTTCACAACTCTCTGCGAGTAGCCAACAATACTTTGAGACCTTTTTTTAATCTACATTTAGGTAAATATCATATTTTCACACTAAATGTCAACAAGCACCAAATGATTGGTTCCAAATTTTACTAGAGTTGGCAAATAGTGTTTGAGTTGGCATTTACCATTTGACCCTATACTAAATGCGTAGTTTGCAAGTAGTGTCGGAGTTCACATTTAGTGTCCACTACACCAAACATAAATTTCAGTGTAGTCATTAAGAATTGTTCACCATGCTACAATGGTACGCAAATGCACTCTCCACTCTAACTCTTAAAGGCCTGAGAAGCCACATTTGAATTGCAACAAGATATTTTCTATGTATTTGACATACAAGCTATAAGAATTGATGTATACAATAGTTTGTATTTGTATTGACCCGGATCCAATGACATGAGGCATTTCAAACTTAGATCATTATTGCACGTGCTACATGTTTAAGAAGTTGGAGACTTATCTAAGAGGAGAGAGATGTCTAGAGAGTAGCTCCGCAAAACCTGGTGAGGAGAGGTTTTAGGTGTTAGGCGCAAACACGAAGCACAATGCAATGAGGAATGTTGGGCCTTATTGCAAATCCCGTTGTGCACCTCGTTTTTGTTGCTAGAAGATGTTTCTAAGATGTGAAGAGTCTTGGCAGGGATTGCAAGATCTTGATCTGACGTCACTAGTTTGAAAGGGCTACAAAGGATCTAGTACTAGCATGGGAGAGTGAATCTGAAGCGGGGCTCTGTGTTGGCCCAGATCTGGTTCTAGATCCTGCACCACCCACGTCAAACATGCACAGAAAGATCTAGATCTGGTTACCATATCACAACTGGAAGCACCACGCCTATCACCTCTTCAGCTAGGACACAAGCACATACACATGAGGACCAACTACTGCCTACAAGGAGCTCAAGACCAACATCAAGATACGAGATCTGTCAAAATGGATCAACACTCCCAAGGACCAGCTAAGTTCCATATGTGTATTACGTACTTAGTAGAGTTTCAATATTGCTCATACAGATTTGATAGAACTATGCTAGAGACTGCTGCTAATGCTATACTCAAGCCCAATCTATATTACGAAGTATCGCATAGCTGCCATAGAAAGATCAGTGCAGCAAGAGGACACCGTCAACAGCACACGTGGTGGATCACAGAAGGACGACGCAGAAAGAACATCCCAGCACCGGAACACAGCGAGCAGCACTCGCGGCTGTCCAACAAAGAACGACGCAGAAAGAGAAGCTCAGCACAGGCACGTAGCCAACAACACTCGTGGTGGTTTACCAAAAGACGACGCAGGGCGATGCAATACCAAGGGAGGAGCGCAAGGACGCAACGAAGGGGGTAGCAGAACCCACAGAGGTTCACCTAGGGAAGAAACAGGAAGTTGAAGCAGTTGTGGTGGATCGTCAAGTCACCTACGCCAACGCTCACACCAACACCACCAATGTCACCAACAATTCATCATCACCACTCAGCAACCAACGTAGACATCACCAAATGCAAGCCATGCAACAACAATAACACAGCACCTCCTATGGCCAAGGTACGTATTCCAACCTTTCAACTAATCATTATATGTTTGATATTACATGCCATCAGGCAAAATCTCGAGCTCATCACACGGGCAGCAAGTAGAAGAATATGCCAACATATCAAGCAGGAGATGAACAAGGCTCTTAGACTCCACAAATTGAAGACCTCAAGACAGCAGAACCAAGGGCCTAAAAGACAGCAGCTAACAGTGATTGACGCACCAAAGTTAGGAAGGAAGGGAGAGCACACACCAAGACAACACACCTCATCAAGCTCCACACACCAAGCGTCACAACACCATCAACTACAGCCCCAAATACATCAACACCAACATACAAACAAGACCTTAAGACAACACACAAATCCAAGGTATGTACACACCCAAGTAAGTGTCCTCACCACCTCATCATTTTTGCCCTCATGCCTTTGCAAGTCTTTATCAGGTGGCGGAAACAACATAAAACGCACACAAATCTACTGCCAACTAGTGTTGCTACAACAAAACCCTAGCCGCCACAAGATTTCCAAAAAAGACAAATCCATGATAGATCAAGATCTAAACTCCCATCTACAACATCACAACCGTCAAGATGTACCCAAACGACACTACGCAAGAGCCGACCCTAAACGACCACAAGTTCAAAAACATCGACGTTCATCGAACACAACGACATCCACCAAACGACAACCCACCACAAGGTACATAATGCACTCCGACCTATCTCTCAAATCCTCTTACTTTGATCTATTTCGCAGACACATTCCCCCCGCCCTTGGAAAACAAGGACCCACTCACACAGCCAGCGGGGAGAACACGTACATGCGAAGAGATCTACAGGAGGAAGATCGCCCACTCGCGCCGCTGACGACGACGCGCTGCTGTTGTAAAGGACCCCTCTCCCTTACCTCTCAGAATGTCTTGTTTAGTGCTCTGAGCTTTTTTAAAACCATCGCTAACTTAGTATGGTACTCTCTTTAGATTGCAGAGGGCCTGCGCAACACAATAGAACGGACCAGGTCAAAGGACGGCACACCCACAAAGCGAAGGAGAGCCGTGAAGAAACCAATATTGAAGTACAGATCTACGCCAAAGAACCGGCAGCAGTCACCACCAGCACTTTGCGATCTCATATCTGAGACTCCGTTGAAGTTGCGAACTCTGTTGAAGCTGCGCAGTTCAAAGACTCACCTGCGGCGCCGAAACCCAGACGCGGTTGCGCCGAACCATCAGCCCCACGCACTGAAGCAGCAGTACAGCCGGAGTGCAACTGCAGTTACAACTCCCATCGCAAGGTGACCCGATTGTATAGCCCCCGACAGAGCAGCCGAGAAACGAAGCTACGGCCCCAGCAACTCAAAACGTCTATACGAGAAGAAGACGTAACCCTAGCCGCACGCACCTCAACCAGGCCGCAGCAGTACTGTTGCAGTAGAGCCATCGCAAGGAGTTGCACAAGGCAGTCGCAACAAAGCCCTCGCAAGGAGACATCACTGGGCACCCGCATGCACCTGCAGCCGCAGAGAGGTCGGAAGGCTGCCACAAGACCACCGCCGGGCAACCGCAAGTCCCCCGTAGCCGCCGCAACCAAAGCTGCAGCCCAGCCGCAAACCGTAAGTCCCCTACAACCGCAGCCAAGGTCCTCAGCAAACTCTAAGTCCGCCACCAACAAAGACGGGACCCAACGCAGCTCGACACCCAAAGTCCGCAGGAGTAACCACACTGAAGCCCAACTCAAAGCCACATTTGCGTTGAATTCCTCAAGACCCACTCGAATTGGAGTCCAGGGACTCCTTCTCAAGACCCCATGTGAAGACCAAGGACGTGCACGAGACGCGAGATACAAGAAGAAGACAAGAGACGCCCAATTCACGACTTGGCTTTACTGCACCCCAGTAAAGACAACACAACCAGGTCATAGTTCTCTATCACCCCTTTCACTATCATATGTTACCACTGGGTTTATTGTGAAAACCCACGGGCATGCACACAAAGCTTAATATTACACGTATTATTTTTTGGGGGGAGGTGACCACTTTTATGGCACCTCTCATGGGCGTGTATGTGTAAATGTCACTATTCCTCACACTCTCATCCTCTTCCACTTAGAGTTGAAAGATAGAGGTCATTTGAATTCTTTGCATGACATATACATTGTTAAAATCTATCCCTTCTTGACCATTCTAACTTCACCAAGCCCTCAATGTATGTTGAGGGGAGAAGTTGGAATCAAGATGATAAGGGATAATGCTATAGCAAATCTTCACAACTCTTTTAGTAACACTCGTATTCTTGTTATTTACAGCATGTCTCAGCTTCAAGTTGCGGTGACCCCCTCAAAACGTTTGTTTGTTGATGTACTCGAGCAAAACTCTTGCGATTTGAATGAAAATGAAAATACTTTGATCATTGCTAGTGCCATCCAGAAAAAGGTCAAGGCAACAAGTTTGCCTTGCACCAAATACTGGCTAGGCTTCCACATAATGAACATTCTGGCAAAAAAGAATGGGAGCCCAAAAGTGCCTTTAAAAACCTTAGTAGACCTGGTCAAAGATGGTCTAAATAGGAAAGAGGCAGCTGAAAATGTTGGTGCAATGCCCTCCTTCCCATTTGTCCCCCAGGAAGAATGGTCTTCAAAAAGGGTGGATGGAAAGATTGGCAACCACTTCAACCTCACCCAACTTCTAAGTGAAGTTGAGGTACATGAAGATGGTTACGCCTTGGATTATCAAGTTTCAATCCATTTTGAACTTGGTGATCATAAATGGGCAAAAGAAGTGGTTCTAGACATGGTAAAATCACGACTTAAAGAGATGGAAATCCCTACTGGGTCCCGCATTGGTGAACCCATAGTTGTGTTTTGCTATTACCAATCAGAAAACTGGAGTGGAGCTATCAAATTCCACCTAAAGAACCCTGATGTGGATGCCAAGGGATTATTGCAAGGGACAAGGCCCTTCATTCTCACTTTGAATGATGGAATCCCACACAAAGGCAAAGTATGCAAGTCATATGATGCCTTGGCTTTCTCACATCTTTTGTCGGTCAAAATATCTAGTCCAAACCTAGCCAATAGAGAAGCATATGACTTACATGCTGAAATCGTGAGAGATAGCTTTGCCCGGGGATATGATTTTGAAGTAACGGGGGTAGAAAAAAATGCATTCTCAGAATTTGCATGGATCAAAACCCCCTCTCCGGAGCAAGCGGCCAAAGTAAAGGATTACAAAATCTCATTCAATAATGAGGTTTTCGTGCCAATCTTTGCAATCCGGAAGATGGATGAGGATGAACTTGCAAAAAAGAATTGCCTAATTCTAATTGCGAAAAACCTCAACAAAACGAAAAACAAAAAAGAACTAACGGATGGAATCAAATCCATACTTGGGGAAGAGGATGTGGTAGATACATTCTTCAAACTTGAACATGGAAGACATGTTGGCACTTGCAATATCGAGTGTCTAAACGCAGCGGTATATAAGAAATTTGTCAAACAAAGTAAAAAACTTCATGGTAAATACATCATGTTTACCCCCCCACCCTAAGAGTCTAGACGATAGCAACAAACCCAGTGTAGATGAATTGACAAGACTAGGATTTACGGATGTGAACGCAGCGGTAGCTAACGCGGTAATTGCTATGGAAAACGGCCCAAACAAAGGTAATGGTGTCACTCTTCAACAACTCCGAAGGGAAATGAAAACCATGAAAGGAGAAATCGTGGAAGAGGCAAGGCAATATGCGGATATGGTACAAGCAAACACGGTGAAATCCCTACGAGGGGAAATGACGACTCTCCGATCCCAACTTATTGCAACCATCATGGCAGCGGAAACACAAGCCTCGAAACGTGAGCAACGAGCCATTGAAAGCAAAATGGACACGTCAAACTAATAGCGTCAAATAACGCTACAACAAACCACACTATAGTATATATATATACTAAAATACATATCAAAAGCCTTAAAATATTTAAAAATATATATATAAAAGAAAAGAAAAAAATACCATAGTATATCTATATACTACAATATATAATAACAACAAAAGCATAAACAACAACAACAACAACAACAACAACAACAACAACAACAACAACAACAACAACAACAACAACAACAACAACAACAACAACAACAACAACAACAACAACAACAACAACAACAACAACAACAACAACAACAACAACAACAACAACAACAACAACAACAACAACAACAACAACAACAACACTACACACCCCTTCCAATAGTAGCCACAAACATTACCCATTGTAAACTATTAATTATACTTTGCGGAGACATAGAAACCAACCCCGGCCCAATGCCAAATGTCTTCCAAAACCATCCAAAAACAAACAAAAGATTAGCAAAAATGTATTTCATTCCGAACACTATAAAACTCCACCCTGAATATCAACACCTAGCATCCTCCTTTGCACCACTCCTAAAAAATAATCATATACTACACCAAACTTACTCCAACCTCTACCCCAACATTTCCCGCTACATACATCAAAAAAACAACAACCACCCATCCACACACATTTTATTCGCCATAATTACCACCCTCCACCCTTCAATAGACGAATGCAACAATATCACTAACCAAAATTATACCAACACAAATCCAACACATTGGACAAATATACTACTAAACACCCTATCCACCCTACATAATCCCCTTGAAAGACACATAGATACACTCCACCCATACACTAAATTCCTAGAAGAAAATCAACACCTTTTTGAAGACAAACCCTCTCTACATAATGACCTATACAACTATATTCATAGCCAAACCATACCTCCTTCCACCAATGAACTACAACTAAAATTTCCCTACTTTCCACACAATCTCATCCTTGAAGCTCTTAGATGCTTTGAACCAATTCATGATTACACACACCCCACCCCGACACCCGCCTACATTCCCCCTCTGCTTTGTAACCACGACAATACAGACAATAGAAATACATATATAGTTACATGGAACGCCTCAACATTAAACACTGCTTTACCATGCATCCACAATCTAACCGCCCATACCGACGCACCACCCGCCATAATTGCTATACAAGAAACTAAACTAACCGCTACTAAATCCACAAAATACATTCAAAAAACATTCCCCGATTATAAACTTATATTTAATAATACTCATTCTCCCACACGTTTCATCCAACAACAAAGGCCATATACACCGGCAAATGGAGGTCTACTCATGCTCATACATCAATCATATGCCTTCCCCGGGAATATTACTAAAATCCCTACCCCAGCTAATATAACACCATATCTCCAAATTATTGAAATTACTAACCGACCCCTCCAACCATGGCTCATTCTCCACCTATACATGCCCTCGCACGCAGAAGACACTAGGCTTATCCCGGAAATCCAAAATTCCATCACTTCACAAATAAACACACACACTAACCATACAATAATACTTTGCCGAGACTTTAACCGTGACATCGCCCTTATTGGAAGACAAAACGGAGAGATTGTCACCCCCCCACTTGACATAGACTATGAATGGCAACAGTATACGAATAACCTAGAATTATATTTAATTCCAACCTATACACAATACTCCCGGCAAGGTGGACTTAATTACACCCACACTAGCCTAGTTGATGGATTTTACGTTAAAACACCTAACCATACTCGATATACATGTATAACCAATACCTCAACCAACTTAAACTCGGACCACTTCCCAATCCAACTTAATATACCTCACAACACCCTTATTAGTAGACCTCCCACAACCATCAACTCAAATGATATTAAAATATTAAACCCCATCCCAAAAGAAAACCTTGACAACTTTAATACAATATTCTTTGAAAAAAACTCACTACAAATAGACTCCCTTACAGATATTCTTTCTAACCACCAACACCTCACACATATACAATGGCAAGAAGCTTGCACGACCCTTGACAAACTTATCAACGAAATTTCTACTACACTAGAAAAGACTTGTAAAGCGCCTCCAATACCAAAACTCACACCTAGAACCTCAAAACAAGGGGGGTATCTCCCAAGAAAACTAGACAAAAAGTGGAAACAACATCTTGCCACATACCACACTATTCGCAAAACAATTTATATTGCTAAAACCAACCAAAACTAGCAAACCCACCCCATACTCTCCGAACTACAAAACCTCCGTCATCCTCAAATCCCACAAGTACCACCACCCAACACACCTCACGAAGACTGGCTAAAAGACATTGCAATCATTGCAAAAACCGCCAACAAAGAAGCTCGAAAAACTACTACAAAATATGCAAGAGAATGTGTCAAAAAAGCTATTTCTAAATATCGTCAATTATACGAAACCAGCCCAAAAAAGATTAATAGAAAAGCCTTTAAAAACCACATAAACCTACCACTAGACTGCATTTTGGACCAAAACAATAACATATTAACCAGCCCAGATGACATCGCAAACGAAATACATCTTCAGCAATCCATAAACAACAGACCAACCTCCCCCCCATGTCACTTTCAAACACAACATACACCAACATGCACATGCGGAGTCAGACAATACCCGTGGCATGATTTAGACGGATTTACTATTGATAAAAGAGGCGAACCAACAACACCTCTCCACACATATTATAACAGAGACACATACAACATATGCCTAAAAAATTTGGGAACTAACAAAGCCCCCGGCCCGGACCATATACCCAACTCAATTCTAAAAAACATGCCCCCAAGATTCCACGACCTCCTATCATTATTCTTCCTTCATTGTTACAAACAAAAATCCATTCCAACATCTTGGAAAACAAGTCTAACAATATTATTATACAAAAAAAGAAACCCATCCGTGCTACCTAACCACCGACCCATTGCCTTAGCTAACACCATTTATAAATTATATACTAGCACACTAACATCAATACTATCGGCCTACGGGGAAACACACCAAATATTACACGAAAGCCAAGAAGGGTTTAGAGCCGAGAGAAGTACCACACGGCAACTACAAACCCTCATTGCCGCACTTGAAGATGCAAAATTCACTAATAAAGACATTTACATACTCTACATCGACTTTAAAAACGCATTCGGTTCTATTGACCATCCTCGACTGCTAGCCATAATGGGTGATCTTGGGTACCCGGAAGACGCAGTCACACTGGTTGGTAATATATACTCTCAATCTACCACTACATACATCCGAGAATTCTTTGGTAAAACACGCCCTATCCCCATTCAACGTGGTACCATCCAAGGCGATACATTGAGTCCATATCTCTTTATTATTTTCCTAGAACCTCTACTGAGATGGCTTCAAAGAGGCAATAATGGCTACACATTTGGCACCTCTAAAATCACCATAAACTCAGCCGCATATGCCGACGATCTAGCGGCCATCTCCGGTCACCTTAAATCACTCCAAATTCAATTAGACAAAATAGACAAATTCTCTCTATGGACAGGGATGGAACTTGGGGTCCAGAAATGTGCCATAACTGGATGCCCAAACAAATCCAAAATAAACCCGACCCCCTTCAAAGCCCTCATTCAAGCTACCAACATCCAATATCGCAACCAACCAATTCCGGTTTTTAACCAAAACCAACCCTACATATACCTTGGAATAAACCTAGTCCCATCGTTAAAATGGAAAATTCAAATTCACGCTACTACCACGAAACTTATTAAACAATTCAAGGAACTATCACTATGTCCAGCCACATTGCAACAAAAAATAAAAATGATTGATACCGTCATTCGCCCGGGTATCTCATACAGTTTCTATGCGGTCCCTTATTCCATGCCCGCCATAAATAAACTCGATAAAAAAATCTTAGCCATACAAAAGAAAGTATGCGGACTCCCTAATTGTACGCCTAATATCATAACACAACTCCCCCACGAACTATTCGGATTAGAAGCTTTCTCCCTCAAAAATGCCTACTTACGTTGCATTGGAGAACAACTCCAGAATGCACTTAACGACAAGGGACGACTAGGATTAATCTATAGTGGACTCCTTCGGCACATCCTTGCCATATATGGAGGAGCACAATACCTCCAAAGACTTAAAAAAACTGATTGTCTTCGATCTCCCATTACCCGCACACTTTTTCTATTCAAAACAAAAGGTCAAACATTTCTAAAAAGCACACTAGAAGAATTCCTACTAGGCCCCGCGTCACTCAAACAAGACTGGGCAAATGAAATACATAACCTCCCTAGACTTGATCGTCAATTATCCGACAAACTCCTACAAAAAAAAAATTCCGCAAACATTACCAATCTAAAACAAATTACACTACCAAATGGAACACACCTAATGGATGACAAGAATTACAAAAATTTCTACGGCACCCCCCACAAATTAATAAAAAGTGCACTAAATATTGCTAAACAACTATTTTGTCATCCTACATGCCTCCCTACATGCCCCAACTCTTGCACCACCCACGCCACACCGTACACACTTAAAGACCCATACATCATCGATCACAATGACATCCACCACAACATCAACCTCCCATTAATCCCTCCAAATTCGCCACAGTCACGACCATATACCCCCCACCACATATATTAAAAAATCCTTCCATACACCCAATAAACAACATAACCGCGCACAGACATAAAAAATGCACTGACTCTTACAACATAAGCAAACAATATACGTCTTACCTATGTCATTGGTCCCACAATAATATCACCTACGCCAAATGGCTCCCACAGAGAAATCTTTTTCCTTGGCACCTCCCAAATACCTCCCTATATAACACCGAAATCCTCTCACAATACTACCTTAGAACTCAAAACAATTATTACCTAAATATCATACAATTACACCACCCTCAAGCACAACCTCGGGATAGAAGATTTGTCACACCACCTATTATTATCCCCCTCCTCAACATCTTTACAACCGAATGCAACCCCGAAACTGACATCCTCGCACAATCAAATACTATCAAAATACAACAAGATAATGCCCACATATACGAAGGTAATGGGAGACATCTAATAACCATACCACTTGCTAGACTACAGTGGCTGTGGAACCAATTTCACAATGCACTACAAACTCCCATTAACATTGAACCAACACCCCAAACATTTGAAACCGAAATTGTTTGGCTATACCAAAGATACAACTATCAAATATCCAAAAATGACCCCCTTAAAAATGCACACTACACATTACCAGATCCTATATTAGACTACCTTATTACATCATGAATATTACACATTCATACTTCTCATCCCCCGTTACATGCTCCACAAAAATCTCAAAATTCTACTCACCATTCGAACGTGATAAGATTTTTGGTTCTCTTGGAAAAACTTTTGATTATAGGTGGAGCGGAATAGGCCTTGCACACCCGCACAACGAAGAAGAAACACAACAAGCAATACATTGGGCACGCCTAGCAGCAAGCAATGATCCCAACCACAATATCACCACTATTATCACCCCCGACACTCATTGGTATCACAACTCTAACCCACACTTAGGCCCCTTCCCGGACTTACACATCATAGCACTATTTGAAGCCGACTCTATGACTTACAAAGAACCCACTAGACCACCGCATATACAAACAGCCCGACTTGAACCAGCAACCCTACGTATCCTATGTATACATCACCAAACTCGAGAAATAGGTAATCTAGAAAATCTCACTCATCTCACTTTGATAGCAAAAAATCTAAAAATTAACAAAGTATACGCTGCAACTGCCTCTCCCACACCCATTTCAACCCGTGTAAACTGTAACAAAAAATGGTCTAAAACTCCCCACACAAACATCTCCGCATCACCAATTATCGAATTCAGCCTCCCCCCCTCCTACTCCCAAATTAATACAGAACTTAAATTTGACCCCAACTTTAGCTACTACACTGACGGCTCCTTTAAAGAACCAACTGAAGTAAGCCTGGGACATTGGCATCGAGAAAAAGCCGGTTATGGGATTTACAATTCAACTAAACAAATTAAATTAGGCAAAAGACTGCATGGACTCCAAAATATTCTAAGAGCCGAAATGATGGCTATACATAAAACCTTCAAAATAATCACCACTCAATACCCAAACGAACCGGCTCACATTTTTAGAGATTGCATAAATGTATTATATCTCCTCAATACACACATTAAACACCCTACTCTACACAACAGTCACTCGGATAAAACTATCCTTACATCTATGGTTGCAATGCTCCAAAACCGTATACAGATTACTACACTCCACAAAGTCCGAGCTCATGCTAATATCGACGGCAATGAACAAGCCGACAAACTAGCAAAGGAAGGAAGAGTAAAAACCCACAAGAATGCCAAACACCCATTTGAACACGCCCATGCCACCCCATATTACTTTCATAGATATGAATGGCCCTCCATGGGCGAAACTCCCGATAAAGGCCCTATACGATTCTTGGACAAATACCTCAAAAAACATGATCTTGTAAATAACCTAGAAAAACTTACAAAAAACTTCCCCAATATAGATAAATGGACTGGCAACCCAAACATTCATAACATACTATCGAACAATTTCTGGAAAAACCCCATTATAACGGATCCACAAATAACATGCCTAATCAAATTCCGCACCGGACAATACATGGGAAATGCCCGCAAACAAGTCTTCTTTGGAATAGAAAGATTCCCTACAATTACATGTCCAATTTGCAACACCACGGACCTGGACACATGGCTACATGTCTTACTCAAGTGCCAAAACCCCCATATACACTCACTAATTGTTAAAAGACATAACAAAGCCGTATGGGCTATTCGGAAACTACTTATATCATCAACTAAATCCCGATGTTTCATTCTCATGAATACCGTAACCTTTAATGACAACCCACAAGAAAATACGGTCCCTCCTTGGCTATTACCATGCATCTGTCATACTCAAAGATGCCACTGTAATGCAAGATTCAAACCGGACCTACTATGTGTTAAGAGGACTTTCATACAAAGACCTCCCACCAAACCACATTGACCATAGTCTCACCATCCAATTTATTGAATTCACATATTGCAATGATAGATTCTCTCCGGACACCATTGCAAACAAAACAACTAAACACCAATCACTACTTGACGATATTCAAGCACTAGGATGGAAAGTAGACCCCCTCATTGTCACCGCGGGTGCTAGAGCCACCACCTTCATTCCCTCAATGACAATCCTTGAAGAAACATTTAAAATCCCCATCACTTCAATCAAAACCACTTTTTCAAATATTAACATTATTGCAATTCAATATGCTATGTCGATACTCCTACATAAACGTAAACTTGAAAACAACCAACCCCTTCCTAACGCTTCAAACCCCCCTCCATAGATCTACACCTGCATTCTGCACTTCACCGCACTAGCCCTCCCTCTTTTGGAACTTTTTGGAACCTAGGGTCCTTTTGATACTGGTTACTTGTTACAGGGTTCATAGTGTCTACCCTCGAAAGGGGGAAGTAGCTCCATACTACTAACCCATGCCCGGTGGGCTTGGACTTAGTGGTGGAATGAACGGACACTTCACTCACGCCGGCCCCCTTCTGGGGACCGGCGTTCTTCTTCTTTAAGAAGTTGCAAAATGGTCATTAATCTCGTATTTGAACATGATAAGGTTTAGATGTTGAAATGACCTCCAAATGATAGATATTAGTTGAAGAATCTTCAATCCAAAGACGAATTGCTAATTTTAATCTGCAAAGAGTAAAATACGTGTCCTCCACTTCGTTACCTTTTTCCCGGCGCGAGACTATCACGAGGGCGGTCACTGTACATTGACAACGGAAATCACTGAATCACGTCCAAATGAGGCGATGGCGGCGCCGTTTCTGTCGATGACATAGCTAGAAGCGCATGGACTCACCGAAACAACCACCAATCATCATGTGTCATGTATACACATTCGGCAACGTGCAAAATGTAATTCAGTGTGTTCTCCACTTTTCGGCGCGTAATCTTTGGCCATCAGGGATTGAGTCCAGTGACAGTTAATTACCGGTCGGAATGTAGAGATTGAGTCCTGTTCGCTCTTTCGGTGGTTTTCCTTAAGTTATGGCTGAATGGCGTGAACGGTGGAGCATGTCGGTCGAAGTGGCACGACTGAATTCTAGGCTTGGGAGAATCAGTTTACGGTGAGGCGGTCAGAGATCGGCGCAGTGATTTGTGTTCCAACTATTCGCGCCTACAAAACTCTAGCTCGCATTTGGGAAAATTCATTCCTGTCTCTCGCAGTCTCAGCATTTAGGGGACAACCACTCTCAGTCTGAAGTTGTATCCATACGACAGCTATGGCGTTTAGGGGATTGGCTCTAGTGCTGCTGGCGGCGATGCTCATAGTCGGAGAGGCGGAAGCGGGGAGGCACCACCGCGATCATCATCATCACCATCACAGCCCGCCAGCGCCGCCGGGCTTCAATGAAGCTCCAGGGCCACGGTACTTCCGCGGCGAGCCATCTGAAGCTCCCTCCGACGGCTTCCCCTACCCTCCCGAAGCTCCCTCTGACGGGTTCCCCTTCGCTCCTGAAGCTGGCGGTCCGGAAGCGGGGTCTCCGTCTCGCAGGCTGTCTGAGAGGTTCGCCGATGCGCCATTTGCAGAAGGTCCGGGTTCCTTTGCCGAAGGTCCTGACGCCGGTTGCCCTCCCGGTGATGAAGCTGGCGGTCCGGGAGGCCATAATCCCGACCGAATGCTCTCCGACTTCGCCGATTCACCATTCGCTGATGCGCCCCTGGGTGACGGTTTTGCTGGTGCGCCGTTTTCGTCCGGAGAAGGCCCTGCGCCCGAGTCCGGATGTTAGGCGCCGGGAGAATTTTTCCTCCGACCTCGGACATGTTCCGGAGTCGATGATCGTATATAGTTCACATGCAATATTACAGCTGCTAGCGCGCGCGCCCGGCTTTGGTTGCGAGATCAACCATTGCTCAGAGGTGGAGCTGCGACTACGTACCTAGTACTCCAAATCAGCACGCCCGGCTTGCTTCTCTGACTTAGGATTAGGAGATGGCATTGTCAGAGGCGGAGCTGCGAGAACTTATCTAATCTGAAGTTGAACTTAGTCTTCTCTGTTTCAGCAGTTTTCCTTCACGGTAGGTGGGAAATCATTTTCCTATTGTGCCTTTTGAGGCCTCTCGAAAGTGGTCCTGGCACATTGAAGCTGAATCTTCTAATACATATACTTTTACTCTACTTGTCATTTCAATTGTTCTATCAGTTCTTTGCGTCATTGTCAAGTCGTTCAACTAAGTTCACGATTGTGATATTGCATCGTGTCTATTTGAAGCTTCATTCAATTCTTGCCAGAGTCGAGTTCACTATCGGCCATGTATCACGATGTGGTGCAATAATGTCGAGCTTGGCTGCCAGGGAACATGATTCAACAAGGCACCACCCTTGAAGTAAGAAACTGGTGTGCGAACTTAATTGACAGAAAAGTACACAAGAATGGGAGGGTCACTTTTCATAAGGACAAACATACATTTTTGTCCGTGCGGAAATCACATGCCCTTTTTATCCGGGTACCAAATTTCATGGTGTGCAATTTTTTAACGAGGGAAAGATACTAGATTTCCCTGTTTCGTTAAGTGGGAAAATTCCTATCCTCCCTGTGTGAGTTCCTTGCGCAAATAATGCTTGGTCACTTGATAGTTTCGACATCACGAGAACGTTGTAATCAATTACACTGAGAAGTCTAGCATTATATTTATCGCAGGTTAAATGCATATCTCCTTAATTTCGATCCCTTTCAGTGACATGATCAGATTTTCTAGAGAGTTTATGCCTACGAATGAAATTGACAAGACAAGATCATACTTTTTAATTGATCAAAATTATGCTGAACAGTTGAAATCCCGCGCCGGTAGAAAGGTTTCTGGAGTACTAGTACCTAAGCAGATTACTTTCCTGGCGTGAGGTTTTGGAGATCATGGAGAAAGAACATCAGTACCGCACTCTTCTGAGCGTGCCCATTTGTCGTCGCTTCTTTGGAGTTCACATAAAATTCGCCTGGACATCACACTACTAGCAACCCTGTCCCCCCTCACTTACTATATCAAGTATTTTAGGAGTTGGTGAGTCATTCGGGTCACATTAAACAAAAAAAAAAAGCACCACTTTCCACATTCTAAGTAAATGAAGGGTGACACTTTTTGAGTGAGGAGCAGGGTTGCTTGTAGTGTCACTCTGTTTCGGTCAAGGAGGAATTGTAGTCCTGGGCCACAAAAGCAGAAAATCTTTCAATGCACACAGCATTCGTCTACTCCACTTTCTATAATTTGATGACGAGTCTAGTGCTACAAACGGATTAACCAACTTGGCAGTGGCCTTATCATGCTTTCGATTTCGGATTTCATCTTCATATCGTCAAGTGTAGCTATGGCAGGAAACTATAGGTTAGAAAGGACGTGGTTGTGTCCCATAAGCAACGGCTGTTTTGAAGTTTACATGATGATCATTTTTCAAATGACCTTTAATCGATCGTCAATGAAGAAGTTTACCTGACAAGATCCACATTAGCATAATTCTGTTCAATTATGGCCCACGCAGCCCCTGGTTATGAGATTCACGTGTCTAAGAAAAACCCAAGAAAAAAAAACAAAAAAACCCGTGAAGCTTTTCATAATAGCTTTTCAAAGATTTTTAGATAATCTTTTGCCCAAACTCTCAGAAGTCCCCGTAGGAGCAAAATGTTCTTTGGGGATTAAAGTAAAAAAGGGTATCTTATTGATATGTTGGGTGACTTTACAAATAACTCTACAAACTTGACAGGGAACAAAACATTTTTATAGTACCTGATATTTACAGCATTGGCACCTTGCAATCAAGCTTTGTGATTCAGTTTGTAACTTCGCGGCCTGAACTTCGATGCAGAGATGCTGACTCAACATGCATGGCCGGTTCAGGAGAAAAGATTGGCAAATAGAACTTGCAGCGTAAGGACAGATCAGACCGGGAATATAGATAAGTTCTTGGCTCTCCAATTTTCAACCGAACCCTCTGGCTGTCAACCAAGTGATCTGCACCCGGGTCATTCAAGAATCAATTTATCCAAGTGAAGTCTCAGAGTCAGAGGTTAACGAAAACAACGTCGGTGTAACGTCAAAATACCTTAAACCGACACTCAACCCTGAAGCGACACTGCAGACCTCGTCAGAACCGGATTTCTTCCTCTCGTTTTCTGTCATATGTTCTGTCAGAAATATTCCAAGTCTATTCCAAGCCCACCAATGAATGCAAGGATGGAGCTGGATGGAGCTGGCGGTTTGGTGGGATAGAGGTGACGGTTTAATGTGCTTTTAAGGTTTGGTTTTGTCACTAAACCTGGTCGCTTTAGGGTTGATTGGAGGAAACCCACTTTCTTTCTTTTTTCTCACAATCTACAACGTTGTTTTCATATTTTTTTTCTCTCACAAATCAGAACCTTATTTCTCTACCCAAGCATATTTTTTTTGCAATTAAATCTCAACTTTTGAAGCACAGAATCACTAAAGTGTCGGTATAAGGTATTTTGACGTTAGTGCCACAACATAAATATGCAAGAGTGTTATCTAAATTGAAACCTATCTGTTGACTTCCAGGTGCCATTCGGCACCGGTTGGTCCAGTGCAGTACCAGCCTGATCAGAAATCCCTCCAGACTCTGTTCTTCAAAGAGACTTAAATTAGTGGAGCTCCAGAAAACCTGATGAAGGTGAACCGTAGAAATTGCTGCTCCGGTCGTGGCCCAAGCGGCCAGCCGGATGGTTCACCGAACGTAGGAAAGTCTTCTAGTAAATTTACTCGTGTATTCTGAAAGCGATGGATCACCTGCTTTTTTTTTAAAAAACAGGAAGAGTTGAAAATGTTATCATCATGGTTCAGGCTCATCAACAATCATGCACGGAAAAGGTTGAGTCTGGTTTGGTCATGTGCGTCTGTCTAGAGCACCTAACAAGCAGCTTGCAAATAGTACACACTATTCGCACCTTGTTGCATGCACTCCGTTACGTTCATCTATCAGACGTAATTTCATCCATCTCTGATTGGTACGTGATGTCCACTGTACAGTACCCGGCAAGTCTGAATGGTGCAGTCACTGGTTCTGCTGAAATTCAGCAGTGAACTCGTAACTTCAAAATCACACCACAGGCTCAAAAATTCATGAAATTGCAAACCGTAAATTGGATTTGGAAGATAGAGAAGTCTAGTTTTGAAAAACATCGATTCGTTATATTGAAAAATTTAAGAACATACAACAATAGTGCATTTTGTAGCACACTATCTACCACCTCGTACTACCACCTCTCGCATTAATTACAGCCTTCATTCGGTGAGGCATGCTAGCAATGAGAATGTCTAGAGTCTCCATAGATATGGCTTCCCATGCCTGCTCAATGCTCTTGACCATTTCATCTTTGTTCTTTGGCCTAGTTTCTTTCTGTACAAAGTCTTTTAAAATCATCCACACATTCTCTATGGGATTCAAATCCGGTGAATTTGCAGGCCATATAATCTTCTTGATCTGATGCACTTCTCGCCATTGTTTTGGTAAGCTACTACGATGCACTGGGGCACCATCCTCCATGAGATGAAGACTTTGAGGATTATCATGCATGAAGTAAAAGCCACTCAATCGACCCTCATACACAATGTCAACAAAATCGGCACTTGTTCGTCTATCAGATGGCATAATAACAATGGGGCACTTCTCATAACCTATAAAAGCACCCCAAATCATAACGGATGTCCGTCGAGATTTAAAAATGGGTGCTAGGCAATCCCATGAGTAGCGTTCATACGCTCGCCGCCAAACTTTGACTTGCCGGTAATTCTTGCCTATCTCAAATGAGGACTCATCTGTCCATATTACATTCATCCAATCTAATACTTCCCAAGTCTCATGTATTCTAGCAAATGCCAATCTATTAGCTTTATGCTTGTCATTAAGAAAAGGCTTCTTTGTTGCAACACGACTACCAAATCCAATACGTTTAATCTCCTTCCTTAACGTGCGCTCACAAACTTTCTCACTCATCTATTCTATGATGGATACAAGTGGAATGTGTCTATTTTGTGTAAGAATGCGACCCAATTCCCTCCTATCTCGATCATTCAATTTGCAATGTCGGCGTTTAGCCTTTCGAGTGACCACTGTTCCATCTCTACGGAATTTTTTCAAGACATTCTGAACGGTAGTATGTGGTATGCCTAACTTAATTCCAATGCTACGTTGTGACATGCCTGAACAACTCATTCCAACTATGATGCCTTTGACCTCTGTACTCAAACGACGACCTCCCATTTCTCACAAATTCAAAACACAATGAAATGCACCTCAAAATGAAAAAGTTAACCACTTCAAGATGCAATGAATTACCTGGCCCAACATAACACCACAATAAAAATAACACTAGTTAAATTACAACCATGATCTCTTTATCTAAGCATTAGCACTTGATACTCATTTCGACTTGCACCTGATACTCATTACGACTTGCATCCCATATTGAATCAAACAGGTAGCTACATAACTCATGTATACAATCAAACAACAAAATCAAGACTGAATCAACCACAATTTCAATAAAGAGTTCAAGTTTCTTGTTAAGCTAGCTCTATTGAGCAATTTCATTCAAAGTAACTCCAATCTAAATTAGAAGCAAAGAGTGTGCACATACCTTCAAATAGACTTTAGAATCTGCTCAAAACTTTGATACAAATTACACAATTGAAATGAATTTTGTTCCACTCAAAAACCTCCAAAATCTGATGCATGCATAACTAGAATCCACCATCAACAAAAACTCAAACGATCACCATCTAACCAAATGACATTTGAAGTGGTTCAATCCACTCACAAGCTCCATTTGTACAAAATTTCAGCTCAATCTAAGCAAATCTGTGGCCTCCATGTGCATCGATATTTCTTGAAGTTGTGTACAGGTTCTGCCACCGCAGCAACACATGTCTCTTCATTTCGATTGATATGGATATTTTTGAAATATCTCATTAAATGCTCAACGACACTTCTAACTAGACTACTAATCCTACCTAACAATACTAATTACAACTTCTAGGTCGAAGAGGTGGAAAGGAGAGAGCGATTCAAAGTCACAGGACCGCCGCTTCAACAAAACGTGGTTCAGTTCGTTGCACCATTCAGACTTGCCGGGTACTGTACATTGGTTCTACTGATCCCCGTTACTATAGTTAGTTTCACAAGGGTCCCGGGAGGTGTTACCACTTGAAGGACATGTTAAAAGCTGCACTTTTAGTAGGTCTAAGGTTGGATGACCTATAACCACCACGAACCCCATAATGGAGAAGCTAAAGTGGACTGAAACCACCACAGACCCACCCCATTTCCGAAATTTTAGGAAGTCATTTATGAATGGGTGTCAGTTCATGTTTGGTTCAAAGCTGCCGATTTTTAGTCAATGCAGAAGTGGTTATTAGTACAACTTAGTGTGGAAATAGAGAGTTGTGTATGTCGAGGAATGGGTCACGGCTTACTATCCACTTTGAAAATTTGTAGCAATTTCAATATGAAGAAATAAATGGTCACGACAATTGCAATATTCATGAAATCCTATTTTGAATTCCCAAAAAATGTCTTACCAAGTATACAAACGCTATAAATAGGTCAGCAAGCTTAAGTTGGTGGTTATAGGTCATCCAACCTTATTCACTGCCGATGTGATAAATTTCATTCCTTGAGCCAAAAACATTGTTTTTACTACTTTCAGAAGGTTTTACCATTTGAAGCATATGGTAAAAGCTGCACTTTTACTACTTTGACTGTAAATCATGGTTTCTTGTATATCCCATAAGGTTTGTCTTGGGCAAGTGAAATGACAAGTATATCAAGGTGCGGAGGTGTGTCTCCATTACTCTTGACTCTCAATTACTCTTGACATGCTATTTCAAAGTCAAATGCAAACTTGGAGTTGGATACCCTACCTTATAGGTCTCTCCCATGTTCAAAAACAAAATGCATGTTTACTTCGGTTCAACATTACTTTTGGTCATAGTATGCATTTAAAGACTTGTTTTATGACAAATAATATTCAAAAGAAAAAATTACCATGTGAGAAAACTCCGCTATTTACCATGTGTGAAAACACTGCATTTTACCATGTCAAATTATCATGTGGTAATATTCCATGTGGCAAAGTCGCCTTTTTACCACATAGACTGAGATTACCCGATTAGTGTTTAAACCTGACAAACAATGTGGTAAAACTAGCATTTTTCCCACATGTGGTAACGTCTCCTGGAGCCCCTTGTGTTAGTGATCAGTGATCACAGTTTTTATGCAGTCAAGTAGTTCTGTTGTAACTCTCTTACTTTTCTCTTTGCTGTAATACGATGAGCTTGACCTTGATCATTACGTCAAGGTTCACAACATGGTATGAGAGCGGCTGAATTGCTTACTCACTCACTAGTCTCTTTGTAGACACTATTCTAACAAAGATCCTTAGATTTTCTCTAGTCACACCCTATCCAATCATGGAGTCGGTATTAAGTGGGTATGAAATACTTGAGAAGCTTCAAGGAGCTTCAAACTATGATGTTTGGGCATATAGGGTGCGCACCGCGATCTAAGGGGAGAAAGTTTGGAGCGTCGTTGATTCGGACACTGCCCCAGCCAAAGTTGTTCCGAGCTCATCCGCCAATTCTGCTTCTGCAACGACGGATCCGTCAGCTAGACGTGGCACAAACAGTCGTGGAATCGTCCACGCTTGCACCTGCAACAAGTGAAAACCTTACTGATATGAGGTACAAGGCACTTTAAATTATTTCAACTTCTATCATACAAGATGACCCCTTGTCACTCTCTGTGTTGAAGTC
>OZ020515.1:37073834-37250744 GCA_963971425.1 Bryoerythrophyllum caledonicum | reverse complement strand
AATACGATGAGCTTGACCTTGATCATTACGTCAAGGTTCACAACATGGTATGAGAGCGGCTGAATTGCTTACTCACTCACTAGTCTCTTTGTAGACACTATTCTAACAAAGATCCTTAGATTTTCTCTAGTCACACCCTATCCAATCATGGAGTCGGTATTAAGTGGGTATGAAATACTTGAGAAGCTTCAAGGAGCTTCAAACTATGATGTTTGGGCATATAGGGTGCGCACCGCGATCTAAGGGGAGAAAGTTTGGAGCGTCGTTGATTCGGACACTGCCCCAGCCAAAGTTGTTCCGAGCTCATCCGCCAATTCTGCTTCTGCAACGACGGATCCGTCAGCTAGACGTGGCACAAACAGTCGTGGAATCGTCCACGCTTGCACCTGCAACAAGTGAAAACCTTACTGATATGAGGTACAAGGCACTTTAAATTATTTCAACTTCTATCATACAAGATGACCCCTTGTCACTCTCTGTGTTGAAGTCAAAGCTGCTGGTAGAAGATGGACTTTGAACTCGCAAAAAAAAATGTGAAAAACACAAGGGGCTCCAAGAGACGTTACCACATGTGGGAAAAATGCTAGTTTTACCACATTGTTTGTCAGGTTTAAACACTAATCGGGTAATCTCAGTCTATGTGGTAAAAAGGCGACTTTGCCACATGGAATATTACCACATGATAATTTGACATGGTAAAATGCAGTGTTTTCACACATGGTAAATAGCGGAGTTTTCTCACATGGTAATTTTTTCTTTTGAATATTATTTGTCATAAAACAAGTCTTTAAATGCATACTATGACCAAAAGTAATGTTGAACCGAAGTAAACATGCATTTTGTTTTTGAACATGGGAGAGACCTATAAGGTAGGGTATCCAACTCCAAGTTTGCATTTGACTTTGAAATAGCATGTCAAGAGTAATTGAGAGTCAAGAGTAATGGAGACACACCTCCGCACCTTGATATACTTGTCATTTCACTTGCCCAAGACAAACCTTATGGGATATACAAGAAACCATGATTTACAGTCAAAGTAGTAAAAGTGCAGCTTTTACCATATGCTTCAAATGGTAAAACCTTCTGAAAGTAGTAAAAACAATGTTTTTGGCTCAAGGAATGAAATTTATCACATTGTCAGTGAATAGACCTGCTAAAAGTGCAGCTTTTAACATGTCCTTCAAGTGGTAATACCTCTCGGGACCCTTGTGAAGCTCAAAAAGGCCATACTCACGAGGTATCAAGCAGCCTATGCAAGCTAATGTGGAGGCTGTGGAAGAAATCACGAGAGTAGCAGAGGTCGTAGTCAAGGCAGAAATGGTGGCTTTAGCCACTAGTAGACCTCGCAAACTAACACTACCTCGTAGAGACCATAAACCAATGAGCACCAAGGAAAACGACTAGAAGGTAGTTCCAACAAAGAAGCTTGTCATGCATGCAAAAGCCCGGACCACTGGGCCAACAACTGTGAGATGCGCATGCTCAAAGATAAGATTTGCAATCTGGAGATCGGCCTACGCTCCAACTCTTCCAATTGGAGGTGGTTAGGTGAGGAGCACCTAGTTGACAATGAAGAGCAAAAGGAGCTCGAAGAAGAAGATGCTTCAATTGAAGAAGAAGAAGCTTCCCTTGCCGAGATACTGGACGTCTGCGCAACAGATATCCATTAATCCAACTCTGACAAGAGACTCGCAGAGTGGTACCTCGACAACGGTGCTAGTGCACACATAATGGGGAAGAGAAACCTATTCTCTAGAATAGAACTAGGACCAAAAATTAGTGTCACCATAGCAGGTGGCCACATGTTACATGTATCCTCCCAATGAATAGTTACACTTGATGGAAATAGATTTGTGCGTAGAAGTAAATGTTGGACATTCTCCAAACAAGGACCCAAAAGTGTGATTTTTATTGGCTCTAGAGCTAGAAGAAACAATCTTTACCGCATGAACACATCAATTCTCGCACCTAAAGCCCTAGAAGCAAACATTAGTAGCTATCAATCTCAACAAGCCCAAATTTGGCACAACCGAACCGCTCACGTCAACTACCAATGCATATATAAACTCTCTAGGCAGAAACTAGTCACAGGACTTCCCCTTCTACCCAAAAACAACACACAACTCCAACTCATGCACCTTAGGAAACACCACAAACATAATTAAGAGAAGGTTGTGATTCTACCATTTTGAATAATGTTTTACCTTTTACTCTAGATACTCGAATGTCTTCGATAAGAGGTAAAACTTCTAATACAAGCATTGGACAAGCCTCTACATATTTATCAATTAAATCTCTTTTTGAGGTTCAATTTCCTACTAGTTCTGCTAATTGTAATGGATGTATACGAGTTTTTTCTCAGACTGAAGCAACAATACGGTTAGCCGCAAATAATGCATCAAAGCCATTATCTGTTATAATAATACAATAATCTGCATAATATAATGGAGCAGCAAAACCGCCACAAACTACATCACCTCAAACATCAAATAAAATAATATCATATTCATAAAAAAACATTTAATTCTTTTAATAATTTTACCGTTTCTCCTACAACATATCCTCCGCAACCAGCTCCTGCTAGTGGTCCTCCTGCTTCAGAGTACCTTATCCGTAAGCAAGCCACACAACCACCACTAGACCACTAGCATTATTTCGCTTAGATTTGTGTGGTCCCTTCTTGTATACATCACTCTCCGGTTCAAGGTATTTCCTTACTTTTATCGACGATTTGACGACTACTCGCGCAAGTTGTAGGTGTACTTTCTTGCTGCAAAGAGCACTACATTTGAGACCTTCAAAGTTTTCAAGCGCATGGTAGAGCGCAAAATCAGCCTTAAAATTTCCTATCTTTGCACAGACAGAGGCGAGGAATATCTATCCATGGAGTTCAACAACTATTGCCAAGATTTGGGGATTAGGAGACAACTTGCAGCGCCAAGAACACCACAACAAAACGACATAGTAGAGCGCAAGAATAGGCACCTGTGTGAGACTATGGGTACGCTTCTCTTTTGCGCCAATTTGCCGCCATATCTCTGAGAGGAGGCGCTTCGCACAGCAAATTATGTATCCAACCGTGTTCCGCACCAACTTGCCTTGAATGGTGTCACACCGCTAAGGCCCTGGTCAAGTCAAAAACCTCACATTTTCCACTTTAAAATACTTTGCTGCCAGTCTTATATCTTGCTACATAACAAAGACAAACTTCAACCCCGATCCCTTCCTTTGATCTTAGTCGGTTACGACGATCACACCAAGGGATATTGGTGCTTTGATCATGTTAGACAAAAGTCCATCATTTTGCAAGATATTCGCTTTGATGAATCTAAAGTTGGCTTATCAAGCTCAGCAATTCCTTCCTTGATCAAGGACCATCTTTTTAGAGCCTTCCTAGACTTGAACATTCCTCATCATAGTGAAGACATCATGCCCTCGGCACCAAGATTACCTCCAGTGGCAACTCAAACATCGACAACCAATCTTAACAAGTCCTCAGCTAGAGCTAGCTACAGTTTCAACCCTACTCCAAGTCGTGCTGGCTCGGACAGTCACCGCCCAACCCCCTCATAATTCTAGCCAATATTCCACCCTCGCCTAAATCCAACAAGCATCCCAACCTCACCGCCATCATCCCAACCTCTCTCCCAAATTTAAATCCCTCCAAACACCAGCCTTCCTCTCTACGCAAATCCACCCGCACTAGGAGACAAAACGTGTATTAGATGACTATGTGCTCTCGGGTTTCCTCGGACGACATTAACATATGCTTAGCTAAAAATACACCCACCTTAGACATAGATGATATCAACTTCCCTGAAGCACAACAATACCCTGGCTAGAATTAAGCAATGGAAGAGGAATAGAATCCATTAGGAAAAATGAAACATGGAATCTCGTCCCACTCCCGCTGGAAAGAAATCCATTAGTGCAAAGTGGGTGTTTAAAACCAAACCATCTCTACCAAGGCAACCTCCGTGGCTCAAAGCTCGTCTCGTTGCCAAGGGCTTTGAACAGTGGTATGGAATCGACTATGACAAGATTTTTGCCCCTGTAGATATATGGTCGACAATTCGTACCCTGACCGTGCGCATAGCACGCTTAGGACATGACTTCTTCCATCTAGATGTCAAAATTGCGTTCCTCTACGGCCATTTACACGATGAAGTGTACAAAAAACAACCTCCAGGCTTCTCCATATCAGGAAAGGAACACCTTCTCTATCGCCTAAAAAAGGCTCTCTACGGGCTGAAGCAGAGTCCGCATATGTGGTACAAGAGACAAGACACATACCTCAAAACTTTAGGTTTCATCAAGAGCACTAGTGATCCTAATCCCTACCTCTTCCATAAAGGCAAAAAACAAATAGCACTAGCAGTGTATCTCAATGACTTTGACCTCACAAGGCCACCTACAAACAAAGAGCCTTGGTTATTCAACAACTTAACGATGAGTTCCACCTAACTAACCTAGGGCTCATCAAGCGTAACCTCGGAGTAAACTTCAAGTTCATGTTCTCCGAAATTTTCCTCCATCTGCATGATTACACATTCAAACTTCTCAGCGACCATGGCTTAGAAACCTATAAACCTACGTCCATTCTTCTTCCCTCGAACCTTCACCTTACAGAGGATATAAATGCACCATACACAAACCAACACGACTACTATAAGTTGGTAGGAAAATTAATTTTTTCGGCCACAACTAGACTTGATCTAGCTTACGTAATAGGCGTAGTTTCCAAATACATGTCTTGACCTCAAGTACCACACCTACAGTGGCTCACAAAAGTTATGGGCCACCCTCTATGAACATGAAAATTAGAAAATATCTTCTAAACTAATGAGAATTAATAGGTAAGATTAGTCATAGAGACCACATTTGTTGTGAGGAACATGTGGTTACAATTTTATAAAAAAAAAATTACATTGAAATGAGAAATTAAAAGAACTGTACAACAACCATGGCCAAGAACTTTTGTTGATTTGATATGAAATCATGAAAACACAAACTAAACTTGATCAAAGTGTATGCAATGAACTTGAAAGATAGTAAGTAGCGGATGGTACATCATCTACAAGTCTACCAACGTGTGTATCCACCCTTAGCTGCAAGAAGATCAACCACCCTTGTTGGCATTGTGCAAATGAGCTTCTCTACATATTCCACTTCAATGTTCTGCCAAACGACTTGGATCTTCTCCCACAAGTCATCTTTGCATGTTGGCGAAGTGCCACACAACCTTAAGCGTCTATCTACTTCATTCTACAAGTGCTCAATGGGATTTAAATCAGAAGATTGTGGTGGCCACTCCAACGTGGAAAAATCTTGCCTCTCCAACCATCGTTGCACAAGACCAGATGTGTGCTTTGGGTCATTATCATGCTGGAAGATCACTTGTACTTCATCAAGATCTTGTCTCCCAATGGTATCCAGCAATTGCGAATCCAAAATGTCAAGATAAACTTGCAAATTCATGATGCCATCAATGCGGTAGAGATTTCCAACACCTGCCCAACTCATGCATCCCCATACCATAATGCTACCACCACCATGTTTAATCGTAGGCTGCACATGACAATCACGAAGAGGCTCTGTAGGATTTTTCCAACACCACTGACGGCCATCTGAACCAAAAACATTGAACTTTGATTCATCTGACCAAATGACATGGCTCCAATCTTCTACTTCACATTCCTTTGAAGCCTTTGCCCATCGTAAACGCTTATGTCTATGTTTTTTTGTCAACAATGGTTTCTTCTTCTTTACTCTAGATCCAAGCCCTTGCCGCCGGAAACATCGACGGACAGTCTCGTTACACAAACGAAGACCCTGAGCTCGCAACTTACGACCACAACTACTGCATCCTGATTTTGGCTCATTCAACATCCTCACAACAAGTCTCTCATCACGTATGCTCAGAAGACGTGGTCTTCCTGATCGTGGACGATTGTGCACCCGTCCATCTTCTTTGTATCGTGCTAGAATGCCCCCAACTGTGCTACGAGGAACTTGAAGATGACCTGCTATAAAATGTTGAGAGAATCCTTGCTCACTCAAAGCTATAACTTGTGAACGCTTATAAAAACTAGTTTTCGTCATCTTGACCACTCAAAGTTGTGAAGGCTTGCAACATACGACCTGTAAAAGCTCTCAAAGATCTCTATGCACATAGAAAACACAAGTGAAGCATGAAGCCACTGGAATCAACATATCTAGTTGGCCACCTTCAAGATTCATTGAACCCCTCCTACAAAAATGCAGCACTTGTATCACCCACAGGAAGCCAGTTGCTAGTGTAGCACATGATGATGATTCAGCATGCCAAATTTGGAGTGAAAATTCATCGTTCTGAATTTTCAGTTGCATGCCAAGTGGCTTCAAGCTCAATGGCCAGGAACTTTTGTGAGTCACTGTAGAAGCAGCAGTGCACATACTTAGATACATCAAAGGAAGAGCAGACCTAGGACTCTTCTACAAGAAAGACACCACAAACGAAGTTTCCAGATTTACCGACAAGGATTGGGCCCTGTGTTTTTCTACCAAGATTATCATAACGGGCGGATCATGGTCAACGGACGGGACAGGCGAACGGGCAAACCGGACTGGACGGGCAGATGGTCCGGACGGCATGTCTCAAGTAGGCCTTGTAAGTTGTAATTTGTCCAAGGCTAAAACAAACGGTTGTAAAAGACTCATCACTTTGTGACATGTCATTCCACGTTGGTACAAGGGTGCGAACCTAGAGGCCTGGCAAAAACGGAAGGTTTTGGCGCACAGAGAAGGCGGGCGTGGACGAAAGTGTGGGGCACAGACAGATGGTCCTGGTGTTGACGTCTTATAGGATCGCAAACTTAATCCACTCAACGATGTAGGCGAGTGAGGCTAGACATGCCTTTGAAATGCACTTGGGCCTTGGCCATGGCATTCTCTTCCCATGCATTGGAGAAACCATTAAATGCAGGCGACTCTTATTTTTAGTTCTAAGAAGATCTTGACATACCTCAAAAAACACACTAATTTTGTCTTTGCTAAGAAGTAGAAAGGAAATCTATATTTAAAGTATAACTTTAGACCTTGGATCTCAATATTGAGGTTGAATGAGGTATTTTGAGGAGGTGAGCCCTTCTCTTAATGGCACCATCTCATTTCAAGAGGTCTAGAGGTTTTTTTTAGAAATTTGTTAGCAAAATTTAGGGCCAATATATCCAATTTATTGTTGGAGGCCCTTTTTGGCTATTAATAGGTCCGCATCCAAAAATCAAATAGGGGCCAAGTTTTTAATCCATCCCCCTCCTCCACTTGCTTGTGCAACCTCAAAATTGATATCCTTCGACCTCTAAGCGTAAGCTCTTGAAAAGAAACATGTCTACTATCTCCCCATATTTTTCCAAACCCATGTAAGGCATTTAAAATGAATCCAATGTTAACAAGGGAAATAGAAAGAGAAATGAAAAGGATCAATTTTTTTTTGAAGTATTGCACCTGTTAGAGAACTAAGAATCAAATGGAAACCATCAAACATTAGTGTAAAGATGACTTTTCTAAATTTCAAATAAGCTACATAAAAAACATAGAAAGTAAAAGTTCAATTGTACAAAACTCGTTCAAAATGATTTTTATGTAGGAGAATGATTAAATACGAATCATATGAAGCTCTTTTGTAATACTATATAGAAACAAAATGAAGAAAGAAGTTAATAATTGCATTTTATATTGCTAGAAATTTTGCTAGAAGTTTCTATTGACATTTAGATTTTTGTACATATAGAGAATATTCCTCTCCCTAACCCAAAGATGCTTGTCGAGATTCTACTTGTTGGCGTCTTCTCATCCTCAAATTGACTGCCTCAAAGAAGGCGCCTACAATCTCGCCAACAACGCGACAATCATCTAAAAATAGAGCAATAACTTATATCCTTGCACGTGAAAACATTAGCTGTGTCCACGTTTATACATTTCCACTACCACGATCAAACACAACACAGACTTGCCCAACTTTCTTCATATTCATTGTTGTCAAACACTACTTATTGTTGCACCTTAGCTCCAACATTGGACACATAGCTCGGGAGAGAGTATTTGCACTTTGTTGCATGCACTCCTTTACGTTCATCCATTAGACGTAGTTTCATCTATCTCTATCTGCTTGGTACGTGGGGTCCACTGTACAGTACATTGATTCTACTGATCCCGGTTACTGTAGTTAATTAGTGGTCACAATATATATGTAGTCACATAGTTCTGTTGTAACTCTCTTGCTTATCTCTTTGCTATAATACGATGAGCTTCACTTTGATTATTACGTCAAGGTTCACAACACACTTAGAGTTGTCTACATAGACGGACAGGAGCCCAAAGACATTGTACGGACGGACGAACAGTCGGACAGACGGACAAGACAGACAACACCCTTATCGGTCAGATGCCTTGAATATTACAGAGAATATTCCTCAAATGTATATGAATATTTTCAAATGTCTTGGAATATTCTAGAATATTCTCTACCGGACAGACACTACCAGACGGATGGACGCTGAAACAACCATGAACACACGCTGGTTCTTCAATCAATGGCTTCATGCTCATGAAGCAGTAAACACAAAAAAACACATGCTCTTCTCAATTGTGACAAAATATGCAAATATAGAGTTTCTCTAGTTGCGGCAATTTCATTAAATATTTTCCCAGTTAATTCGGCAAGCATTTTTCTAATTAATAAACACCAAAATAGAGGTTCACCTACGGTAGTATGATTAGTACCAGCCTTATTTTTTGTCGATCTGGAGCCAAATTGCAAAAAAAAATACCAAAAAAAATGGAAAAATTATAGATTCATGTCGCTAAAACTTCATTGATGGCCCTTGCTATATCGCCATATTGTCACTAATGAACAGCCGAGACTCCATCCTATTGCCAAAAAGGATGTACAATTCTTTGATTATGGAGAAGAATTCTTATAAATGGATATTTTATGGAGAAAATTTGGTTTTGTATGGTTTCAGGAGAAAGCCAAAAATGCTACAGCTCCCGAGCCTCTGTAGCCATTGTGGCTATTCTACTAAAACGAAAAAATGACAGCTGATTACCGTAGGTGAACCTCTAGTTCGGCTTAAAATAATCAGAAAAGTCCATGCCAAATTAAGTGGAATTTATTTTTTTGAAAATGCCGAATTTATTGGAAATGTATATTTACAGATTTTGTCATATTGAGAGACATCAAAGGGGATTAAGGCTTGGAAAGGCCTTCATTCATGGCCTCTCATGCATGAATTCTTGGATTTGGAATCCCAAGGTCTTCAGTTCAATCCCCATGGACATCAAAGTAGGTAAAATATGGACATCAAAGTAGGTAAAATACAATAGTCTATGACTTCTTGCTGAAAATTACATTATTATTATTTTGAATGGCAAATGTTATTTTTTCACTTTAATTAGTTATTTGGCATTAAAATGCCAAACCAGAGGTTTACCAACGGTAGTACCTTTCCGATTTGGGAAATGTGAAAAATGTGCTTGATAATGCATACACAATATAGTGACTGGGAAGTCTATTGGAGTTCTTTCGTTGATGCGGGCATCAAGAATAGTAGCTGACTTCCAACAACTTCACTGAAATATTATAGGTCGAAAGCAAAAAAATCATAACACATATAACATGCAATTAAACAATTATGCACTCACCATTTAAAAGTGCACTTAGGAACCACGACGGCCATGGCTCACCAAAAATCCCACATTTGAAATTTTTTTGTCTATTTTGAAAAAAATTAAAGTTCTTGGATCAATATTTGTGTGCAATTAAAAAATTAAATTTAATAAGGTGTTAAATTGCTTTTTCAACAAATTTTTAGTGGATCATCGTTGAACTTTGATAAATGTCTATTTAATATCATTGAACAAAATTTTGTGAATACCTTATAAGGATTGTAATGTAGAAAAGATGCAATCATCCAAACAGAATTTTGCCAATTGATATGAAGGAATTCCACATGGTACATGATACATAAGAAGAAGACAAAAAAAAGGCATTTATACATGCACTTGGTGATGTAATTAATCAATAGTAAAAACTTATAGCATTTATTATTTAATTAGTGTGCCTACACTATACATGATATTTAAAGTAGTACTAAAATTCCACTTCTTATATGTATAGCGGGAGGAGAGTAGGAAAGGAGAGGAGGGGTACAGGAGAGGAAAGAGGCCCCAGGTTTAGGTTTGGTGGTGTTAGGTTGAGGATGGCCGCAGGTTTAGGGTTTTGGAGGTTTAAGATTTCGCGGGTTTGGGGCAACGACATCGAGTTTAGGACTCCAGGGATGTGCGTGTGTACACTTGTGTGGAGGTGAGAAGGGAGTATTGTAAGGGAGGGGGTGTGAGCAGCGGCGGATTAGGGTTGCGCAGGGGTGAAGTAGCGGCGAGGATTAGGACTCCATGGATGTGTGTGCGCACACTCGTACGGGAGAGACGAAAGGAGAGTGTATGAGGGTGTGAGCTGTGGTGTAGGATTTGAGGTGGGGGAGAGGCTATGAGCGGCGGAGGAGAGAGGCTGTGAGCGGCGGGGAGAGGGTGTAGGGTTTGAGGTGGGGGGAGAGGCTATGAGTGGCGGAGGAGAGAGGCTATGAGTGGCGGAGGAGACAGGCCGTGAGTGGCGGAGAGAGGGTGTGAGCAGCGCAGGAGAGAGGTTGTGAGCGGCGGGGAGAGGGTGTAGGGTTTGAGGTGGAGGGAGATGGCTTGAGCGGCGGCGGGGAGAGAATGTGAGTTGTGAGGAGAGGGGAGAGGGTTTGATCTAGGAAATTTCAACCTAGTTTTATCGGTCATCTATCCGAGGCCTATTCCTTCACCATCCCGCTTAACTTCAAGGTTGCTCAACTATCTCCAACGGGCTTCTACTAGCCTTGGTGATATTCAAGGTTTGGAAGTTAATATCTTTACACTTATTGCTTCGTTTCACAAATGATTTGTTGCACTCACATCAAGGTATGGTATTTCATTATATGATAGTATAAACACGTAAGAAAACAATGAATCACCAAAGTATTGGAAGTGATATACGACTAATATTGTCTTATGTTTCAAGATGTAGCGAACCAGAGGATGTTGTCACATTTCGAGGGGCCTTTTCATCAATGATGTCATTTAAAGATGTGTTCTAATATAATGGTGATGGCGTAACGCACACACGATACGGTGAACTTGGCGGTTACATATATGTCCAGTGTGCATCTGTTAGTCTTGGAGATCGTCCAATATAGAAAGACAAGTTAGCTCATAAGGTCAATTATGTCATGAAACACTTATTAGGAGCTACTTCGCTAGAAGGCGATGAGTGCCTTAAAGTGATACCCTACTAGAATAGACATGATGTTTAGGGTGGTAAGATAGGCTAGTATAGTATGATTGATATGTTGGCTTTAGATATGGCATGTTTCAGTATAGCATTTTCTATTTGTGGTTATCTAAACCTAAATTATGTATGTTTTTGCATATTATTAATAGTACTTATAATTGTATATGTAGTATGATACTTCAAACCTGTATTATAATATGAAATGTGTATGTATAGATTTTAAGTACATGAACGATGTCGTGTCCAAAAAAAAACAAGAACCAATTTTGTAATCATATATTCTACATAAGTTTAAAACAATAGTTATCATATATTTTGCATATTAATCACGTACATATACATATTTAACACAATATGTAACGCAACATGTAATGCAACATGTAACACAACAAACACAAAAATTTAATACAAAAGAGTTCAACATTTAAAAAAAAAACAAATTGGAGGAAAAATCTTATGGTTTTTGAGTGTCGATTAGTGCACTTGGCCAAGTGCATAATTGTTTAATTGCGTGTTTTATAGTGTTATAACATATAACACTCATAAAACTTGGTCTCAATAATTAATAACAATTATATTTTCATCCATGAGACCATTCATCATCCAATATTTTCATCCATTTGGTCCTTTATAATCCAAAATAATCACCATAAACTGTGTTTTAGCCAACAAATGATATTGCCCTCTGCTATGTTTAAATGTTTTACTACCCCGCTCCTATTTAATGTTCCTAATATCTCCAATTCTTCCAACTTTAACACTTACAGAAATATAATTGATGAAGTAGGGAGCAAGACATGTTAGAACACTTAATAGTGTAAGTTTTCTGGGCATGTAATTTTTATAACATGTATGGAATTCTAACACCTAAAAAGGTATCATATAAAGAGTGTAGACTGTAGTGAAGTTTGAATGATGCTAGCATAATTTCCGTAAGCTAGACAAAAATTCTCTTGATCATACTAATACGTGAATTTCTTTTGGTGAATTAGTGTTTGACCCCTAAAAATCCTTGACAATTTCTATCCAAAAACACTCCAAAGCACTCCAAAACTGCCATTGCCAGAGTGGATCATGAAAATTGATCTTTTTGGTGCTTTTTTGGACTTTTCACCCTAAAATCTCTAACAAGACTTCAAAATAAACATTTCGTAAGATTTTGGTTGAAATCCACCATATGGATATGAAGATTATTGCATTTGAAGTGAGAGAAATAGCTTTCTTCTCCCCTTGCTTGATAGGGTGAGCCCACTTTGACTAAGCATATTTTGGAACTTCTATACTAGAGAGTCTTCAAATCCTTTATCTATTATGACCCATATGAAGTTAGCTAATTGTGTGCAAAAAATTAGGTCCAATTGAGGGGTGAAATATGTTGAAATAAATAAGTTTGTGCATGGAGGTACAAAAATTTGACAATGACTAGCACCATATTCATTATATTGGGAGCCTCTGAGAATAATATTTGAAGCTTGAGTTGACATAAACATGCAAATATTTAGTGAATTTGAACAATGCAAATTTTCCAATATTTACAATATGGGTACATATTCAGCTTGAGTCAACATGAAAGTGCACAAACAATTACTATTAGGAAAACCATTTAAAGTCTTGGAAATCTCCCAATATAATGAATATGGTGTTGACTAAGATAATTTTGTGGTAATCTTGTTCAATACAAGTTGACATATTTGAAAATCCCAATAGTTCAAATCTAGCATTCTATCTTTTTTTAATTTAGATTAAAATGAGTATAATTAAATTACTAATTCTACTTCATTTTCAAAATTTTATTTGAGTGATATTTGATAAAGAAAAGCTTGTAAGTAGGGTTTCTTCATTAAATATTGAACGTGTCATCTCACCCACTTCACCACTATAGTCAAGCCTAGTCTTAAAGGATAAGTTCACACTATTAAAAATTACTTAATAATTTCAATTGCCAAGCACCATTGTTTGTGTGTTGGGCGGGGCTTGGTATGCGTGTCTTGCGACTCTTTTTAGTGCTCAAATTCCAATCTACTTGTGTGGCAAACCCTTGGGTGGAGCCTGGTCTGATAGTCGGTCTTGCGACCAGTTGATAAAGCCCTATTGGCCGATTAGTTGGCAGGCCTTTTCAGAACCGTTTAACTTAAAAAAAGAAAAGAGAAGGGTATGTTCCCTAGGTCTTCCTTCCACCCATTATTTTGGGTTTCTAACCCTTCTTCTAGCCTCCGTGCCCTTACTTGTTGCCCCTCTCTCACACTTGTTCTTCATCGGTTCACAAGATTGTCCATATCGCCCAAAGTTCCCATTACAACCTTGAAGGCTAATAAGGAGACCAAAAAAATTCTCAACAATGCTTCCATTAAGGACAACCTCGTATAACAAATGCCTCAGAGAATCCTACGTTTTGACCCGCTCAAAATGAAAGTAGTTTCCGAGGGTGAAATGGGCTGTAGGGGTTAGCCTAAACATATACTAAATAAGAAGGGCACTGGCTCACGATCAACTTCCTGGCTTTTGTTTGCAATGGCTAAGCAAATGCCATTAACTTGTGTTGACTTTCTGGTGAACAGAACCGTGATGATAAACTCAAACTGTATAATTGACAGAGATACTAAGTCACATGCATCAGGAAAGACTGCTCACGGTCAGTACCGCACATGACTGCAGGAAACGTTACAAGGTTAACCCATGATTGGACATAACCCAGTTTGAAGGTACAAGTGAAGACGTGCCGGTGCACTAGAGCGCGCACCATGCTGATTCCACAAAGTCATTTTGCTATGGCGAGCCTGTCGTCAACGAAGATTGAATCTAGCTTACTTATTTCGATGAAATTTTGACATGAAATTTGTCCACAGTAGTTATAAGTAAGCAAGGCGGTTCTGGAGTCTGAATTCGTACTTAAATCTTTTGAAAGCCGATCCCATGGTTAAAAGAGACTCTAGAACCACTGAATCGTTCTCTGCCTCACCTCTCATCCAGTAAAAGCAAATCCAGCGTTGTCCAATAGTGTACCGCTGGGTTCATGCTCTTGGAGGGGCCACTGTAGACAGCTCTGTTGAAACCTTGTCAACGAAGACTTGTAATGCATCAGCAACAGGTGCCACCAGAAGCGACGATCTTTAGTTATATAACTTACTCTGAAAAGATCCCTCAGCATCATATGCATATGTACCGGGATGAAGTTCCGTGTAAGTTGCGCTAATTGCATATTCATAACTTAGTACTCAGAAGCTCCTACGAGAGCTCTTTCGCTGTGTCCGAGAAGAGAAAAGGTCTCACGTGCACATGGGAGGCGTTTCCTGCTGACCTGCCCCTGGTTCATCCTCCTACGACGTGGCCCAGAAGAAGAATTGAACACCACCAGCATAAGGCACTTACTCGTGTAGTCGACGTGTACGCAGCAGACACTAGAGGAAGCGCGTTATGTAATATAGAGTTTAGGAGCACACAAATGTTCAGCAGCAGGCTCGGATTAGTTTCTCACACCGCTCAGTTCGTGGTTTGAGTGCGCCTGTATTAGATTTCCAATTTCCTAGCCCTGTGCGGTGATTGACTCCGTTGCGTGTTCTCAATAGAGCAGTGGAAATTTTAAAGGCTCTGGAGAAAATTAGAGATCTGAAGAAATAATATGATTGGAGGAGTTATAATCCATTGATGGCACAGATCTCCAGGTCGAACAGAGTATGAATTTTACCGCGAGTAGAGTTGCCAACAGTTTGAATTCATGCGCACTCGGGATTCGAGTTTCATGAAGTCGGAGAGTGGAACTTGGTGATCTAGTTTAGTTTTAACGTTCGGGTTACATGTTTGTTGCGTCTAGAAAGGGATGGAGAGGCTTATTCGCAAGTAGAGCAAAGTTCCGGCTTTGTGAGAAAATATATGATCATGGACAGTTCTGCAGATGATGACCTGCTTCCCAAGTTGTCACGCAAAGGAGCAGACCCTGTAGTACTCGTGAAGGGACATGGCGTTGGAGTGACTAGCAAAGGTTGGCCAGGAGGCGGGTTCGGGTTTAGGTTGTCGATGAAAGAGTACGCTGCCTGGCACTCGCGGATAATCAAGCTCATCTTCCTCGGTTTGCTTGTCGGAACCGGTGCCATCCTCGGCGTCATGATCACCACTTTGAGCACGGTCGGGTACCTCAGCAAAGAAGAAAGCGGATTTCTCGTCTCAACCTCCATTGCCTCTCCCCATTTGGAAGTGCACTCAGACTCGAGCAACCAGCAACTGACATCAACGGCATTCGCCCAACCTCCTCTTCTCAGTAACGACGCCCCATCTATTCATCCGCAGCAGGTTGTTGATAGTGAAGTCGATTCCGCTCCGTCTGTTTCACAACAGCTTGCAGGTCCTTATGGTTTGCGGCAGCTTGAGCATTCCGAGGATGCGGAAATCCATTCTGTGACTGAAAATTCTACGGATGGTGAGGACAAGCAGGAGTTGCCGTCCAGCAACTACCTGTCGGAATTGGCCCTGATGCCCTACCCCGTGGACTTGTCGACACTCTCCGATGTGTACCACGACATGAGCGACGCGGAGCTTCTGTGGCGCGCATCCGCAGGCGCAGTTCGCCACCCCCGCCCCGCCTCAGTCACGCCCAAGGTCGCCTACATGTTCCTCACCCGCGGCCTCGTGCCTCTGGCGCCCTTGTGGGAGCGCTACTTTGAAGGCCATGGCGGCCTTTATTCCATCTACTTGCACGCACACCCTAACTATCGTCCAAATTTCCCCAAAAACTCAGTCTTCTATCGCCGCAACATTCCTAGCAAGGTATGATGCATCATCTTTTCTCACTAGGATACCAGAGGACGAATCTGAGTTGATGGTAGAAGCTACTGACTCATTGATGGTAGAAGCTGACTCGGAAATCGTAGACGCTGATTTGTTGATCGTAGAAGATGATTTATTGATGGTAGAAGCTGAGTTGGTGGAAGCGTGAAAATTTGAGTTCGTCGATGGATTGTTTGCAGGAGGTATTTTGGGGAAAGTCCTCAGTGTTTGCAGCGGAGAGGCGCCTTCTGGCGAACGCCCTTCTAGACGCGGCGAACGAGCGCTTCGTGCTACTCTCCGAGTCGTGCATTCCAGTGACGCCGCTGCCAGTGGCATACAAGTACTTTATGGAATCCAAGCACAGCTTCGTGGAGGTGTACGTGAACATGGGGCGGGGTGGCATAGGGCGGTACAACCGCATCAAGCACCGGCAGAAGCTACGGCCCGAGATCACGCCCGTGCAGTGGCGCAAGGGCAGCCAGTGGTTCGAGCTATCGCGCGCCATGGCCGCCGTGGTGGTGGCGGACCGCAAGTACTACCCCAAGTACGAGAACCTCCTGTGCATGCACAACTGCATCTGCTACATCGACGAGCACTACCTCGCCACTGTGCTCACCATCCTCCACCCCTCCAAGCTCGCCAACCGCACTGCGCATTACATCGACTTCCACCGCAGCACCGCGCACCCGTACCAGTGGGAGCCGGCGGTCATCACAGAGCACGCGCTTAAGCGCATCACCACTGGGAACAACTGCACCTACAACGGGAAGTGGACGCAGACTTGTCACATGTTCGCGAGGAAGTTCAGTCCTGCCACTATTGAGCCCCTGCTCAAGCTTGCAGCGACCAGCTTTGCTATCCCCTGAAGTCGACAATGATTTCCCCCTTATACAGTATGAAATTTTTCCATTCAAGGTTACAGATAGTTTTAACCATTTACCGATTGTAAATATCGATGAGCGAGAGTTGAGGAACTCGACGAAGAATTGATGCTGCCGGATCAGTAAAGTGCTTCCAACCATTGTGTTGGTGACTGAACATCAGATGGTTATCTAGACAATTGAATTTCTTGCTCTGAAATCGGATTTCTGTCGAGTTGTCGTGCTCGATTGTTGGAGTTTTTTCGTGGTGTGTATGGTAGTCTACTAGTTGGTGGTTTCAGAATGAGTAAATTATATTTTGAAACTAATTACCAGCTTCGTCATACACTCACACGCTTAGCTCATAACACACAACTCATACTGCAACAACACGCTCAATGCTTCGACACAAAGGGAAACAGCAGCAACAATAGAGACAGGACAGAGTACATCCCTGACATGTTAGGGTTGCATCCAAGTAGTCCATCCGTATGTTCATTGCAGGTCAACTACTTCACTACTTTATTACGGTTCGCAATAATACAGACAGGACACAGTTCCAATATCATTCGATGTTATACGCTCCATTTTCAGCTGCAGTGATTCTAAACATGTGATTAGAAGTGCTTGTGTTTTGTGAAAGTTTGATCTTCTCTGTTTTCAAGTCGCAGAAGATCGTGAGTTTATTTGTTTGTTTCATGCAAAGTAACGGACACGCAAGAGACTTTATCCCATGCGTTAGGAAGTGGGCGACCGATTCAAGATGCTTGCATTAAAATATTTGCTCCAATCAAGCGGTCAACCGAATCGTTGTGGCTTTGAAGTATCATTGTATTCTGATCATAAATATGACTAAGGTGAGATCATAGGCGACATATTGTGAGCTCACAAGTAACTCTTTGTCGAGGACTACAACTTCAGCCAATTGTCTCATCTTTACATACACAGACCCAGCTACAATTTTCTGAATTCAAGACCTGGCTAGCTACCTTCACCTAGTCCATAGGCGAGTACCACTGACTTCCAATGATCGTTCCTGGGATTATGCCTGAGCATAATTCTTGATCAATGGATACTATCGTGATCGATCGCGTGGCTGCTCTTAAAAGACTTAGCTGCCTTTTGCCACGACTCCCAATCAGGGCTAGCGATGGAAACAGCCTTCTTCCAAGCTGGCCGAGAGGTGATTTCCTGCCACCAAGCTGCGACATGCTTTCTAGAACTCAGGAGCTCCGGCTTCTCCACGACATTGAAGTAGAGGTAACCGAACGGCAGATGTGCCAGGTCCGCTATGCTCACGAAGTCTCCAGCCAAGTACTTGTGCTTGGAGAGATGCGCCTCGTAAATGTCCAGTATGTTTCCCAGCTTCTCGGTGGTTTCCTCCACCACTTTCGGGTCGGGCGACGTCTTGAAAAAGGCAGGCTTGAACAGAAGCTCCTTGACGAGCGTCTGAGCCGTTGGGACCCATGTCCCACTCTCGACATCCAACCACTGGTCCACCTGCGACCGCTCTTCGAGGGTAGATCCATACAGATTGGGCGACCCTTGGTCCTTGTATTTGTCTGCAATGTACCGCATTATGGCCCTGGACTCTGGACATCGCCAAAAATGAGTGTTAGACCTTCTGTGCCTTTAGAACATAATGCACACAATATCACAAGAAGTTGATTCTCGTAGCTGATATCTAAGCGCTAATGAGGTGATAGTAGTCTGATACCATTGTAATATTAGGGTGATACTGAGGCGGTGCACAATCCTGTGAAGTCTGCAGAGCTAATCGTAGCATCATTGCAGAGTAAGGAGCTTACCGAATATTTTGACATCGCCATGTAGCAGAAGCGGAACCAATCCGAATGGCTGCATCATCAAAGTCCAACCGCAATTTGGTAAACACATGGAATGTTTATGAAAAGCGGTGAACCGTTGCGATCTAAAACGGAAACTCAAAGTTTAGACGAATTGTTGACCATCGTCTCACCTGCACAGCCAGATACTCCGGCGTCTTATGCTCTCCTTCCAAGATGCTGACCTTCACAAGCTCAAACTCAACATCCTTCTCATGCAAAACGAGGAAAGCCCTGATGGAATGCGGAGAGTAGTACGTCCCGTACGCCTTGACAGCCATGATTTCTTCACCTCTCAAGTACTTGAATCTGAAAACAGTAGCGAAATGTCTTCTACGATATCACAATCCCTGTGAAGTTGCACAATGAACTCAAAAAAGTTGTTACAAGAGCTAGATTATCTAGATTAGTAGATTAAAAGGTACGACTCTTGAGATACCCAAAAGTCATAACCCTCACATGTAAACCTCTTAAAACAAAAGTACAAGACAGACAATACAAGGCCAAATGCGCACAACAAGACCAAGCAAATCAAAGGAGAACTAGCTCACCGGAATATGAAGGATCGGTACGAAAGCTCAACAACTTCGGCTCGGCTGTGGCAATTCAGCGATCCATTGGCTGCTTAAGTAGTGGCTGCACAGACTCATGAGTGACCAAGCCTGACGAGTTTCACCAAGCTTCCGAGTGAGTTTCCTGATGCAATCGAAATGCATCTCGAGAAACTCACACTGACGTATAACCTCATCGATTTCGGGGATTGGATCGCAGCAGACAATGGAACTGAAGTTAAGAAGTTGAAGTACACAAAGCGTGGCTGCTGATGGATGCTACCGTCATGTGGACCCCGAGGAGCAGAAAGATGTGCAAGCTCGAGACGGGGTTCATGATGACGACCGCGGCGACGAAAGTGAAGGACACTTCCGTCGCATGTGAGAAATAAAATAGGACAACCCAAAACGGACCAGCGACCCAATACCGCTCCCTTCTATATCCTTCCTAGATATCAAGATTCCAGGGAGAAAATAGAGTTCTCCTGAAAGTGCTTCTCCAATGGGCAAGTCAGGAGGAATATGGTGGCATAGAGTATGAGATGTATAAGAGCATCTCCACTCCTGGCGTGGAATTTTCCACGCTAGGTCGGAAAATCTACTCCACGCTAGGAGTGATTTAGGGTTTGGCGTTATGAGAGCTCCACCGCAAGCTCCAAATTTTTCAACCCAAAAAAACACTTTCACCTTTCACCTCCCGCCACCAATGACACGGCGCCACGTGTCACCATCAATGATATGGCGCCACGTGTCGCAAGGATATGGGTGTGTCGCCAACATCAAAAAATGGTGCACTCCCCCCATCCAAGGAGATTTTGGTGTGCCATGCACCAAAACTTCTGAAATTTTATAAAGTTTCCCCGTTTTGAGGTGTTGGGTGCAACTTTTTGACCTCACAAAACTCCAATTTGGTGGTTCTCTGTCTCCGGGTGGAGATGCTCTAAATGGAAAGAAAGAGAGCATGAGGAAATTTCATATCGCCTTTTTATGCACCAATGAAATGCTTTGCAATCAATGTTCTTGGGCCCTACCCCATGCAAGCTAAAGCTCCCCTATAGTACCCTAAGTTCTCACAGGGTTGACAATAGTTTCCCCAAACCTTTCCCAAGGCAAGACACAATGTGCATGTGGTCCTGGTTACTAACATAAGACCCTAAGATTTGGGGTACCTATCCAGTGTATTTTGGTGACTTTCAGGAAAACTCAAATGTAGCTTGTCTTTCCAAGATGTATGCATTGACCAATGAACTCAGAAGTGATGTGATGGCCGGCTACATTTCCTCCCTGGAATATAAGAAGAGTATAGAAGGGAGTGGTTTTAGTTGGGTTGCTGGTTGGTTTTGGGTTATCCTACCTTATTATGTTAAGCCTGTATTTTGCGTTTTTAGGAGGGTGGGCCTTGGTTCTTAATGGCATGGGGTCATCTTTCTGGTCCTTTATTTTGGGGTTCTGGGGCTTTTTGGTAGATTTAATGCCAATATTGGAGCATGTGGACACTATCCTTTGGAAGACCCACTATGGTAATCAAAACTTCAATAGGGGGTTCTAATTTTTTAGATGGGGCCCAATTAAATAATAAGAGGGGCAGGTTTTGTCCCTACTCCCAAAAACGCTCGTAGGGCAATTTACAGTCATCCGTCCTAGAGCTTCAATCCTTAATTGTAAGGTCAAATGACCCAGAACCACCCACTGACCTAATTCCAACTTCTATGCTCCTTCTAGATTACAGGGAGTGAATGTAGCTACCATTATAGAATATTTGCATTGATCAATGAATTTGTTTGTGATGTAATGACAACTTTTGATAGTATCACACAGATTTTGATAGTATCACACAGATTTTGATAGTATCACACAAGAATATATTTAGAATCATGATATTGAGGTGGATTACAACCATTTTAATTTTATCTTTAAGTTAATTTATTTTCCATCTTCTCCATAGAAACCTATGAAAGTAGAATTCTTGGATTTGCAGCTAGTGATAAAGGGGCTAAAGGTAACCATAATAGTAATGAAAATGTATGGGACTGCAGGGGATGGAAATTGATATCAACCTATGAGCAGCCAAAATCATGAGCAAATAATGTAGTTGGATACAACAAAATAGAACATTTTTGTGAAATTCATCACAAGGTTTGTGAAAGTAAAATTTCAAAAAACATATGTTATCAACCACTAGCTAGTTGTGAAAATTATTAAGGAAGGAATGGTATCCCAATTTTTTCAACTTGAACACAATTATATTGTCTTGGTTGGTTAAATTTTAATTCCAGTTTGATTGACTGAATTGTTTTGGGTTTGTAAATGAAGACTCATGATGCACTTTGAGAAGTTAATCATAAACTACATGTGGGATGGAGGTTCCTACCCCATTCTAATGGTTCCTAAAGAGATTTTACCAATCAGAAACCATGTTTTTTTTCCAACAATTTTTTTTGTTTTTTTTCCAAGTTACAAATTTTTTAGAAACCCTTCTAGCCCTTCAAAACCCCCTATCATTCCTGATAATTCTTCACTTCTAATCCTATCATTTCTTTACACAATAACAAACAATAGATTATGTGGATTCACTATGTCAAATAGAAGTATTCTAAGCACTCCTTCTCTCATCTTCTTATTTCCATCTAGGAATTTCTATTTATCCATCGCAATGGTTCTTAAAATATATTCCTCCAATAAAAGATTGTTGTGGCTTATTGCAGAAAACAAACTATTTCTAAAGGTTCCAAAACTTGCTTTGAATACCCATATTAAGATGTACAACTTTTTCTAGCCATTGATCATCAATTCTAGAAATGTCTACCTTCAAGGCACAATAGTTTTATTTCACTAATGTATGGTATGTCCTATGACACTACAAGCAACCCTCTCGCTCCCCACTCAAAAAGTGTTGCCTATCACTTATGCAAAATGTGGAAAGAGTGTATATTCAAAAAATGTATGCCTTTCACTGGTGTTAGGAGAGGACAATATACAACACCACCATGTCCACATGAAAGAGAGCTCTGACCGGGTGAGGTCAGCTCTTATATACTTAAGAGGTGGTTAGGTGGCATTAATAGCCAATCAGCCACCTAATTCAGTAGTGGGCGATGTAATCAAGACTGCCATAATTAGGTAGGTAAGTTTACTTACCTACCCTAATTAGGTAGGTAAGTCTCATAAATACCGCCTAACTACAGTGGACCCGGGAGTTTAAGTAAGAGTAGCTAGGCTATTTTAGGCTATCTCAACACTCCTCCTCGAATAAATGATTTTCTCGTTAAAAAACTGCGGTAAAAATGCAGAAAAAGAGTAAAATCTTTATTCGCTTGCTAACTCCGTGAGGGTCCGCATGCCAGCTGCTTTGATCAGCTTGCGGTGTTGATGTGCGGGTAGAGCCTTCGTAAGTACGTCCGCAATATTTTCTGCTGAAGCAATCTTCTTTGCTTGAATTTGCCGTGTTTCGATTAGATCTTGTGTGTAACTGAATAGATGAGGGCTGATATGCTTGACACGGTCGGCCTTAATAAATCCAGAAGAAACCTGTTCATTACAAGCTGCATTGTCTTCAAATAAAGTGATCGGCTCCTCCTGGTGTGAAATACCGCTCATCTTGAAGATGGTGTAGTGCATTGTGCGGATCCAAACCGCTTCGCGGGATGCTTCGTGAAATGCGACTAACTCCGCGTGGTTGGTTGATGTGGCCGTGATCGTCTGTTTGGTTGATCGCCAGGATATCGGCGCTCCGTTCTTGATGAATACGTAGCCTGTCTGAGATTTGCCCGTGGCTGGATCCGTCTTGAATCCGGCGTCGGCATAGCCGGTGATGGCGCTGGACTTGGTTTTGTGGAAGTGGAGGCCGAGGTCTGTCGTCCCTCGCAGATACCGTAGGAGATGCTTAACTCCTCGCCAGTGTCTATCGGTTGGCTTTTGATTGTGGCGAGCAAGCACGCTGACGGCGAAGGAGATATCGGGTCTGGTGTTGGTCGCCAAATAGAGTAGCGCTCCAACAACTGCTAAATACTTGGGCCGATCCACTTCCTCTTCCTCCTCTTCTGCTGGCCGATAAGGGTCCTCGTCGGTGCGACTTTTCCCGATCATTGGGGCGGACAGCGCGTTGGCGTCGGCCATGTTGAAGAGCAGCAAAAGCTTCTTCACGTAGGTCTGCTGATGTAGAAGGATGCTTCCATCTGGATAGTGTTGAATTTGCAGGCCAAGACAAAATGAAGTACGGCCTAGCACTTTCATCTCAAATTTGTCTGTGAGTAACTTTTCAACTCGTGCGCTAAGCGCTACGGTGCCTATTGAATTTAAATCATCCACATAAACTGCAAGAATTACAAAACCCGTCGTGTCTCTGAGGACAAATATGCACGGAAGTGCGGGGTCATTTGTAAATCCCTGCGACAGTAGGTAGGTTTTGAGATGGTGATACCAAGCTCGGCCGGCTTGTTTCAAGCCATAAAGTGCCTTTCTGATCTTGAGACCAGAATATTTTCCAGGGATAGGCTTGGTCTGATCGGGGAGAAATCCGGGAGGGGGCTGGATATGGATTTCGGCGTCTAGGTCGCCGTATAAGTATGCTGTCACCACGTCGAGCAAGCGGGTTTCTAAGGAAAGCTGGACGGCTAAGCTTAGAAGGTAGCGGAAGGATGTACTATCCATAACGGGGGAGTAAGTTTGTTCGAAGTCTATGCCGGGTTTTTGGGTGAAACCCTGGGCGACTAATCTTACTTTAAATCTGATGACTTCCCCTAGGTCGTTTCGTTTGCGTGTAAATATTAGCTTGTGTCCAATTGGTTTATCTAGCAGATTGGTCACTAGTGGTCCGAAAACTCCTCGTTTTCTAAGGGAACTATATTCTGCTTCTATGGCTTTTTCCCACTGGGGCCATTCGTCACTCTTTTGGGCCTGTTTTAATGTAAGGGGATCTGAGTCCAGGGTCGCAAGACTTGACAAAAACATTTCTACGTCGTCCCAGGGCTGTTCTAGTTCGGTGTTTAATACTGTGGGTGCCCGGGAACGGGGTGTATGGTTTAGTTTCCGTTTCTTAACGGGTTCTGATGCGGGATTTCCTGATCCGGGGACCGGGCTACGAACTATCCGGGGACCGGAGTAGAAGCCATTTGGGATCTTCTCGGCGAGGTTCTGGAGATTTAAAATCTTTCTAACTTCTGAGTCGGTTAACGCCGTACGAGGATCTGGATTCAGGGTCAAGGTTTCTGGTGATCTAAAGTTTAGATTGCTATGTTTGGTTTTGGTTTGGGCACTCGGGAATCTAGTTTCTATGAACTTACAATTCTGGAACCGAGCTTTGTGAATATCATCTCTATTGATCAGTTTATATCTAATAACACTGGGGGAATCATAACCAAGGTAAATCCCTCGATTTCTATGAGGGGTGATGGTTTTCTGTTGGGGTTCGGGGGCTGGGATCCACACTTCGCAGCCAAAGGTGCGGAGGTGGGCTACGTTCGGTGTCCGACCGGACGCCATCTCGAGGGGTGACTGTGTGAGTAATAGTGTGGGTCTTAGGCGCAGCAGGACGGCCGTGTGTAAGACGGCGTGACCCCAGAACTCAGGTGCTAAGCTAGCGTGTATTAGGAGGGGCCTAACGATCAGTTGGATCTTTTTGATATAGGCTTCTGCTAGTCCGTTTTGTGAGTGCTCGTAAGGGGCTGAATATGTGAGTGATATACCAGTTGCGGTGCAAAAATCCTCAAAAGCTTGTGATTTGAACTCTAAGGCGTTGTCCATCCTAAGAAAACAAATCTGATTATCGGGAAAATGGGTTCTAAACCGGATAATCATAGCTAGGGTTTTAGGAAAAACCATGTTACGGGTTGTGAGCAGGGAAACCTCAGCATGTCTACCCGATGCGTCGACCAAGACAAAGAAGTACTGGAACTGACCTGATTTTGGGTTGATCGGCCCACATATGTCACCGTGGAGCCGATGCAGCGGGGCGGGCATTTTTGTCGGGAGCGTCCATCGCGACGGCTGGCGGATGAGCTTGCCTTGTATACACGCCGCGCACTCCTCTACGCGCTCCGCGTCCCGTGTGCAGAGGTCGTGACCGACTAAGGTCGGGACCATTTTTCTCATCATGGTCGTCCCAGGGTGCCCCAGCCGGCGATGCCAAACATCAGCCTTCGTGCTGGTTGTCAAAAAGGACATTGGCACCCCTTTCAGGGGTAGGCATCGGGATCTACGTCCGCCATCCTCTTCCTCACTCTTACGAGCGGGGCTAGGTACAGCGCCAACAAGGGGCAGCTCGTACAGGCCGGTGGCTCCCGCGTGTGCGGTGGCAAGGAGTCTCTCACCTTGCCGTAGCTCGAGGACCTCATCATCAATTCCTACCGCGGTAGAAACGTGGATTTGATTGGCCCGTAAATCCCGGTAGCTGATCAGACTCCGGGGGGCATCCGGGACATACATTGCCCTCTTGCAGGTGAGGGGGGCTCCCCCGGGCAAGACTATGTTTGCCCGGCCCTCGCGGAATTTAAAGGTCCGCTTGCCTGCGATGGTGATTATATCACAAGTTTGCCACGGCTCGTTCCTAGTTCTGAACTCAAAGAACGCCGGGTCTTGGAGAATGGTGTGAGTAGACGCACTGTCTAACAAAGCAACTCTCGCTTTGCTAGGTTGTGACCCAAACTGTACCATATAGTTTTCTGGGTCGACATCGTTTAGCGTAAGGGAGGGGGCATCGAGAGTATGGGTTTCTCTCTTTCCTTCCCTTAAGGACTTTAACTCTCTATACATGTCGACGATATATTGTGACGCTCGACAATCCTTAAGAAAGTGCCCTGGACGACCACACTTGTGACATGACCCTCGCGATCCACTCCCTGATGTACTTGTCGACTTATCGGGTCGATGTGTGTACCTCGGGTTCTTGTCTGATTGCTGTTGATCACGACGTGGGGGGCGCCAATCGCCTCGGGATCGTCGCCTGGGAGCCTCCGCGCTGTGGGTTTCTCGCCTGGGGTTTGTCGACTTCGACGGCGTCGTCGAGTTGGGCTGCTTGCGGCTCTCCTTTACTTCGCTTGTGTGAACCTCCTTCGCAGGTCGCGCCTCGGCGTTTTTAAGGAGCATCTGCTGCTGCTTTTCAGCTAAAAGCAAATATGACATAAGCTCCGAATGTTGTGTAAATCGCATGTTACGGTACTGCTGAGCTAGAATAGCACATGCGGGGGGAAAAGTTGAGAGGGTCTTATCGATTAAGTCGACGTCGGTAACCGTGTCGCCGCAGAGGCGAAGCTGCGCGACGATGCGGTGTAGTTCGGAGTTGAACGCGATGAAATTCGGAAAATCCAGTACGCGCAGACTGAGCCAGTCGCTGCGGGCTTGGGGGAGGAAAATCGTTTCCTCATGCTTGAAGCGCGCTTCCAATGCTGACCAGAGTACCGCCCGATCTTCAACCTGTATGTATTGTTGACGCAGGGACGCATCGATGTGTCGCCGGATGATGAGAAGCGTCTGCCACTTGTAGGTGGTTGGTATCTCCGCCTCGGGCTCTCCCTCCAGCGTGACGATCAGCTCCTCCGCGCTCAAGTAGGTCTTCATATCGACGTACCAATTAAGGTAATTCGAGCCGTCTGCCTCAAGTGGGTCGAAGAAAAGTGGGGTGGTTCGTGTCTCTCTTGGTTTTATCACCGTCGCCATCGCGAGGTGGTGTGTGCCTATGGCTCTAGTGGGGGATTCCTAAAAAGCTGACGTCACTCCGGCCGCTCAATCTCTTGGTAATAAAGTCTTCTGTCTAAACAACTGTAGTGCAGATTCGGAGTGTGTCAGAAAAATGAACAGTGAAACGAATTGTGCTTTCTAGGAATATGAGCTATACAGTGCTGATAACGTGTTAGGAGAGGACAATATACAATACCACCATGTCCACATGAAAGAGAGCTCTGACCGGGTGAGGTCAGCTCTTATATACTTAAGAGGTGGTTAGGTGGCATTAATAGCCAATCAGCCACCTAATTCAGTAGTGGGCGATGTAATCAAGACTGCCATAATTAGGTAGGTAAGTTTACTTACCTACCCTAATTAGGTAGGTAAGTCTCATAAATACCGCCTAACTACAGTGGACCCGGGAGTTTAAGTAAGAGTAGCTAGGCTATTTTAGGCTATCTCAACAACTGGAAGCCGTTTCTTGTCTTTTGTGACCGGAATGGCTCACCCACATCTTAACCCCTAAAGGACCGATGTCCCCTCGGGGGACGTTTTGAGTTTGGGTAAGGTACCACGTTCTCAATTCTAGGCATTATTTTCTGAGATTTTTTATGGAATGGATAACTTTTGATTAGCTTTGCGTAGACACAAATTTCGTAGAATTCCGACTTACGGTTCAAAAGTTACAATTTATTTTCACTTACATATACAAATAGTGCAGCAGTTTAGTGTGACATATCACAAATACTGTCACCAAACTTTAATAACTTCTAAATTCAATAGAAATTCGAGTTTTTGTCCATTTAAAAAACTGAAAATGTCATCTTGGAAAGGAAATTGAGATCTTTGCATCTACCGTACGGATTTGTGAATTTCAAATATTTGAGAAGGATATTATATATGCAAAATATAAAGTGTATTGTTGATTCTCGGCACATAGGTGCATTGCAGGATTTTTTAGGACATCTTTTACACCTCTTCTACTTCTAAAATTTGGTGCACATGTGCCTAACATGATCTTTTTCAAGTTAAGACAATAAAATCACGGCCCGTAGTGCAAAAAGTTGCCATAGAAGGTGGTCGAAGTCTGTTGAAGGTGTATAGTATGACCTGAAAAAGAGACTATGTCGCACTTCAAAGGCTAATAGCTTTCAATTCGTGTGGTCAAACTTACCAAAAATTTCACCACACACTCTCATACAAGTCTAGTACAAGATCCTAGGGTTAAATTTTCAAAAAAATGATTTTGTATCATTTTGTGTTGAATGTGCTGAAAATGGTAGTTTTGGAGTGTTTTTGAGGAAAAATTGCCTTGGTCCTTTAGGGGTTAAATGCTTGAAATAGTAAGTGAAGAGCGACACAAATCTAATAGTGTGACATAGACTCATGCCCTCTTCACCTGTACAATCCTATGCCAATTGGTTCCGGATTGACATCTTGCCGGAGATCACAATCTTGAAAATGTTTGCCAAAGGCGCTTCCAAGCAAGTGAACGAGTGCGAGTGCTTTGAAGAAATAATGGCACTAGTGATGCGCACATGAATCTCGATCACAACCCCACTAGGTGTTGAAAACACTATGATGTAAGTTGCTTGAATTGCAGAGGCAATGTGCCACAATATATACAGAGAGATGACGGCTTGACCGTCCTAAACCTAATTGACAAGTAGCAGCAGTGTTGCTACAGTGTATCCGTACAGGTCATGATTTACAGTGTAGTGAGAGGTCAAACAATATGGTTTGTTTCTCCAACACCCCCGCTCAAACCAGATCGTGAGAAAAAAAATTGTAGGATTGTGGGAGCAAAATGAAATAGGTTCCCTTAGGCCAAAGACTAATTTTGAGAGATGCTTGATGGAACTTGTCGAAGACCTGCAAGATTTCTGTTATCAATAAAAGGACCTAGTTCTAGTGATTTGGTCAAAACGTCAGCTTGTTGTAGTTTGGTGGGAACATATGAAATAACAATAGTGCCATCCTCGTATTTTTCGCGAATGTAGTGATGTTCAAGTTCAATGTGTTTAGTGCGTTGATGCATCACCGGGTTCCGAACAAGCTTGATACTACTCAAATTGTCACAAAAGATAGGGGTAGGCTCCTTGGTTCCAATTTGAAGTTCGGTTAAAAGTCGTCGAAAATAGGTGATATTTCGAGTTGCCTCAGATAACACGCGATACTCGGCCTCAGTAGAAGATAATGCCAACGTGGGTTGTAATTTACTGGACCATGCCACGGGAGAGGAGCCAATTTTATATTAAATTCCAGAAGTTGAGCGTCTAGTATCACTTTCCCCCGCCCAATCGGCATCCTTAAAAACAGAAAGATGTGCATCACCTTGTGAGGGATAAAAAATGCCATAGTCAAGAGTCCCTTTGACGTAACGAAGAATGTTTTTAGGAGCTGTAAGATGAACTTGCTGTGGATTGCTCATATATCGGGAGACACATCCGACAGCATACTGAATGTCTCATCGTGTTATGGTTGCGTAAAGAAGTCCCCCAACAAGACTTTGATATGTAAGTTTGTCAACAGGGTTTGTGTTCGTGTCTTTGCAGAGTTTAAGTTTGGGATTCATAGGAGTAGACAACGGGTTACAATCCTACATGCCAAAGCGTTCAAGGAGGCGCTTAATATACGTACGTTGATGAAGGTAGATACCGTCAATGCTATAGTAGAATTCGGCACCAAGGTAAAGTTGAGCAAGACCCAGATTAGTCATTTTGAATCTGGATTCTAGTTGGACACGAAGGCGTTTGATATGTGAGATATCATCGCTTGTAATGAGAATGTCATCCACATAAAGGAGAATAATCATATATTTACCGTTGCGAATGGAAAAATAGAGATTGGGCTCCTCTTTACTTTTAGTGAGACCTTGGTTTTGAAGATATTTGTCAATTTCACCATACCATACACGAGGAGCTTGCCGAAGGCCATACAATGCTCGTTGAAGCTTGCAAACTTGACCAGAATGTTGAAGATGAGATTCAAAACCAGGAGGTAGAGTCATATAAACATCCTCATCGATTTTTCCGTTTAGAAAGGCCGTTTTAACATCTAAGTGTTGAATGTCCCATTTCTTCTTTGCGGCTAAGGCAACTATATTGCGAACAGTGGACCATCGAACAACTAGGGCAAAGGTTTCGAAGAAGTCAATGCCTTCTTGTTGCTCGAACCCACGAGCAACTAGACGAGCCTTGAGTTTGTCCGTTGTACCATTAAGGCCCTGTTTAGCTTTGAAAATCCATTTGGCGGAGATAGGTTTCTTGCCTTTTGGAAGATCAACCATTTTCCAGGTGTGATTTTCTAGAATAGAATCTATTTCTTGTTGGATAGCAATTTCCCAACCTGGATGTTTGATAGCCTCTGTAAAATTTCGTGGTTCTATGAAAGTGCCGATTTCTGCAGAGAAGAGATAGGTGTCTTTAAACCTGGTGCTGGGTCTACGTTCATGAAGTGGATATCTTCATGGAAGAGGAACTGGTGGTTCGGCTATGGGATTTGCTAGTGGAGCTTGAGGTGTAGTGGGTTCAGCAGGATTGCTATCTTGTGAGCAGCGAGCATAGAGCATAGAGCATAGAGCACTGAATTTTTGAAATTTTTTTGGTAGTGTTTTTTGATGAATTTGGAAAGGGTCGCCTATGGCCGTGGGTTCTATTTAAATTGTGTTGACATATGAAAAATAAACAGAAATTTATGACGACAATGGGCTGGGACATATGGAATTATCAGTAGTTTAGGATTGATTGGAACAATTCAATTGAAATTGGAAGGGACGCTTACGGGTGAGGATTTAGAGTTCAGGGTACTGCGACAAGGTAATAGACTAGGAAATACAATGGAAAAAACCGAATTTATATGGTTTAGGGTGGCAGGCAGTATCCATGTGATACGTAATTCATACCCTTATAATACCTTGATGATATCCATGTAATACCTAGGGGATAAAAAGTAGATACCATGGAGATATCCATTGTGTACGAACCACTCTAAATTGAAACATTCCAATTCTTCGACTACAATTGTTTAAAAAAAAGCAATGCCTAAGATACAAAGCATGTAAATTCAGAAGACATGCAGCTTGGTTACAAAGGATATTTATAATTAATCATATATTTAATCGTAGATAGAACAAAATCTTCTCATCACGCAGCATGACATATGATGTTTTTTGATAGACATACGTGAAAAGAATGGGATTTTGACATGAATGAAGATGACTCACGATGGGACAGGTAGAAGGTCGGTTGCTAGTTGAGGGTGAAACGCCCATCGTCAGTGTCACCACTGGAGGGACTACAAATCCTCCAAATCCCCCTAGTTGAGTAAACAACTTTTGAGGCCCCTCCTTGGCCACCAAGGCCGCGAACTCCCTGTACCTCTCCTTCGTCTCTTTCTTCTCCTTCTTTGAACTCTCCTTCTCTAGCCTAGCAGCCTCCCTCTCATGTTCCTTAATTACTGCCGTGGCCGCTTTCTCAACAGCCTTGGCTTTGGCCTTCTCGAATTGCTCCTCAGACGCTGCCAACGGAGCCGCCAACAAGGGAAGTACGCTGCTGGAAACAGGAGGGACCGCAATGGATTCGCAGGCCACTTGTAGCTGAACCTCGTCTCCAGGGGTGGGATTCACCTCCCGCATCTCCAAGTACCACGGGCATTGGAGGAGGTGGTGCACAAAAAATCGACGCCTCTAAGTATAGATCTGTGAAGATACACTTGGAGCAAAAGTATCTATCCACTTTGTGAAACGGATGGGTAGATCTCCGACTAATAAGGCTCCATGGGCTATGAGCACTCTCCAAAAATATCGCATCATTGCTCGCTTCATGACCTTCTCGCAATCGTCATGCGCCAAAAACTCCTCGTTCTTCGTGTAGGAGCCTCCCTTTTCGATGTGAGTAGAAAACACTTTAGTCCACAACGTCATGCTCTTTGCCTCAATCCATTTTCCAATGGAGGGGATGGGATTTGGAAGCCCTTCAGTCTTAAGGACAATGTTGTCCTCAAGGAGAATCTCTACGTAGAGCTTCTCAGACTCTTCTTCTAGCTGTAAAACGAAATCCACATAGTTAGGAAATGATCATAGAACAATCATACAAAAAAAATGTGAATGTCAAGAAAGATTGGATCTTACCCCAGCCCAAAACGTTGCCTTGTCAATCCAGCCACGAAGAACCTTATCCGATGTTGGCGACACGGGGGAGTTATACTCCATTATGTTGTCCTTGCTCATGTTCCACCACGAGCACCAGCGCGACTTGAACTTCGCAACTACCTAAGCCGTGGCGATGAGCTGGAGTTTTTCGGGAGTCATCTTGGGCCGCACCTGATAAACATCAGAGTGACGATTCACCTACATCACAATATCAAGAATTAGAGTGGAATTTACAAGGGCAGAAGTTAGAAATTCAATATGAAAAGGAATGGAAAAAAAACATTTACCCTATCTCTTTGAAGAAATCCTCCCATTAGCCGGATTGGCAATTGCCAACATCCGAGTGAGCACGGTCTGGTAAGTCGTCTTCTTCTTTTACACAGCTTTAGTGCAACGGCTCATCAACTCTGCAGCACTTCCACGCCGATCTTCACTAACACCCGTGACCAAGTTGTCTTTAAATTTTTGGATTTGCTCCTCTTGAACAGCAATCAGGTCCCGCTGTGGACAACATAAGGTCGTGATCAGTTTTAATATTTTGAATTGGAATATTAAAAGGAGAGGAATGACAAATGCTACTTGGAGAAAGGGATCATTATGTACCTCATACATGAGCTTCACAAATGCTTCGAGAGTCATATGATACCACTTTCGTTGTCCCTTCTTTGACCACTCAAGGACACTCAGTTTGTAATCATCATCGCTAATGAGCCCCTTCAACTGCTCAAACTCTAAGACGCCGAAATGTTGAACACGCTTTATGTCGTGTGTGAGGTGTTGCACAACTTGATCTGATTCTTTTTACCTACGACAAAAGAATATTTCAGTGTCATTAAATGAAGTACAATAGTAAAAGCAACTGAAACAAACAAAGTTCAGAGTATCTGAGTTTGAGCGTACCTGTTCAAGTCGGTCATTACGGTGAGCAAGATGTGTCGATTCTCGATAGTCGGCTCAATAACCACGGCTCTAACGGGCACGTGAAAGGTGACATCGGATGGGTGTAGTTGGGAAATCACCTTGGTCCAAGCCATATGGCTTGAAGAAGAACTTCCCTGAAAACGCCGAGTACTCCGGTCGAGTCTTCAACAACTCCTCGAACTTCCGGTCCTCTTCAATCCAAAGCTTAGACCACGTTGACCTGTCAAGTGGTTGCACCCGCTTCTCGACAAAGGAGAAATTCTTCACTGGCACATAAAAACATGCAGAACCAGGCCGATACCCATTGACGAACTCCCCCTTCAATTTCTCGACATCACTTCTAAGAGGTAACCTCACCTCACTCATGGGCACCATCCGGCAAAGAGGAATTGGGAGATCACCAGCGAAAGAGCAGATGCTGCTCTGTAGGATGTCGTATGAGGTCCTACAGATGGACCTCCGCAAAGATTGAAGTGTAGAAGCCAGCCCATGCTCATCAACAAGTTCAGTGACGCGTACTTTGTCCTCCATAATCTCAATGTCTTCACGTGAAGAAGTTGTTGTAGGTCCCAAACTCTCAACCTGCAATAAGTATGCATGAGAAATCGAAGCAACAAATTGCATCCACCTGAACTAGAAACTTGAAATGAATTAAGAATTAAATCTAGAACGGACAAGTAAACTAAATTCCTGCTCATGCAATCCAACAAGTATGGCCGAAATGGTCATGAAAAAAACTTCGGGCAATATAAAGCAATGTCCCTCCCCCACCCCAGCCTAGCCCTCTCACGCCACTCACTCACTACTTCCCACCCCACCCACTCTCCCCAGCCTCCCACCCACACTCTCCACCCTCACTACCTCTCGCATCTCACTATAAGAAACCCGTGTTTTTTGTCACGTCCTGAATCATGTCCCAGGAGACATGTAGACATCCGAATTTACATCCCTCTGACGTACCAACGCGTGTAACACGCTATAACGCGTGGGGACATCACCAAAAACGCAAGGACATCCTTGCGACAGGGACGATTTTTGGAGATTTTGGGAGGCTGGAAATGGTGCCAACTGGGTGCCACGTAGACGACACCTAAGTGGCAGGATGACGGGCAGTGCAACATGGCCGAGAATTTCATCCGATCCAATGGTGACGTGGCGTCTGACCTAGACCCGGGAAAGAGTGACATGGCAGGCCACGTGAGCAGATATTTGCGTGGTTTTTTTTTCAGATTCGTGCTTGCGGGGACGTCATTGGTAACATGGCTGTGTTTTTTAAGACGTCCCAGGTTGACGTGGAAATGTCTTGTTTGACGTCTACGCCAACGCTACCTGGATTTTGATGCTGATTTCCTTGAACATCGCCATGCCCTAGAGGACGTGGCGATGGACATGATCGCATCCTCCAATACGTTGCCGACCCATGGTCGTCGGCAATGAGGGTGTCATCGCAGACGTCTCAAAGAACTTATGCGTGTCTGACGTGACATCCCCTGATGCATGGTATTGCTGACGCTGTGTATGTGATGGCGTTTTCGAGGGACATCGAGAGATGTTGTACAAGACATGAATATGTTGTAGAAGACATGAATATGTTGTAGAAGACATGAATATGTTGTACAAGACATGAATATGTTGTACAAGACATGAGTACAAGACATGAATACCTCATCATACATGTAACATGTACATTCATCCAAATTCATGCTTACTGGCCTACTTGCAAATGTGGTAATATGATATACACGCAATTTAAAATATGAATGCCTTCCACTTTATAGTCATTACATAGACGAATACAGCCTACACTGTACTCAAAATTGAACATCGCTAAAGTGTCACAACATCGTAGCCTAAAACATTGCCGTGTTTGTGAACATGTCCAAGAATGTCTCCATAGACACGGGAATGTTTCAAAAGACATCCCTGCGTTTCCTAAGTGCTGCGGCATACGTCTTCTACAGCATGGTCACGTCTATATGTCGCTCACAGCACATTGCATGTCCAACACTGCACCTCTAACCTCTACACTCTAAACTCTAACCTCTACACTCAAAACTCTAACCTCTACACTCTAAACTCTAACCTCTACACTCAAAACTCTAACCTCTACACTCTAAACTCTAACATTCTAACTTGTAAACTCAGTCTACACTCTAAAACTCCAACCTCTACATTCTAAACTCTAACTACTTGGAGAAATGAAGGCCAAAGTGAGCTTTGTGCAACCTCAAATTCTACTTAAAGGTCTCATGACCTAACTATGGCTGCAACAGCTAACCCTAGCCGCCTCATGACCTAACTATGGCTGCAGCAGCTAACCCTCGCCGCCTCTATTCATCCGATGAACTTGACAAAATTCATCCTACTTGATGGTTATGTTTTGCAAGACACGATGATGTTTTCCAGGACATGTCAATGTTTTGCCAAACACTGTTGATGTTTTCAGAGACGTCTCTGTGGGATGTCCTCAAAGATATGTAGACGTTACTCGAGACATCTTCAATTGAATGTCTCAAGTGACGTGGACCTATACACAGAATGACGTGTCACCTTATCCGACATGGAATTGTGTTTGCCATGTAGATGAAGTGCTATAAACTACAAAATATATAATATGTCCACATGGGTAAGCCACCAAGGACTTTACAAAATCACCCTAAATTCCTTATAATTCTGGTTTTGGTAGAAAAGTGGTATTTTAATATTATATTAATTAATAAATATTATTTAATATTTAAATATACAGTACTGAATTTAATATGTCCGCTTTAATTACAGAATAATCAGTTTTTATAAAATATTATTATAATATTAATTAATCTTTTGTATTTTAATATTTAAAATTAAATTTTATTTTGGAAACCATTTTGATACGAAGTAGACAAATCAGAAATTTCAGAGGATCAAAGTTAATAAATATAATTAGAACATTCTTCAATTTTATATATTTAATTTTTTATATTTTTTTTTATAAAAAAATCTTGTTTTAAAAGGCTCGTGCCCTTTTGTTTCTCCTCTTGTATACCGCTGCCCGTTTCGCTGTTTTTTTTAACGTTGGGCTGCTTTCTACCTTGCACAGCAGTAACTTCGACATTCTTACCCCAGGTGAAACGCTTGTCCGCTGCCAGCGTGGCAGTTTTGCGTCACCCAAGATGTCCTCGATGACGTCCTTGGAGATGGGTGCATTGTTGGAGACATCGTCGCGTCTCCTATTTCGCACGCGCGTCTCGGGACCCTCCCACTTCCACTGTTTATTGTTGATGCATGGACATCCTCACGTTCACGGGGACATTACTGGCTAGCTCCAAGACATCAAAAAAACACGCTGACATGATTAAGGACATAACAAAAAACACGGGTTTCTTATAGTGTCTGGACTCTCTCAACACTCTCACGAGGATCAGGCAGAGCGAAATATAGAAATCGTGAACACAATCTCATGATCGTGACCGTCAAAGGAAGAAGAAATATGCGCGCATGTCGAAGAACTCTCTAGCTGGGAGAGGATTTTCAATTTTTTATCAAAATCAGTGACCCCTGAAAATGGCTTTCGGATCCGAAAGCCAAAATCAGGGGTCACTGATTTTCGAAAAATTCACGATTCCCCCCCCTGCTGGATGAGATCCTTCGCGTGGGCTCTCTTAACAACAAGACTCACATACTTCTAAGCAGTCGAGGCAGAGCATATATCACATTGTACCCCCTCCCCACCCCAGCCTAGACCTCACATATTACTCACTCACTACAGAATAACTCCCGTGGACCTCCCCACACACACTCACGTCCCACCCCACCCACACTCTCGAGCCTCCCACTCACTCCCTAGCCTACCATACACACTCCCCACCCTCCTCTCACACACTCACCACCCTCCCTCCCACACTCCCCACTCTCACCACCTCTCGCATCTGCACTCCCTCAGCACTCTCACGAGGATCAGGTAGAGCGAAATATAGAAATCGAGAACACGATCTCATGATCATGACCGTCAAAGAAAGAAGAATTATACACGCGCGTCGAAGAACTCTAGCTGGGAGAGGATTCTCAATTTTTTATCAAAATCAGTGACCCCTGAAAATGGCTTTCGGATGCAAAAGCCAAAATCAGGAGTCACTGATTTTGGTAAAAATTCACGATTCTCCCCCCCCTCTGGATAAGATCCTTGAATTTTTACCAAAATCAATAACCCCTGAAAATGGCTTTCGGATCCGAAAGCCAAAATCAGGGGTCACAGATTTTGGTAAAAATTCACGATTCTCCCCCCCTCTGGATGAGATCCTTGAATTTTTACCAAAATCAATGACCCCTGAAAATGGCTTACGGATCCGAAAGCCAAAATCAGGGGTCACTGATTTTGGTAAAAAATCACGATTCTCCCCCCCTCTGGATGAGATCCTTGAATTTTTACCCAAAATCAGTTACAAGGTAAGAAAGTAAAGATGAATATTCTTTTTGAAGAATTTTTTGGATTTATTTTCATATTCATTTTTGTTTATCAAACAATGTTTCTAAAATTTCCAAGTTTTTCACTAGCTCAAAGGGGAGTTTTGGATCCAAAGGCTTTCTTTGGGCCACTCAAAATTTTGAAAAGAGTTGAAAATACATGTATGCTCATATGGAAAAATACCATATTCAAAAAATAAAATTATGAGGTTTACTTATTTACTTGAAAAGAAACAACAATAGAAGCAAGACAAACTCTATGTTTTCTATTTTCTATTTTTTAAAATTATTTTTTGGAAATCAAGGCATGATTTTTAACTTTTGAAAAGTTTTGGAGTGCCCCAAATATGGCTTTTGGATCCGAAGGCCATTTTGGAGGCCCTCAAAAGTTCACAAAAAACTTGAAAGATCTCAATCTAGCAACAAAACAAAATCCCAAAATATAATTTATATTTTACAAAGAAAATTTACTCGATGGTTGAAGGTAAGAAAGTGAAGATGAATATTATTTTTGAAGAATTTTTTTGATTTATTTTCATATTCATTTTTGTTTATCAAACAATGTTTCTAAAATTTCCAAGTTTTTCACTAGCTCAAAGGGGAGTTTTGGATCCAAAGGTTTTCTTTGGGCCACTCAAAATTTTGAAAAGAGTTGAAAATACATGTATGCTCATTTGGGAATAAAAATTCAAAAAATGGAGTTGATAAATTGACTCAGATTATCTGAACAGAGCAACAACAGAGGCAAACAAATTTTGTGTCTTGATGATAACTAAGATATTTAATTTCATATTTAAGGCTTCTTAGCTAGTACGCCATCTAGCAGTTTGATGGTAGTAGCAATAAGGACGTGCCTATAGAATATAAAAAATGGACATTTTTATTCCATTGAACTATATGCCTGCAAGAAGGCACCAACAATAACATTCTCTCTCAAGTACCCAGGGTCAACACATTCCCATATGCAAGGTATGGAAAGAGTCCAAGACACAAGAGGAGGCTGAAGTACAATACTAAGTTATACAAAGGTGGTGGTTATCTTTGGGTGCTACTGCCGAGAGCAAGCGTCTTGCTCTTGAGGATTGGATGGCTATATAGACAATGGGAGTGCACAATGCAACTTGTAAGTACTCTTAATGCCTTGTATATTTTGGAATTAAAAACTATTTAGAAATGTAATTAGAATTTACATAAGAATTATTGTGTCCTCGCAAGATCTCACGCTTGATGAAAGAGCAGGCATGCCATCTTTCAGCCTTTTAGATACATTCTATTATCATTGCCTCGTAAAATTTGAAACCACCATGGGGTGTTTGTATGCGGCTACCATGGACAATATCATCCGAGCTTTCACAAAAATCACTTCATATTGAGGCTGGTTAAAACGTGGCACGATGAAAAAGGTCACAACATAGGTATGCTTTGGTAGCGATCCATACAATGTTCAGGTGACTCCAGATTTATTGCAAAAGTTATTCAACACTTTCCTAGGCCCTTCCAAGACATGCAGACTAAAACGTGCGAAGATCTTTAAGTCTACCAAAACCAAGCTTGACATGCCACTCATGTCAGGCCACAATTTTTATTAATTGGATACGGTGAATTTCTCTAATCCACAAGATGGAACAAGAGTGACTCGAACAAGTACAGAAGAGGCCTTCAATGGACTAGATTCAATAGTTCTACATACAACTTCAGTGTGGAATTGGTATGTGATCCATCAAAGTGGTTTGTTGTTCGCGTGCCGAAGAAATTGACGCAAATATGTCAAACATTGTATGCTCACATTGATGAGAAATGCGCCACTCGCCACTTGCCGCTCACCGTTCACGAGATAGCAATGCTCCTATCACAGACTACCCCGCATGCAGTGCCCAGATTTCTTGAAGATGTCAGCAGAGGCGTTGGAAAAGAAGGGGCAATGGAAATATTGTAAGCATGTGTACTACATCTTACGTTACTTGTGTAAACTGGACTACAAAAAAGACTTGTTCATGCATGCTCCAAGCTATAGCTTCAATGAAGTTATACGCATACTAGAGCTTGCTAATATTGCAGAAATCGCATGATGATGTGCGTCACGGCATAAATTTTAATACTCTTTCTATATCTAGATAGCTAATGTGGTGTCAATATTCCAACTGCGTGATTGTAGGTGGTAGTTTTTTATTTTTGTTTTTTTTTCAAACTGCAGAGGAGTTGTTTTGTTGGCAACTTCCAACAGTTCCGTTAGATAGAGCCAGCATACCACAACGGGGATTTGAACCCTACACCTTTCCATTTGGAGAAGTTGGAAAACTCTCACCATCACCCGGTAGTTTAAGGTTTTCATAGACCGTTGGTATTTCTATAGAAACATCTTATGTTATTGCTTCAAAAAATAAATTATCTTACTCCACATCTAGTACTCTAGCACTTCATTAGAAGGTTATGTTTTATAAATTGCCATCCTATATAAAAGTACAAATGTAATCCTCAAAAGAAAAAAATGCACAAAGATTAAAATTCCATAACATGCATAAGAACATGGAAAAAAAACTATCAATTGTCAATGTATCCACAACTATAGGGTACTTTCTTAATTTAGTAAATTTTGCAACATTCAAGGCCAAATTTCACAGTTGTACCACTTATCGAAAAAAAATGTGACACACCTTTAAACTAAAACAGGAATCCTAAAAGACCGAAATAAAGGAAAACACGCAATTTTGCAGTATACCACGGCTATAGGGTATTTTCTAAAATTAGATTTTTTTGAAAAATATGTCACCAAAATTTGATGATATGCTGAAAAAACCTCGAATTTCACTTTTTTTCCCAAAAAAATGACAAAAAAATTCAAGATTTTAGGATTTTTATGCTCACCGCTCGCCGCTCGCTGCTCACCGCTCATAAGATAGTGTCGCTGGTGGGTTCACGTACTATGGGTAGATCTGGTAAATCAGGTGCAGATGGAGTGGTAGGGGGAGAGATTGGCATTGGTGTAGGAAATAAATTGTCAGTGAATGGATTGTCTTGAATGGGAACATTGGTTTTGACAATTTCATAGCCTACTTGTGTTTCGTCAAAGACTACATCTCTACTCCTCTCGATTTTCTTTGATTGCGGATCATACAACCTATACCCTTTGCTCTCGGTGTCGTATCCTAGAAAGATACACTTGATAGTTTTACTATCAAGTTTGGTTCGTTTAATGTCAGGGATATGAACATATGCCAAAGATCCAAAGATCTTTAGGTGTGAAACAAAGGGTTTGATATTGTAAAACTTTTGGTCGGGTGTCATACCTTGATTTGCGCGTGTAGGACTTATGTTGACAAGATATATCGCTGTATTAATTGCCTCTGTCCATAGAAATCCAGGAAGATGACATGCAGCGGCCATGGATCTTGCTTTTTCGACAATAGTTCTATTCCGTCGTTCACTCACACCATTTTGTTGTGGTGTTAATGCAATTGTGAGTTGCCGTTGAATTCCTTGATTGAGAAGATAGGAGTCAAATTCATGAGATAAATATTCCCCCCCTCGATCAGATTGTAGTATCACTATTCTTCTGCCCGTCTCATTTTCAACTCTTGCTTTAAATTCAATAAATTTTTTAAGGGTTTCACTCTTGTGTCGCATGAAGCATACAAAACTTTTCTGAGAATAATCATTAGTGAAGGCTACAAAGTATTGAGACCCACTAAGAGAAGGTGTCCGAATTGGTCCAATTACATCACAATGAATGAGTTGGAGTACCTGAGTAGTTCTGTTGATGGAGATTTTTGAAAAACGCTCACGACATTGTCTACCTGCCATACAATCTCCACAAACACTTCTAAGAGCTGGAAATGTAGGTAATCCTTGAACTCGTTGTGCATTTGCACAATGTTGAAGACTAGCATAGTTGAGATGTCCAAATTGCTTGTGCCATAAATGCATAGTTGATTCAGAGACTACAGAATTCACCATAGCTTCATTACTTTTGTTGGTGAATTGATAGAGTCCGTTGGTCAAATTCCAATGTCCAATGGCAACAATAGATTTGTTTTGATCAAGAATAAGACATTGATTGCCAGAAAAAACTATAGTATGACCTTGATCAGCTAATGAGCCCACAGATAATAAGTTTCTTTTTAACACCGGCACATACAAAACATGATCCAAATTTATTCCATCAGGGTGAGTTCCAGTTTGAAGACTGGATGATCCCACAGCTGCTATGCGGTGGGCATTATTGTCAGCAGTTGTTACATTTTGCCCATGTGAGCTTGCAACAACATGTTGTAAGTTTTCATAGTTCCCCGTAACATGGTGGCTTGCACCGGAATCCATAAACCATGTAGAGTCTTGATACTCTGCTAAATTAGCCTCGGCGGACCAACCATTGTCTACATAAGTCCCATCCTCAACATAGGGGTCATAGAAATCCTCAACACAGTTAACGGTGGAATAATTTCCATGAGGGCAAAATCTTGAAATATGTCATGGTGTTCCACAAGTGTAGCATATGATTTGCCTCGCTCTTGGCATTCCCTGCTGGGAACCATAAGTCCCAACTATAAAAACGTTTGTGGGCTGAGGAGGTCCGGGCCAGGTCATAACCCCTGGCCTGGCTAACCCTGGTCCAGGCTGAAGCTGGCCGCCACCTGCGATGACCTTGGATACACGATGCTGTCGCGTTGGCCCTGGAAACACGATGCCTGGAACAGTCCGCCTGGCTAGACTTGGCCGCCGTCGGGCGGCCTAGAGCCATAGCCGCCGCCTCTGACCTCGCTGCCACCTGCCATCGGGCCGCCGCCTCCCATCCAACCGCCGCTATTCATCGGGCGCGGCCTCTGTGCCCTGTGCGCGGTCATGGGGCCATACCCATGACCATTAAAAAATCCTCCTTCACCGTAGCCTCTGCCAGAGAAGTAACCATTACTGGGAGTCCACCCACGTGCATGCATGGTGCGACCCCAGCCTCCTCCTTGTTGGTTACCGCTGCATCCTCCTCCATGTCTCTGAAACTGTATTGATAGAGCTTCGTCTTGACCGCGTTTCTGATCCCGTAGGCTCTTTCTGTGTGTTTTTGTGAGGAGTTTTCCCATTACAACATGAAAAGTACGATTGATGAGATATGTGATACCTTGTATGATCATTTTGTAGCTCTGAGGTAGACCGTTGAAAACAAGGTTGATCAGTGTCTTGTCAGGTATCTCTTCTCCATAACCCCTTAGTTGGTTTCGCAGATCCATGGCTTCAGTGAGGTAAGCCTTGATATCTTCACCTTCTCGCATGGACATTCCATACAGCCTGTTTGTGTGCATCTGGATCTGCTGCTGATCTCCACCTGAAAACATTGACTTGAGCATGTTCCATGTCTTTGCAGGGTCTTCGTGTTGATTGATTGCACCAAGCAAGTTGTCCCCTACAGACATTGTAAGTCGTGTTAGTGCACGTTGTTTAGCTTCTAGTAACTTTCACTATAAGAAACCCGTGATTTTTGTGACGTTAGCTGTGATCAAGTGTGTTTTTCAAAACATGTTTTTGCGAACGGGCCGAGCCTTGGGCTCTCGGATTCTAGTGGATGTTGCACCAAACATGGAAAAATTGGCTGAAAAACGCAGAGATGATAACATAAACGTATTTGTTTTGCGGGACGTCCTGGTGAACATAGTCATGTTTTAGACAACGTCCTCAGAAAGGTGACAATGCCACGTCGGCAGGGGGGTTTCAGCTTCACTGTGAGTAACTTCGAGATTGTTAGTGCAACCTCCCATAAAACACTGCCCAACGGTTAAAACACAGTGGAGATGGGCTGACCCCTACAAAAATAAAAACGTGGATGTCGTTACTGACATCACAAAAAACGTAGATGTCCTTACTGGCATTACAAAAAACATGTTTGAGCCACGTAGGCAAGGTAGAAATTGGATTCTTTTTTAAATGTTTGTGCCATGTAGGCAAGGTTGAAATCAGCTGCCACGTAGGCAAAGAGGATGTTGGAATAGACGTCTGGATGGACGTCTACTGTGACATTTTAATGTTTATGCTAACACCATGACAAATCCAAAAATCCCATATGGATTGTCACCACTTGTGCATCCCATTGTATATATATGTAAGGCCTTCTCTCCTATCTCATCACACATGAATCAAAAGTAATTCACTTTCATCCATCTATTTGGATGAATTTGAATTACCCTTGAAACTTAAAGTGATACGGTACTTTTTGATGACATGGCGCTTCTTTTAGGTGACATGGCGCTTGCTTTTGCTGACTTGGTGCTTGCTTTTGATGACCTCCATCTCAACGAACGTCACAGAAAACGTCATAACGAACGTCACAGAAAACATACCGTGTTAGAAATGATGTCCCAATTTACACTGTCCACAATTAATTATTGCATTAAACTATGCTGATTGGACATGCCACGTCATATTTTAAAAAGTGACACGTCATATTTTAAAGGTGCCATGTCATAAAATGGCGGATCCACATATGCAAGCCTAGTCACAATCGTATGCCACGTCATGCGCCACATCATGGGCCACATTACCAAGGGCCCGGATGAAAAAGTTGGGGATGTGGCACTGCCCGTCCATGTGGCGATGACGTGGACGCGACGTGGCAGCCACATGGCAGATTTTTAACACCTTCAACCCCCAAGTTTTTGTGACGTTTTTAAAAACGAAGGCCTGTTTTTTGAGATTTTGGCATGTTATTTGCATGTCAATTATAACGGATTTTTTTGGACGTCAACGTTGACGTGCCGGATGCTGCACAAAACATAATTGCACGTTAGTTGCCCTGTCACAAAAAACACGGGTTTCTTATAGTGTTTGTCTCTCCATATGCTACACCTCCAATAGTAACTGGGTATGAAGCTAAGCTATGTAGTGTCTCCACAAGTGGCCAAAGGTCCTCTCTCTTTAGAGTCGTTGTCATCTTAATCTGCCATACATTGTAATTCTGTGGTCCTAGAAGTTTGTTGGATTCACTAACTTCACAGTTGTTGCTTCTGCTGCTACTACTTTCAGCCATCTTTCTCAACTTCTAGATCTAGATCTGAATATGAGTTTCTATATTCTAAGTTTCACATAAGGAGCAACGCTCTCTATATTCTAAGTTTCACATAAGGAGCAACGCTCTCTATATTCTAAGTTTCACATAAGGAGCAACGCTCTCTATATTCTAAGTTTCACATAAGGAGCAACGCTCACTTCTCTCTACCATGTTTTACCTTCTGGATCTCTTCTCCTGCACTCTACATCTCCACAAGAAGTAAGATGCACTTGTCTGATCTAAGTCTCATTCATCTAGATCTACTCCAAGGAGCATTGCTCACTTCTTACTCCTACTTCCTAGCTCTGATACCATATTGAAAACACTATGATGTAAATTGCTTGAATTGCAGAGGCAATGTGCCACAATATATACAGAAAGATGACGACTTGACCGTCCTAAACCTAATTGACAAGTAGCAGTAGTGTTGCTAGAGTGTAACTGTACAGGTCATGATTTACAGTGTAGTGAGAGGTCAAACGATATGGTTTGTTTCTCCAGCACTAGGACCCCAATAGATTGTGGCAGGTTCCACCTGTGGTTTAAAAAAGTAGGTTTCCGCACTATGAAGGGGAGCACGACATGAACGCGTTAACCATAAATTTCACAAGTACTACTAGGTAGAAGGCGGAGGTTGCATGGATAACTTTATTTAGAAAGGTAGGAAAAGGTCAATTTTTGGGGAAAAAGACCCCCTTGCAAACCATCGGGGTGCTAACCAAACACTTTGTTTGGCGAGGCAAGTTGGGGCGTGGCGGATGCTAACCCAGACCTGTAGGAGGCCGGTTGGGCTAGGAACGCCCCATATTTGCATCCATGTGCGTTTACCTAGTAAGTGGCAGTCTTGGTTAAGTTTCTTAAGGTCTCTTTGCATGTGGTGTTAGAGTGGTGTTAGCAAGATGAATTTAGGAGCAACTTTAGACTAGATTCTTTTGCTAACACCACTCCTAACACCAAGTGCGAACAGAGAGCAAGTGGAAGCTGAAGCAGCTCTTCTGGCCAGTGCAGCATTCCTATGAGTCTATGACAATGTCCTATGAGTCTATGACTCGTAATTCGCTGGTAGTCGTATCATTTACAATTCGACGTCGGCTCCAATTATTGTTTCCAAGTCGGCACAAATACTGATTGTGTCTACGTATGCAGCGTGGACCAGGCGATGACCTGCGTCGCGCCGTGCAGATCATCCCGCGTCACCTGCGCTGCGTACTCAATGTCCGCGACGTAGCGCATGACCACCCTCGACTCTGCCATGTCCCACACTTAAGGTATGGTAGAATTAGCGATGTTAAGAGTTTGACGTCGCCGTCTTGCAGAAGAGGTATCACTCCAAACCGCAGTATGGAAGTCCGATTCACAGGTGTTAGTTTAGAGAGCAGTATCTAGTTTTCGATACAGCTTTTATCAGCAATGCACGCACTTTCTGATGGATTTGTAGTAAGAAGGCTCTTGGTGGGAATAACATATGGAAGTAGGAACAGACTGCATCACGATCGAAGTGATCAGCTCACCTGCAAAGCTATACACTCCGGTATATTTTTGATCGCCATTCCAGGTGATGACAGGCACAAGCTTGAATTCGACCTCCTTCTCGTGCAAGACAACGAGTGCTCTGTTCGCGTTTGAAGCGTAGAACGCGCTGACGTTGGCCACTCGAATCGAACGGACTCACTTAGATGACAACTTCGACATAAGTCAGAATCTGTGCTTAATTGTAATATCCCGGGCCATGGCATCAAGAGAAATTCTCTCATCAGTAGGTAATGCTTCCAGACCATCGCTAATTCCTCTGAAGAAGTTCAACCATGACATGTTTCCTAATTTGCAGAGGAGACTAACCTTCAGCCAGTGTTATGCAATGTCAGACTAAGATTTACCACTTAAACAGAGAGCACTCAGGCCACCATTATCCAAGGAAGAAAGAGGTGAACCGCACCTAATAATGAAATCAGGTGTTTAATCTCCATTAGCAGACTTCGGTAACTCTGAATTTGCAGTTGAGCCTAGTCGCATCAATAATGAAAAATGAAGTTCACTACTGCTTCGTCAATTGCTGATGGGTGCAAAATATCTGTTGCCGTCGCGACGGCGTTTCTTACGAGTTCCGATGCTGAAGATGAGAGCCGGATGCGTAGCGGGGAGGTAGCCTGACCTAGTCGGGGCCGAAAGCGCAGAATATCATACCACATCCACAGGAATGAGGGGACCAGGAGCAATTTGGTGGTGGAAGGGATGAATGCGGGCAGAATCTTCACGCCAGCGGGGATTGCTAAGGGTCGTGGCCAATCAAGCGCAGCCACATAAGCCTTATCCTCTTGCTCTCCCAAGTTTTCTCTGGAGCTATTCCGGATAGCTCCGTGTGAGCAAAGGGTCTGAGGAATGTGATTGTGAGGGTTTGTGGGTTTTGTTTGTGGGTTTGCAGGAATGGCAGCTATGGCAGCGGCGGCAGGGGCGTTGCTGGGGGGCAAGGGATTCGGGAGCCGGTTCGCGGGCGGGCAGCAATTGGGTGCGAAGGGCGCCTCCAATGGCGCGCGCGTTAGCTGCCGCGCGGCGTTGACCATTCCCAAGGGGCGCGAGGAGCTCCTCGCTGAGGCGGAGCGCAGGTGGGAGGCGGCCTTGGAGAGTCCCTTGGCCGGAGTGCAGTTCAGCCACGATGAATTCGCCGACGCGCTCTCCAAGTACGACTTCAGCTTCGAAGTTGGCGACATGGTACGTCGTCGCGTTTTGTAAATTTCGTTCCAGGGTTTTACGAGAGACTTGGAAATTGATCTGGTTGTTTTCCCCTGTTTGCAGGTTAAGGGCGTCGTTTTCAAGTCGGATTACAACGGGGCGCTCATTGACATTGGTGCCAAGGCGCCCGCGTACCTGCCCATGCCAGAGGCGTCCATTCTCAAGCTGAAGAGCGTGGAGGAAATTGGGCTCTTCCCTGGGTTTGAGGAGGAATTCGCCATTATCAGGGATGATGATGACAATGGTCGCATGATCCTCAGCCTGAGGAAGATCCAATTCGACCTCTGCTGGGAGCGGTGCGCCCAAATGTTGGCCGACGACGTCGTCGTTAGAGGAACGGTAAGCACATGAACATCCGCGTAACTTTCATGTCTAATAATTCTAGATGCGGCCAATGGGTGACAGCATCTGGTGTTCATTCAACCTTTATACGAAACGAATTCACTGGTTTTACAGGCTCCCTCACTGTCTGGAATTAGACGGGAAGTGTTCAGGATAACAATAACTCGTGGATGCCTTGTGCTGAAATGTGTCTGGTATGCACTAACCCTGATTTTTCTTCATCATTTATTTGAATACAGGTCGTGTCAGCCAACAGAGGAGGATTGGTGGTAAACGTTGAGGGTTTAAGCGGCTTCGTTCCCTTCTCCCAGATCACAGCTGTAAGCCTACAAATTCATTCTCAATCCTACTACGAAGAACTCTTAAATGCAGTCAAGTCCATTGCTCTTGTTTGGACTCATGTCATTGATTTATAATCCATCCGTGTTGATAAAACACTCATATCATCTATTGTATAGTGATTGCAAGGCATTGAGTATATGTCTTACTTGAATCCTCTCCAGAGGCAAAACCCCGAGGAGCTTGTCGGGAAGGAGATTCCGCTGAAGTTTCTGGAGGTGGACGAGGAGCGCACCCGTCTCGTTCTGAGCAACAGGAAGGCTCTTGCAGAGAATCAGTCCATGTTTGGAATCGGTTCCGTCGTCGTGGGAACCGTGCAGACCGTGAAGCCATATGGTGCTTTCATCGACATTGGAGGAGTTAGTGGTCTCCTGCACATCAGTCAAATCAGTCACGACCGCCTCACTACAGTCGAGACTGTTCTCTCACCTGGAGACAAGTTAAAGGTGCATATCCTGCCTTGACAATCTTGTTGATTTCCTGGCTCCCGTTCATTTGAGTGCATTGTTGAAATAGGAAGCTTTGCAAGCACGTGATGAATTTCTTCCGGTTGGTTGCTCTCAGGTCATGATCTTGAGTCAAGACAAGGACAGAGGTCGTATCAGCTTGTCCACCAAGAAGCTGGAGCCAACCCCTGGTGACATGTTGCGTAACCCTCAGTTGGTTTATGAGAAGGTGCAATTACTTTCCCTCGGCATTACTCTTTCGCTGTCACTGTACATGTTTCACTGGAAAGACTTGAGTTCTCCAGCTTTGAATTTACCTGAAATGTGCAATTCTTCCTTGACAGGCTGATGAAATGGCCAAGACATTTAGACAAAGGGTTGCCCAAGCTGAAGCTGCTGCGAGGGCAGAAGAGTTGCGGCTACAGCAAGAGGTACTTTACCAGCTTGAGTGATCTAATCAGCATTTCTTCATATGTTTTTCGAGTTGTTTTTTTTTTGTTTTGTATTTAACAAACCTGATCCTTGCCTTGTAAAATATGATGAGTACCTTACAAAACTCTGCCTCGTGCGTCAGGTCGGATTTGGTGTGAGGAACGACTTCTCTACAGCTGATGACTCGTTGGGTTTAGATGAGTTGAATTTGGACTTGGATGAAGTCCCTGCTTCGACGGAGTAAATCCCAGATTCATTACCTCTCTCTAGCTCTTATCATGCCAAACCTTTTTGAATCTAGTAGTAGTGCGCAATCATTTTTTCCAGTACTTTCAGAGAATGAAATTCCGCAAGGTAGGTTACATCTTGGGAGTTTGCCATTATCATGTATTCGTTCTAGGTCTATTGATCATATCAACAAGAATACAAAGTGTAAATGTAATATTTGTGCCTGAACACTTATCTAGTTTCGGCCATCTGCCAACTGAAGAGATTTTCCTTTGCTCTTATGTTCCAGGTGACTTGTTCCAGGATGTACACCTATGGAAACTTAGTGTCTCCAAGCACAATCCTAGTGAATACCCTCTGGTGATATCACTAATGTACAAAAATAATTCAAAACGTGTGTCTAAACTTTGCAGAAATTTCCAAGTTCTAAAAGTATGAAGCTCTGATTCAATAACAATATGCTTAAGCTACCATAAACATGTGAAGTATCGGCTTGAAGTGAAGAAAAATGAAAGGGTCATTTATAAACCAAGAAGAAATGCTTAAGCTACCATAAACATTTGAAATTTCGGCTTGAAGTGAAGAAAAATAAAAGGGTCATTTTTAAATCAAGAAGAAATTCTTAAACGAGTATACAATCTGAAAAATGAGCCTTTGAAATGACATTCATTTAATAGTACTTCTCAATTTTCAGCGATCAATCTTTGTCAAATGCCTACTTATAATGTTATAGATGCTTTCAAATTTGAACCATGGAAGAGCTCCAATTTGTCAATTTGAAACCCATCATAAATCCATTTAAAAAAGGCATTGCTATATATGTTTCAACACAACCACCCGCTTCAAACTCTATAACACATAACCATCTTTCCCACTTCTTAGAGCATCTTCACCAGGGTAGAAGACCCCGTCAGATTACCTTGAATAGCGTAGAATAATGAGAAAGCCAACCCACCACATATGCATACCCGGAAAAACGGTCCATTGGGCTGGCGGCATAAACGCTTCCCGACGCCATATTCATAAGAAATGTTGTGTTGACACTACAATATCCCATGCCAGGGCACCACTCAGGTCGCGCAACGTGTTAGCAACTTATTGGCTGCATATTGGAGCAAAAGTTGTAGTGTACTTCAGAAGCCGAGAACGTGATGCAGAAGGGGATGACATGATCGTGGGAACTGGGAAAAGGGGCGTGAAGTGTTTTTGGTGGTTTTGTGTAGCCCCAAACCCTGCCTAGCGGTACAAAAAATAATCAGCACTCCAATTGGCGTCCTGGCCCTTGACGGGAATCTCTCGGTTTGCAGTGGAGATATTCTCGTTAGGGGTGGAGATGCTCTTAAGACACAATTCTATTGCAAACCCCAATTCATATGCCACTCTTCGCTAAAGCATGACAGCTTCTTCTCATCCTTTGCAACATGTCTTGCTTCAAGGAGGAGAACCACTCTCTTCATATGTAGACAATCTATGCCATTTCCTTGTCATCACTATTCTAAACTTTGTAAGCAAACATCATAAGAATGAGGTTATCCATTGCTCCAACTCTACTAAAATGTGGTCGCAATTAGAAGCTTATTTTTCTCAACATTTAGAAGAAAGTATAATTGCTCTCAAAAAGAAATTTAGTTTAAACCTTTACTTTAGGCAAGCAAGATTCTATCATATTGCTCGTTGCTCTTCAGGTGACAGATCTTGGTGAACCAATTTAAGAGGCTTAATTATTCAACAATGTTATATATAGTCTTCCTTGAAGTTATGATCATATTCTTTTTACTTGAGATGGTGTTCCCCTAACGGAGCAAACAATTTGGTCCCCATAGTCTGGCCTAGTCATAGACAAACATCAATTAAAGAGCAAGAAGGTAAAACTCATGTTGAGCTTGGTAGAGCATTTTTCAATGCTACACTAAAAATCACATTTAGTGTCGTCTACACTAAATACGAACTCTTACACTAAAAGGAAGAATTACAATTAGTGTAACGACACAACATTACACTAAATGTGAAACATTACACTATATGTAAAAATGGGTGGTTTTTTTTTTTACTTGTGCACACTTAGTGTAGCTGTATAAGCTTGCCGCAGTGAATAAAATCACTATTAGTATATGAAAAAGCTTGCCGCAACTAACACTAATTGTGAACAAGTTCGCAAATAGTGTAGTAGGGTAATTACACTATTTGTGTGACTACACTAAATGCAATGTTTAGTGTAGTAAACACTCTTGTCTTCCTAATAAGGCTACTTTGGATCCGCAAGTGGTAAATAGAAAGAAAAAGAAAAGTCATTACCTAGTTTAGCTGAAAGCAAAAACAAAAAAAAACCATATATCATGAAGTTTCCTCCTATTGGCAAAACGAGTGTCTCTATGAGACAACTAGTAAAAATAATTGTGGCCTCTCATCTTCTCCCTACTTTTTGTTCTCTTAAGAAAGAATTCAAAAAGGAAAAAAAATTAAAAGTCATTATCTAAGCTATAGTCTCCCTTGTCGCTCAGAAGACTATGAGGATGCAATAGTTTGATATCAAAATTGCTTTCCCTAAAGGCAATCTTATAGAGGAAATCTACTTGGTTTTGACCTCTAGATATTAGGTACCTAAATATTGGTGTATTGGCTTAGAAAAAGTCTTTTGCGGAATTGAACAAGCTTCTAAGGCTCTAAATTCATTCTTCCCATTGAAGGTGGTTGATGAAAACAATTCCACGCCTTCGCTGGATCTATGTTGTCTTGAAGCGGACATAGAGCTCCGCCATGAAGATTGCGCTTGCAATGGAAATTCCCTAGCATTGTATCTCAAACCTGGATCTCAATTTCTTGGTTGCACAAAGAATTTGGAGAGGTGGGCCCTTCTGCACCCTCTCATTTTTTCTAGCCCCTCTTGTTTTAGGGGGCCAGAGGCTTTCTCAAGAAAAAAATGGGCAAATTTGGGGCATGAAGGCTGAATCTACTGTAATTAGGACCAGGTTTTACCCCCACCCCTATCTCGTGCAACTAAACTAAGGAAATCCCTCAAACTTGCTGCCTCCTACCTTTTCCCACTCCATCAATCACCTGATAAACTGTGGATTGTAAAGTAATGTTGATCACATACATAAGCACAAGTGTCAGGAGAATATTCATTTTGAAGCAAGTGTGATTGCATGCAATTTCCATGTAGTATAGAAATTCCAAATACATGTGATTTTGGTGCACGCAATATAAAATGAATGGTGTACTCTCTGTTTCCTACACATGGGTATACAGGCGAACATGCATATACTAAGGTTGGATGACCTATAACCACCAACTTAAGCTTGCTGACCTATTTATAGCGTTTGTATACGTGGTAAGACATTTTTTGGGAATTCAAAATAGGATTTCATGAATATTGCAATTGTCGTGACCATTTATTTCTTCATATTGAAATTGCTACAAATTTTCAAGTGGATAGTAAGCCGTGACCCATTCCTCGACATACAAAACTCTCTATTTCCACACTAAGTTGTACTAATGACCACTTCTGCATTGACTAAAAACCGGCAGCTTTGAATCAATCATGAACTGACACCCAATCATATCTCACTTCCTAAAATTTCGGAAATGGGGTGGGTCTGTGGTGGTTTTGGTCCACTTTAGCTTGTTGGTTCTGGGGTTCGTGGTGGTTATAGGTCATTCAACCTTAAGTACATGGTGAGTCAAGATCACAGGCTGCACATTGTGCAGATATTGTCACTATTTTATTGGGTGAATTGATCAACTCTCCTAGTTGTGTAAAGGTCTATTCGCACCTGGAGGTATGTACCTGCCATTGGTGGTTCCTATTTTCATTTTATCTCGAAACTTGTGGACATATTCACACTAGTTAACTGAGAGTTGGTTTGAGTAGTTTCCGTCCATTGCTGTAAGGGGTGGTAGGAATGAAGGCATTCGTACTACAACCGCTATTTGCATGGTCATTAGCTATTTCCTTCTAACACATTGAAGAGGAGATACGGGGATGGATCTAAAATTGTGGGAATTGTTTACACATGCATCATGCACTAAAAACAAAACCTATATTTGACACTTTAAGTTGCTACAATGTTGGTAAATACCTTAAGGTGACCTTCAAGGCTGAAATTGGTACCTCTCACCTACGTGCGATGATTGGTAGATTTTGTTCAATCGAATGTTCATTTTACGGAGATTTTAAAAAACACATATATCCCCTCCACTAAATCTAAACCACCGCCTTACCTTTGCTCTACCTCCACTATCCAGCTCATATTTTCATCCTTGCCATGTCAATCCTAAATCTAACACCATTTTTGATGCGAAACCACATTTTCCTAACACCGCCTTAACACCCCATGTACCTCCAGGTGCGAATAGACCCTAAGAAACAGAGGACAGAACAATACAGAAACTTAGAAAAATCTTAGAATTAATATAGAGTAGAGTGCTATATGATTCAAAGTTTTTGATGGTATGCTAAGGGCCGCTTTAGACTACGGTGGAGAAGTTCATTGGTCATGAATTCTCAGGAAATGGAGCAGTATTATTGGAGTAAAATTTGATCTTCATGGGATTGGGTTTGGACCACAGCCAAGACTTGTCCGGTGGAGACCTTCAAGCATGGATGAAGAAATGACATGGCCGCCTATGTGGCAACACTTTTTATAAGAGTTCTTCTTCGGTGGTTTACTTTCTTGTCCAGCCTCAATCCCCAAAACAAGAAACTAAACCACCAAAGAAGAGCAACTCCCACCGGTTGCCTCAAATAACCATGTCTTGGCCAAAACTTCCTGGTCGACTGGTGCACTTCTCCACTGTACTACACTAAAGATCTCATTTAGTGTAGCATACACTAAATGCGAAGCCATATACTAAATGTAAAAGTCGCAATTGGTGTAGTGACATAACCATACACTAAATGTGAAAGACTACACTATATGTGAATTTCAGTAAAGATTGTAACGGATTTTATTTTACTCGTGCGCATTTAGTGTATGAAAAGTAAAAAAACAAAATATGTTCAATAAGACAAAAAAAACTATTTGGAGGAAGAACGTTGATTAAATAAAACATAACTTGCAAGAAAAACAAGGAAAAAAAGAAAGACTTGCAAAAAAATAATGAGAAATAATGAGGAATATTAAGATGTTCTGAGGAATATTAAGGAATATTATGGAATATTGAGGAATATAGACGAATGTAGAATTTTGTGGAATTTGGAGGAATCCGAGAGAATCATGGAGAGTTTAGAGGAATCTTGTAGGAATCTTATGGGAATCTTTTGATGACTCTTTTTAAAAAACTTTTGGAGAATCTTGTGAGGAATGTTGGAGAATCTTCTGGAATTATTTGAGGAATCTTGATGCATTTGGGAAATTCTTTTGAAGATTCATAGGAACTTGTGAGAATCTTGAGGAATCTTGAGGAATCTTGAGGAATCATGAAGGATCTTGGAGGATTTTGAAGAATCTTTGGAAATATTGAGGAATGTTGAGGAAGCTTTGGAAGTTTTGAAGAATATTACGTAGTAATATAAAAATATTGAAATATAAGAAATGAAACATGGAATGAAAACATTGAAAGATATGCAAGAAGAAGATTGAAAAATAGGAAATGAGATTTGAATTGAAACATAGATTGTAAAAAATTAAATTGAGAGTGTAAGAACTAACAACTACAAAACATTTGGAAGAAGAAATTAGAAAAGTAAAATTGCAAATATATATTATAAAAAATACATACATATATATTAATTTGCCATAGGCAAATGAGATACTTTTAATCCTTCAAAGTAAGGGCGATGTTTTGCAATGATTTCCCGAAGGTGGGGAAATAGTTGCTGAACACTCCAAGTGCCATCTAAATCCAATGCTAAACCACATCTTATCATAGCTTTTCGTACATAAGAGATATTATCAAAATCGACCATGCGATTCACATCATCCATTGCATCTACCGCCAATTGAAGGAAAAAACGCTTACCCGGATTTGTAAGTTTACCGGACCAATGACCGTCACCGCGGGCATTGTTTTGTCAGGCATTGTTGTAGATGAGTTCGGTTTTTTTTGCCTCCCACCGAATTGTCCACGCGTCTTTGATCTTCGAAATGATAAATGTATCGGCCGGTTGACATAAATGGGTTGTACGTGGGGGAAGATATTTTAAAACTGTTTGTTTTTGAGCTAATACATCCGCCAATCTAGGAGTAATGTTATGGCTCGTACAATTATCCACCCAAATGTGTTTGATGCGGTTATGGACATCCGGTTGGTAAGATCTAGGATCTTCAAAGAATTGAGGGAAAATAGATTGAGTCATCCATCCCTTTGGACCGGTGCGGTAAGAAACTCCGAGAATTGAATCCTCCAATCCCCGGATTGGGTAATTACTATTTGAATTTGTAAAAATTATCATTGGGGGTTCTATAGTGGCCCTATGCCCGCCTGAAATCCGAATTACCATTGTCATTGCTTCCCCGCCGGCAACGACATCCGCATAAGTGACTGAAGTATCCCCTCTAAATCCCAAAGTGCGCCCATTGTCCATATTGATGGAAAAATGAGTTTCATCAATATTTTCGACAAGATTTTCATCAAAATCCCCCGATTGAAACCCTCGGTGTAAAATACCCAAATGGAAAGCGGTGCTTATCTCAATTTGTTGCTCTTTTTCCGGGCTACAAGTCAAACGCCCCCGTTGTGACAATAATACGATACTATGTGCGTCCATAAAATGATATATCCATGTGTGTGTAATTTTTTGTGTCAATAGGATGTTGTATTTGGGGTCCGTAGATTGGGCAGTATACGGTGAATCTGGAGCTAATATAATGGTAAGGGCGAGCTCAATAAGAAGGGCGGGTGAAAACTTTACCGCGGATGTCTTGTAAATTTCGAACGATTGTAAAAGTTTTGGGTAAAGCCATTGCACCCATGATGACCGACGGGGGCCCCGTCCAGCTACCGCTTTACTTAGAATTCGCTTCCGTGCGCCCGCAGTACTACGACTGATTTCCAAAGAGTTTGCTGGAGTGGGGTCAACGGGCAAGAGAGTGTCACGAAGGGCCCACCAGCGAGTGGCCTTAATCATGTTCGTCGGATGTTTGGCTCGAAAATGCTCCGGGAAAGCTCAAACAATACGGCCATTTAACCCCCGACTACCATTAATAGCTTGATCCTCGACCATCCATGCGATGACGTCACGGCGGGCTTTGATGGTCGTCACTTGTTGGATAGTGCGGCTACGTGGTGGGTGGCCGGATAGAGGCATCTCTATGAATGACAAACGACATTAGCATCCATGATTCCTACTAAACATTTGGATGTGGATGATACATATGGATGGAATTAGTCATACCTGGCGACGGTGCGACGTGGTTGGTCGCTGTTGGTGTGGTTGTTGAGTTGGGTGGTACGTCCATAGGTCCTTTTCGGGGTTGGTCCTTCGCAAGTTCGTCGGGCAGCGTTAATATTCAATAACCCATAAGTTTTGTGACAGGGTTTGGCAACCCCAAATCCCGGAGGTATAAGCCCCCCATAAGTTTTGTGACAGGGTTTGGCAACCCCAAATCCCGGAGGTATAAGCCCCCCCCCTTTTTTGCTGAGGAAAATTGAGGGCAGAAAGAAAAACTCTGCTGGCCAGGGTCGGGCAGGTGCAGGGCGGTGAAATCAGAATCCAGAAACCATTCTGCTGGCCAGAAACCATTCCCAGAAATCAGAAACGTAGAAAAGCGGGAACACTCAGTAATCAGGCGTAATGAAATCACAATTAACGCAGTCAGAAATTAGGCATAACGAAATCACAATTAACGCAGGTACAGAAGTCAGTGAGTACAGAAATCAACCATAACAGAAATCACAATTAACGCAGGTACAGAAATCAGCCATCACAAAAATCTCAATTAACGCAGTAATCGCAGGTACAAAAAATACATAAAGTACCTGCAAACAAAACTCAAACGCAGGAAAATTGTGTTGGCAGCAAAGTTGAGGTTGACAGCAGAGAGTGAGAGCTTTGTTCACCGAATGGTCTTGGAAGTATAGGGAGTGGGAAAGGAGTTCATGGGAGCAATTAAGTCATGACGGCTGGTAGGTGCTTAATTGGGGGTAGGGGTGGTTGATTGGAGGTAGGGTGAGTTGGACATGGGGAAAGTCAACGGAGAAGGAAAGTATGACGGCCACTTTTAAGTTCTTTGGTAGTGTCATAAATGACATTGGCATCTAACACTACTTGCGAACTTGTTCACAAATAGTGTACTAAGGTAATTACACTATTCGCGGTCATACACTAAATGTGATCTTTAGTGTAGTCTAAAGCGGCCCTAAGTTCTAGTACTGGCGGATCACTTTATTTACCCATGGTCAAGCATTGCACCAAGCCGAAGCTTTGGGTGGGTCCATTTTTTTGACCTTTTCACTTTCTGGGTTCTAGAGGCTTTTATTGCAATTCTTTGCCAAATTTGGAGCCTGCAGCCTTAGATTATCCTTACAGGGCCCCCCTTTGATCAAATAGGACCCGTTTCCAACATAAAATAGGAGCCAAGTTTGTCCCTATCCTCCCTCACTCTCCCAAGCCTAAGGCTTGATGCAACGCTTGATCGGGGTAAATAGTGGGATCCGGTACTAACTAAACTGGTTCTAGAGAGAAGTTGACAAGCACGCAAGGTTTCCAATGCAAAACCCTTGGATTCCAAAGTCAATTGATCCAACTATTGGATCCCAAAGTCAATTTGCTCAATTCCTGTATGCAGTTAGGATTTAACGAGTGTAAAAGCATTGCCAACAACCGTCAAAAACTTACCGAGATCGGTATATGTTCAGGCTATGGGCAACTTTTTTGCAAGAACAACTCCCCTCCAACGCCCTGACACTGTAGAAATTTCCAATGTCTCTTTGGATAAATAGAGTTGCACAAGGAAGAAGGGCCTTTTTTTAGTGCACTCCTTGCTGTGAACTGTTCATTGTGTCACTTTTCACTCATCATGGTGCCACAAGAGTGGTCCACATCATCACATTGTGATGTACACATAGTATACATTATTTGTGGCCAGAAATAAAAATGAAAGAGTCAAGTTGGGTTTCAAGGGCGAGGGCAACCAAACTGCTTGGATTTGGTCGCCCTTGGATTGCTCTAACTAAACACTAGAGATAAACGTAAACGAACCAAAACTCAGCATCTCCATGCCGAATCTCCTCTGAACCCAGGGTATGCTCCAGGTTTAGCGTGCTCTCATTTGTGCTAAAAAAATAGACAAGGTGAGTTACAAATCCGGAAAGTTTTCCAAGGTCTGGGAATTAAGGCCTGGGTTTGATGGCAGCCGCGTAGAATAGAGAACGGGTTGGGCCAGAAACTACACGCCACTTTCGTTTCTCGTGGAGCAGGATCACGTGGATCACGAAAAGAGAATCAACGCCTCTAATTCAAGCTTCAATATTATTCTCCGCCTCTAAATCAAGCCCCTTCCACATACACCGCCCTGACTTTTAAGCGCCGGTTTTTCAGGGGAAGCAATTACGTCTATCTTAAAATTCACAAGATACAGGACAAACACAGCATCCGCATCCTGGATCGTTTACGTTTATCTCTACTGCATCAAAAAGTTTGAAAACAAATATTTCCTTTCTACATCAATTTTTGTTTCTAGAGGCACGATGTTCAAACTACTCCATTCCCTAGGTTTCACCCCTTGTTCTCTTCTTCAAAACCATCTTATTCTACTATGATATTTTTGTACTTCACTAGTAATCTTAGTTTAGGAAGTTGAAGTGTGCCCCAAAAAGTGAACTTCTCCACCCATTTCACACCAAACGTGCATCCATCAACACCAAATAAGATTGTTTTTAGTTTGTGGGCCAATCACAAACATAGACCTACCCATGTTTTGAAATACTACACACATCAATAGTGTTCCAGACTGATCGTTCAAAACAACATTTGAACCTATTCGGATAATCCTACAATATCTAGCTTAGTATGTCTACTCTAACAGAATCTAGATTTATCTAGTTGTACGTCGACTCTAACAAAACCAAGTCTCTCAGCATTCTTGACTGTTCTATAATGTTGTGAATTTACAGAACAGTCAAGAATCATCCTGAGAGAGTGAGTTCATAATCTACTGCTCTATCAAAAAACTCTGGTCACCATCAGATTCATGATCGGGAATTATCCAAACGCCAAGTTGATCAAGAAGAACACCAGCTACTCCAAAGAACCCTATCACTTTTCCAGTACCACTTGTGAAACGCTGACCCTCTTCATCACCAAATGGACCATGACTTTTCAGATTGGTGTGAAAGGTCAATGATACCACGCTATGAAGGCCTACTTTCCTTGATCTTACATTTATAAAATACAGGGCTACTGAACCACTTACCCGTCTGATGTACTCATTGGGTTGAAAATCAATCTGGAATCACACGCACACCACAACAATCCATTTATGATGAGCAAATCTGCATGTTTCAGGCGAAAACATACTAGTAATACAATTCAACAGAACTTGAATGAGAGGGAAAAAGAAAGGAATTACCTTCTTTACTTTGCTGCCAATATGATCCCAGCAGTATCTCTTCTTAAATTCCTCTCCATGAGGCTGGTTGACGTATTCCACCTCCATAAAGCCTATTCTTGGAGGAGTTTGATCGTATTTTAACATGATCGATTTGATGGAATCGGCTTGATGATCAAAGAAACCGGTAATTTTATTAGGCTCCTGACGACCCCAAGGACCCTGCCTGATGCCAGTTTCATGAGCCCCATCATGAAACTGACCTTTTGCTTGACCACGGTCAAGACTGTGTTCCCGAGGTAAGTCTTGATGTTGCTTGGCACGATAAGTAGCAGCACCGAGAGAAAGAAGAAGAAGCAATAAGGGAAAGACAAGCACCACTGGACAGTTCCACATTCGCCTTAGGACGCCACGCAATCGCACTGGTCGTTCCGATAACCTCCGCTTTAAGAAAGATTGAGAGCTCGGCGTCTTGAATTTCTAAAAGATCGCCACAAAAAATAATCATTTATCAGTCTAGATAATGTCCAATGTAGAGTGACTCGACTGAACCAAGTACGATATGAAGTCCACTCATGATGCAACGTGAATCTCAATGTCTTACGAGTTCACCACTCAAAGTCAATCAAAGTTTACTTAAATTTGTTATTCTGGTGGCCAAAACGTAATACAACACACTTATGAAGCTGCATTTGTAAAAGACCTTAGACACACAGCTACAATCCAAACCCCCAACCTTTCCTACGTTTTCATACTAACATTGAACTCAAGTATCTGTACAATCTGGCCGTGCATTTACAACTCAATTACCAGAAAGCAAATTCTTCCACCATGAAAGTAGCTTCTCATGAAGAACATTCATATAACAAAATAATGTGTTGGATTACATGTGGTCGAATTCAGGTGTTAATGAAAGTAGGTACGTTTTATAGGTCCGACCAACAATCCACATGAAGATGACGCATTTCCATACCTGCATTCTCTGCCCACTCAAGCTGGATCCAACTTTGATGATAGCGTCTTTTGCCTGTGCCGACATTTGCTTATCACCTGACAGGCACTATGCCAACAATATTAGCAAACTTGACATGAATCAAGAGACATTATCATGCATCCACAAAATGAATTAGAATGCTGAACTCTAAGGAGACTTGATTGCTCTCACCTGAGCGCAGAAGTGTCCCTTTGATGTCCCGAAGTTCTACGCAGATTTCAACAAAATCCGGCCTTTCGTAGAAGTCTTCGGCCCAGCATCTTCGAATCAAAGAGGCTAACCGCTCGGGGCAGTCCGTTGGAAGGTCGGGTCTCGACATTGGACCCTGACCCGCCTTCACATGCTTCTTCAGTTCATTGTTCTGTAGGTTTATAAAAGGAACCTCCCTCGTTAGAATCTCGCAGCAGATGACGGCGAAGCTGTACACATCTGCTTTCTTGGGGATGAGTTCAGCGAATTCAATATCTGATTCGATCTCCGGCGCTGCTTTGATGACCTCCGGCGCCATGTACCTCACGGTGCCGGTATTCAAAGTGTGGTCTGGCTTCGCCACACTGGCATTCTTGGTTTTGGTCAGACCAAAATCAGCAATCTTCACTACACGAGCTCTGGTACAGTTGTCATCAACATTCACAAGGACATTCCCTGGCTTCAGATCACGATGCGCCATGTGGTTCTTGTGAATGTACCTCGCGCCCTCCGCAATTTGGAGCATCAAGACAACCGCTTCTACATGGTCAGACTTGGTACCTTTCCTGAGCTGTAAAAACCGAGACAGGTCCATGTCCATCTTCTCCATGATGAGGAAGCATTTTGGATGGTTCTTCGAGTAGCACAAGAGCCGCACTATATGGGGGTGATGCCCCAGTCCCTGTAAAGCTGTCACTTCTTGCTCAAATGAGCGAGTGTGATGCTGATCAAAGATCTTAATTGCATACTTGCCGCCCAAAAGAGTTGTTTCTCGCACCTCAGCAAAGGAGCCTCTGCCAAGCAGAGTGCCGCAGTAGAACTCGTTCAAGTTTTGGGGATTCAGGAACAACAAATTCAATGTAGCCGGGCTGACGCTATGAGATGGATCTTTGTTTTTAAGCAGCTGATATGAGCCCTCAAAAGAGACCGACATAAGCTGATCATCAGCGGGTCCCATTTTCTTCAGAAACTGATGTGCAAGGGCTTGCTCTACTGGATCGTCCAGCGTTGGAATCACAGACGTGAGACGGGTCTTGAGGAGCCACTCATCTTCCTTCGCCGCTGACGCTAAACCCAAGCTGTCTCGTTCAGTCAGCTCCCCATAGCACAGCGCTGGTTGAAATACGATGCCGGAAACCCTGAAATGATCCACCAGAATGCTGTGCAGAACAAACCTATGCCATTGAACCTCGTACAGCAGTGATGAAAACGTCTCTTTCATGTCACCTTGCTCTATGGCTGCTCTCAGCCATTCTGTGTCGGTGATGCAGCTGAACCGGATGAGCCTCTCGGCGTTCACGAGCGCCTGATGAAGCTCCTGAAGCACTGGCATTGCTCTCTCATCAAGCTCAAGCAACAACTGCTTATAATCTGCCAGTGTGCCCTGTGTCTCCAAGAGCCTCCTCACGAGAAAGTCACATTGGTGGCTATTCATGAGATAACCGTCTCCTTGCACACCCAAGTGATGAACTGCCTTGCCTATCACTCCCTTGCAAAGATTGAGTGATTCATTTGTGCCCTGCTGGGAGATATTGTTTACAGGCTTCCACCAGCTCAATGGCCAGCGGATGCCAAGCTGAGCCATCACTGTTGCACTTCCAGAGCAAGTTTCATTCCTTCAGACGGTTTCTATATACATGTGACCTCGATAGAACTCCGTGCACAGGACCTGAACAAAGTTCTGAAGAGATCTCTTTTTAGTGGGCCCAGTGCAAAAACTAAAATCGCCCAAGCTCTAGTTCATCTGTGAGGCAATAGTACCCAACGCTGTTAGTAGTCTTAACAAGGGGCAACAAGCCAAGAGACTCTCTAAAACCCTACTCCACGCATGCATCACATCCATTGTGTTCAGGACTTGCTAAACCCTAAACCTAACCTTGGACACTGAAAGCTGTGACTCAGTCGAAAAGCAGCCTCAGGGAACGAATAGCTTCCCAGCTTCAACTGGATCAGCGAACACCAATTGATACATCCAAAACGTACCAATGAAGGCTTGCAGCAGCAGCAGCAGCAGCAGCAACGAAGACAATATACCGGATGCTCCAGCAGGCACGCTATGTGCATGATTATAGTGACACGCCATAGCACCCTAGCTCTTTCCACACGACAAAGCATCAAACGTGCAGCGAACATGACACACCATCACTACACCGTTCCCTGAATATAGTGTAGACTAGACTATTTGGAATTTCCTACACTAATTGAAAATTTACATGCAATTGTTGACTGACACACACTTGCTTGAGAACAAGTACCCAATCAGAACTTGGCATGCACTTGCTTTGACGGAAATTAGTGTGGGTGATCTACATCAATAATAAATCTACACTATATTCGGTGTTTAGTATAGTCACCATAAAACTCCTTATTAGATAAGAGCATGGCCACCGGGACTCCAACCCCGATGGCCGTGGCCAAGGCAAATTGACCCCTCGCTCATCCTTACCCGAGGTGGGCCCCATCTTGCTTGCATGGGGTCATTTTTCTGGCCCTCTTATTATGGAGGGTCCAGAGGCTTTTTTGGACTTCTTTTTGACAAATTTGGAGCCTACAACCATAGAAGACCCTCCCAGGCTATAAATAGGACCCCATGCAAAAAAAAATGCAGGTCAGGTTTGGCCCCACGACTTCGTAGCCCCCTCGGGCGAGGAGGTCAATTCGCCCTGATCGATGGCCGTTTCCCTGCGAGTTCTGCGGGCGGGTGCTGAGGTGCCAGAGGCGAGCCCCACCCACTACGTGCCCCACCCACTGTGTGCCCTGACTATTGCATACGATTGCGTCACTTCATAAACAAGGTGTGTTTTTTCCAAATAAAGAACTAATGAGCGAGGACCAAGCGGCCAACCCTGGCCCGTTGGGATCTCCTCAAAGCACCCCCACCCCTATCCACCCTTGGTCACGGTACGAGCAAGTTGACTCCTAAGGTACTGTGATAGTTTTTCACCAAAAACACTTCAAAATTGTTGGATTCTAGGGCAATGAATAAATAAGGAAACAAAAACTTTAATTTCTAGTTCTGACCATAGGATCTCAATTAAGACTTACTAAGTAATATACTCTCAAAATTTCATAAACTTTGACCACAGAGATTGAAAGATTATAGTGTTTGAAGTCAAGCAAATGGTTCATTTTCTTCCCTACATTCAGTGGATCAGCAGACTTTGACTTCACTTGGTGTCAAATTTTTGCACTATACAAGGCCTAAATCCATTACCATCTTCTTAAGCAAGATATTAGTTCCTGGTACACCAATTTTTAGAGGTAGAGGAGAAGTGTAGCATATTCAAAACAAGTGTGCAAGGAGTGAAGGTTCAAAATTTGCCAATTCACACTTTAATTTTTTGTGAAATTAATATGTTTTCGATTGATAATCCGAATGGTCAATAAGAAGGTTTACATCGCATATTGTTGTGGAGAAAATAAAAAGTGAAAAATATAAAGATATCTAGGTTTTATGTGGAAAAGAAGAAGTTTTTTTGGTACCTTGCCCGACAATGAGTGACAATGTGTGAAAATGTTTGACATGGGTTGGTATGCTATTTTTCACTAAGACAAGAACTTTTTTTTGAAAATCTAAAGGGAAGTAATGTTACTTGCAAGTATTGAAAATCTCACATTCAATAGAGTGTCCTAGCAAAAAAATTTGGAGGTGCCCGAGATGCCCGCTCTCCCCATATGAAATTCAATTCCCTATAATTTTTTCATCAAATGTCCAATTGTGAAAAAAGTTGTTTTCCCACTAAGGTCTTGGTAATGCCTTTCTGTAGTAAAAATTTCAAAGAGGAATGTTGGAAATTGACACCATAGGAACCTCACCAAAACTTTCAAAAAGCTCATTTTTGACACTTGGCAAATTTAGTAAGAATAGAAATACGGACTCTCTTTGCAAGGATTATTTTATTTTTATTGGACTAATAGGGGAAAAATTATGGTGCTTCAAACATGAAAAACATGTTTTTTTGGCAGCTGCACAAGGTACCATAGAGATGAATAGTGCTAATGTAGAGTTGACAAGTGGACTTTTTTTGAGGTGGGTTGTAGTGAAGGAAAGTTCTTTACAACCTTCATTGTTTTCATTTTAAAACACATAGAAATTAAGGATTTTACTTTTAATGAAAAAATATTTTTTCTATTGTTAGAATAAGTCATGATAATTCTATTCACCATTTGAGTTATAGATCCAACAATTATTTCTCTATTCAAAAAATAAAATTGCTTTCTCAAGTAAAGGACCACTTTCTATACCCCTAGTCATTGCAGGTCTATATTTCTTATCGTAGTCACCTCTATTACTTGTGATTTTTGGCGTGGGATGACCTAACACAAGGTAGAACATAGATCCATTGAGCTTATGCAATGTGTGGCAAAAAAATATGTCATTATCTTGAGTAAATGTACAGTGGCCCTATCCAGGCACAGTGGAAAAAAACAATTTTGCACTCTTTAGATGCATGTATCTTACAATCCGCATGATCAACTTTTACAAAAAAAAACTGAGTGTCTTCTTTTAATATTTATCTTGAAGATCATACGGTTGAAATAGTAAATTGATGTTTTAATTAGTCTAATAATATCTCATGTCAAAGTGGCAGTTTTTGGGTGGTTTTGGTGAAGCACAAGGCCCTCCTTTAAGGGTTAAATCATGTAGAGGGATGGCATGTACAAGGGGTGTGGACAAAACTTGGTCCCTATTTTCATGTTAAAGGAGGGCCCTATTTAGACCAAGGTGAGGCCTCCGAGGGAAAATGGAGCCATCAAATTTGACCCAAAAAATCCAAAAAAAACTTTTAGACCTCTAATAATAAAAAAATCCAAAAAAAAGAGGCCTATGTAGGTCCATCCTTCTACAACATCCGTCTACATGAAATAAACTTCAGGTTGAGTCCATTGTCCTCCCGGCAACAGAGTGCAAGGCGGGTGGCATGACCCCCGCCTGGTGAGGTCACCGGTTACAATCTAACCTCTTTATTACAACAATCCATTATATGACAGCCTTGATTGTATGACACATTTTCACGATATCAAACTTTGTATCTTAAACTCCCTCTCTAATATGACTTTGACACTCAATAATATGGCACTTTGAGACCTCTACTACATCATCTTATGGAGGGAATAATTGTATTGGGAACGCAATAATTGTATTAGAAACATTTCCAGGCTACGAATGAATTAAACCATATTTTCATCCAATATTGTGTATAGATGACAAGCCTAAAAGCATATCCACTGAGGCATTGTGCCCCAACAGATTAGCTCAGTGTGCAGCGCCGGGTTGTTGTGGGCGCCCCAAAGCACCGCCAGGGCCCAATGCCCTGGTCAAGCGGGATGGTGGCCACTTGCCACCAAGACGACATTCATCAAAAATTTGACACCCACACAGAAAATTCTAGCAGCCTAGAGAAAATTCTAGCAGCCGCGTGTGGCGAAGATTAGGTTTGGAGGCAACTACGTCGCATGTGTGCTCAAGATATTCGCGTAAAAGCTTGCGTTAAACTTGGTAAGCTTATGTTAATCTCTTGCTTATGATTATCTCAATGAACTTACACTAAGGTAAGCCCCCCTCCATAACCAACAAAATTCCACAGCCAACGCCTATAAAATTGGGGTATATCCAACCCTCTTCCGTCCCATTACCACCAACTCAACTCCGAGTGGAGGTTTGCTATTAGCCAAGACCCTTACTTTTGGCCGTTGGTTATGGAACGTACCTACTATTAGCCACCCACTAAACATGGCTGCATAGTTTGAAAATTCATAACTAATTCAGCTTTGATAAAAAAATATGAAATCACTTGGGTTGGAATTGTAATTCTATTGGCTATCACTGAAAAATAATAGTATAATTATCTCCTCTCTCCATATATGCACATTCCTTAACTTGATGGTTTTAGGGGGGCTTACCTTAATCTCAAAAAGCTCACGCTGATCTCAATATAATGTAATCTTCAATTAATCATGTTAAACTCACATTAATTAACTTTGAGTGATTTCCAATGAACTGAATGACTAAGTGAGGGATCGAAGGTTAAGCTCACATTAATTGAAGGTTAAGTTCATGTGGAAGTTAGAAACTTCCACTTGATTGCCCCTACCAAAAAAATTAGTTAAAGTAGGATTTTTAGTCTTAATCAACTAGAAAAGTAGTTAGTGTTGTGCAGAATTAGATTAGATAGCGGATAGTGAAAATAGGGAAATGCTTAAATAGTTAATTAGGTTCGTAGAGGTGATAAAACCGTGTCTTAAATTCACTAGTTTAGTCCAAGAAAACAATTTCAAAGAGTGTCGGAAGAGATTCCGGGATGTATTTCTAAAATCACCACTTAACCTAAATTAATTAGTTAGGTTTAGAAGGTAGCTAGATTAATTAGAAAGTAGTTTTAGTTCTTTTTTTTTTTGCTTTTGAGTGTTGTTGATATAAATTCTTATTTGAAAGAATAAGAATTTAGTTATATGAAACAAAATATAAAAAGAAAAAACAAGAAGAAAAGAAAAGAAAAAACAAATATATATATATATATATATATATATATATATACACCCGGGTATCAACCCGGATATGAGCCAACCTGAGTATGGGTTGATACCCGGATACCCGAATATCATTTGGGCAGCAGTAACCGACCTCCCCTCCCAACAGCCTTCCAAGCCGACCCCCCTCTCTCAAGAACTCTCTCTATGTCTCCTGCGACCCTGTCTCCCTCTCTAGCGACCTCCTCCCTCCTTCTCTAATTTCCCTCCCCCCTCAAATTTTTCCCTCCATCTCCCTCTTTTGTTCTCTCTCTCTAATAGTATCTCCCTCTCTCTCTATTTGGGTCTTTTTTGGAGTTGGGATTTAGAAGAAGAAGATGAGGAGGTGCAACAAGGTTTAGTGCAAGAAAGAAGAAGAAGAGGCAGTTTTCAAGGAAGAGAAAGAAGAGGTGGTGCAACTCTAAAGAGGGAGAAGAAGAATCTAGGGTTTTAAAGAGGAGGTGGTGCAACACGAAAGTGGCAAGACATTGAGGTGATTCTTGCCAAGTAATATCTTTTTCTTGTTTGCACAACTTTCTTGTTAAGTCTTCTCTCATTTTCTCTCCCCGGGGTGATTCGGGTTACTTTCTTTTGGTCTAGAGAAAAAGTCCTCCGGTGGACTCTATCTAGACCATATATGCCCTAGATTGTGACTTCTTATACGTTTGAGTCTACGTTGGTGTCCTATCATTTGTTTTCTATTGTCTTAGCATTGTGGCAAGTCTTTCCGTTAGGTTTTCTCCATCCTCCTATCTTTTCTAGGTCTTATCCAAATTTTCTATCATTTTTATGGTCTCTCCGATCAACCGAGAAAATCTCTGTAAGTCTTGTTTTCCCAAGTTTCCTCCTTGTAATGGTCAATTGTGATGTTGTTTTATTTGTCGTAGTACTACATACGTGCGATATCTACCTCCACGTTAGTCTAGTAAAGTTTTCCAAAGAAAGTACACCAGTTGTCCGGTATATTTATGTTTTCCGGGCCGGATCAGAGGATGTGATCATTTGTAATAGGTGATTGTTGTAAATACAAGGCTCATCTGGGAGTAAATCCATCTTGGACAACATGACTCCACCGGTAACACGGACGCTTTTCAAAATTGACCCAAACAAGTGGAAACGGATTGCGAAAGGAGAATACTTTGAGGAAGGTGGTTGAGTTTTTGAACTCAATCTTCCGGTCAATCCTTCCATGGATCTACCGGGAGATAATTCCACTCTTCCGGATGGATCTTCCGGTTGAGATTTTGTTATATGTTATGTGTTATTGTTGATTTATCCCACCGGTTGGTGAGATGTTTTTAAAAGTTGCTAGATTTAAACACTAGAGTGAGAGTAGTGATGCTGATGGGGCCCCATTGCGCACCCGGTCACTACCACTTGAATGGTTTCTCCAACTACTTACTTATGTTAAGGAAAGGTTCACCGGTCTCGGGAAGGCGAGTCTTCCGGTTTACCGGTCTACCGGTAATCCGCCGGTGACTAGGCTATCCTTGATTTTAGGATCTAGATATCATTTTGTCCTTTTGTGGATCTATTTTTGGAGGGTAACTATTGACTTTAGTGCACTCTCTAAATGTCATTTTCAGCTTTTGGAGATCTAGTTTCCAGAGTAGCTATTGACTTTAGTGCACTCTCTAGATGCCATTTCCACTTGTTGGGGATCTAGTTTTGAAAGGTAGCTAGTAGCCTTTGTGTACTTAAAGAGCCTTGGGCTCTTGTGTTAAGTATTCTTCTTTTTCTTCCTTTACTCGTGTCTTGCCTTCATTGCTTGTATCTAGAGTCTTTTGTTGAGCTTGTGTGAGTAGAGGTGGAGAGAGTTGAGCCCTTCGAGTGTGTCTTTGCTAGGTGTACAAGTTGTGATTTGTTGTGTCTTATGTGATTGAGTGTGAGTAGAGACTTTCCGACGCTGTAGGATATCCAAGTTAGATAGGTAGAGTAAGATCCGGGATCTATACTCCAGACCCTTTACCGGTGGAACTAGGAAGAGTTGTTTTATCGGAAGGAATCCGGGAAGCCCATGGCTATTTATGATAGCCTCCTTTAAGTGGGAAGTGTTTGGATTGGTGGGGAAGAGGGGTGAAATCCCCCTTTTGGTACACCAGGAGAGATCCCGGCTAAGCATGAGTCCGGAGAATTCCGGAGTTTCTACCCTTGCAGTGGATGAGTTTTGATGATCCATGTAGAAGGTTGTCTTGCTCATATGATTTGTTTAGTACTAATTTGTTGTGAGTCTTGTATCTTCTTAGTTTGATTCATTGGGTGTGGTTGTAGTTGGAACCCGGGCTTGCGTGACGGATTTTCCGAGACAAGTTTCTGGTAGATTGTGAAGACCAGTAAACCGGCTACAACCTTTTTAACTCTTTGAAGGTGTAGGGTTAGATTGTGGATATTGTGGCCTCTGGACTGCGAGAATGGAGGGCAGTGACTTTGCGAGCACTGTAAAAATTTTACTATAAAACTACTTTAACGCTAATAGAGTTTAACTTAAACACTTGTGGTTACTTGTTACAGGTTACAAAGGTACCGGGGAAGCCATCCTCCGGAATGTGTTGAGGTATTAAGTGTGAAGTCTTTTTAAGATTTAAAGAGTTTGATGCACGATAAAAATCCCTGGAAACAATCTGATTAGGTGGGCTCGCTTAAGGTTAATTTCGGTTAACTTTGAGAATTACGAACCAATAGACTAAGACAGTTCACGTTAATCAAAGGTTAAGCTGGTGTTGATCTTTGATCATGTGGTCACTGAATTGATCAAAGGTTAAAGAATCAAGATTAACTAGTGACTAAGTGAAGAATCAAAGGTTATGCTTTGAGTGAAGGATCCAGTAAGCTCACGTTAATATTTAAATCCCTCACGTAGATCACCTTAACTCTTTAACACGGAGAAGGCCGATACATGGTCGCCCGGTGATGAAACTTAGGTGACACATCCATTTTGTTCATCTAGAGTGATCATTACCTTCAGAACGGAGGTATTCCTGCTTACGGAGCATCCAATGCAACAATTCCCGCATCAACTGGCGTAGGTAAGGGGCAGTGAGCCCGATCTATACCTGGCTCAACACATATACGTGAACAAAGACGCATAAAAGATAGGACCAATACACTTTTTTGTCATTGAAATGTCTTCCAGATGGAACTCATTTTCCATTACTCACTAAAAGAAAGGACACGCTACAGCTAGTGTGTGGAAAAAGACGGATTTTCTTTCTAGATTACGAAGTTGACACCGTATCAAGTGGGCAGTGAGATACCCTACTTGGATTCTATATACACGTGCTTGGAGCTTCGTCATGAACCGGCCAATCTCCACAAAACGTCGTGAGTACCATGTGGACTTAGGGCCTTGGAGCCTCACCAAATCAATAGTAGATTGCACCATCCCGTTGTCTTCTATGGCTCACCGAAGTTGCATCGCCACAATTTCCAGCTAGTATACACCAAAAGCTCCTAGCGTTAAAGGGTTAATCTCAGTAAGCTCACGTTGACATTGCAGAAGTCATGCAACAATGTTTGTCCGTGGGAAGACGTGTGCATTTGCATCCTTTGGGTGACCCTATGGGTGTGCAACCGTTAAATGGTTTGCGTGGTGGGTCTCCCTCAGTGATAGGTCGGGTTGCAAAACTAGGGCCCTGGGGTAGGGTGGAGATGCTCAAACAAGATTACACGTTTTGTTGGTCATAAAAGCCAATTCCATCAAGAAATATTTTTGAAATATGCGACAATTAAACTCCAAGGGTAGGGCTTATGGCACTGAAATATGCCAACCATGATGAGAAGAATTTACGAGACAGTACTGTTACAACATAAGTGTTAGACAAAAAGAAGTGAAGGTAAATGCCTTTCGTAACTTCGGAGGCATTTGACAAACTTTTGTAGCCAACCATCATCATCATGGGCAACGGTTCGTAGCACCTAAGTAACTAGGTGGCAGTAATTTTTTAAAGGATGAGATGGGGATGGAGCCATCTCCAAACCTACGTTTAGAAAAAAGGAAGGAGGTAGGTTGTGGGCGGAAATGGGGGGAAAGTGCTTGTCTCCCCCCTTTCCAATTATGTAAGATAGGTAGGTGGCGCCCATGTGGATCATGTGTCCCATGTGTCCCTTGTGTCCACTAAATATGGTTTATAATTTAAAATCTACTAGTTGAGGTGGCATGTGCATATATGGAAGATGCCCCATTCTTCCAAAATTCTCCAAATAATGAATTATATATTGAAAATCCCAAATAAGGATAGATATTTTGGATTTTTAAAAATAAACTCTAATTTAGCCATTACCACATTAAATAAATCCGCTAATGTGGGGTCAGATCTGTGCTAAAAAACTTGGATAGGGTATTGACAGGGGAGGTGTGATGGAGCTGTCAATACCCTATCCCGTTCAATCTTTATCCACGTTCAGTTAAAAGCTTAGGATTGTAGAATATCACATATTATGGTTCCTTGTTCACACACTACAACTTTAGGGTTCCAAATTGAGGCTGTGCGATTTCCAAATTTGCGGTTTTCATTATAATGCTCATTACCTTCATGTTAAATTTTAGTAAATGCAAAGTACTTCAAACTCGCTCTAAATATTTAAACCTACTTTTTAATAAAAGATAAATTAATAATCTATAAATAATGTATTCCATTTTATTATGAATACAAATTTTTCATTTAGTAGGTTTTTAAGTTTGAATAATAAAATCCATGTTCTTATAATTAATTTATTTCACTTCAATTTTTTGGACACATTCTCATATACCAAATTTTAAATAGAACTATTTATACTCTTACACGATTTTCTTTCAATCTTTTTTTCTTTTGCCCTTTGTCCTTTTATTTTTCTTTTTTCCCTCCATTCCCTTTGCTATAAAATTGAAATATAACCATTTATACTTTGACACGTATTTTGTTCAATCTTTTTTTTCTTTTACTCTTTTTCCTTTTATTTTTATTTTTTCCCTCCATTCACTTTGTTTTAAAATTTAAAGCAAACTAATTATATTCCTACACGTATTTCGTTCAATTTTTTTTTCCGTTTTTTCTTTTTCCTTTTATTTTTCTTTTTTCCCTCCATTCACTTTGTTTTAAAATTCAAAGCAAACTAATTATATTCCTACACGTATTTCGTTCAATTTTTTCTTTCATTTTTTCTTTTTCCTTTTATTTTTCTTGTTTCCCTCCATTCACTTATAAGTTTTAAGCAATCTATTTATACTCCTACACCTATTTCGTTCAATCCACAATTTTATTTTTTTTCCTTTTCTTCTCCATTAACTGAACTTTACAATTAAACTAAAATTATATATACTATTACACATATTTCCTTCAGTCCTTTTCTTTCTCTTTTTTCCCTCCGTTCACTTTTGCTTTAGAGTTTAAATAGAGCTATTTATACTCTTACACGTATTTCGTTCAATATTCTTTTGAGTTAATTTTGTTAAACTGTTGGAAATTCTTGTACCATCCTGGACTAATTAGGTGTATTAGAATGAAAATTCTAATCAATCTTCTTAAGTAGAGACATATACTCGTTCAATTCCCTTCAATGCACTTCAGTGTTATTCAAAACTTCAAACAAATGCAGCATTTTAATACCTACTTTGCTTAGAACATCTCCATGGTGTTCTCCTTCAAGGAATGAGTTCCCTAAAAAAGTGGATCTCAATTTTTGAACAACATCCCCAAGTTCTCTTTTACATCTTTCTTTTTGGAGGAGTGTGGTGCACCTCAATACCATTGTGAGAGTCCATTATTCTTTCAATCATCCATGCTTTCTTGAGGAGCACTCCAAGGTAATGTATGCTTACTCTAACTTTGCTTTGTTTATTGCTTAAGTAGCTTCATTCTCCACAAATATATCAAATTTTCTGCGGGTCTACATGATAGGGTATTGTCAGGTTTTAGGGTTCGACTTTGATCAATTTTTTGAATATTTCCTTACTAGAAGTAGTACAAACTTTATGGTTTGAACTATGTTTCATCGTCTATTGTTCTCAACGGTTCCATCATCCTAAATCTTCAATAAATGTGGATAGGGTACTGTCTTTGCATTGTGAGAATCCATTTATGCCTACTTCAGCCAATGGACGTAGACTGCGACCGTTATACTGAGATAGGGTACTGACAGAAGAATATGTAAAATCGCGCTCTTCCATGACGTGCATATTTTTTGTCGAGGTGTTTCAGGATTTCAATATGGCACAATTATGGGCCATACAAGATCCGCCAAAGTCCCCCTTCTCTCATCATGACTTGATTTGGAGAGATTGTGTGCGGAAAGGAAAAGGCATTGTGAAGACTTGCAAGCAGGCACGGATTCCTACATCACGGATTGAAGAGTTCCTCATTGGAGAGCGCTTACTTCAAGATGGAATTGAGTGGGACAAGTGGAAAAATGAACGTGGCATTGTTGATGGCCATCCGAAGCCAAGGTTGGACATGCATAAGGGGCACAGATAGTAAGACATACTATCCATCTTCGTTCTAATTATTGTGTTTTCTTTGCAACTATCTCCTTTGCCATGGATTAAGTGTTACGTGATCATGAATGAGTAATGCTTCTAGTTGAGGTCATCATCCATATTCCCTCTGTTGATGGTCCACGGTATCATCACGCACTATTACTTATATTATGGTGCCATATTTGCAGCTATAGGTGTTCCTATGGCCCCAAAGATCATCGTGACAACAAAGACATACGAGCCAATCACAAGCGTGGATGCTTGGCCAATTTCTCGATCAAGCAAGAATATATTGAAAGGGATGCTTCTACAATTTCTTACTATCATATGAAGCCTACAAGGTTAGATGGCTCGGTTGCGCATGGAGAAGGGGATAGGAGCTTTGACTCACGCGCATCAAGAGTGGCCCCTCGAATCTCTGAGGCAGCAAAGGTGTTTATTTGGAATCGTCTTGATGCTGGATTCACAACAAAGCAGATTTTTGATGAGCACTTGAAGGTTTGGCAAGAAAAGAAGTGCCATGGAGAATTAATGCGGAGAGATGACTATATGACAATGGATAACATTCGAAATCTCGAGAAACGTCATGCAAAGGGAAAGTGGAAGCGGGCTAATAGTGAAACGGAGAGTGTTTCATCTTGGATAGAATCAAATCGCGAATCTGTCTTCATAAATCAATGGGCAGGTGAAGTTCCAGGTATTCCAGAAGACCAACAAGAACCTTTATTTTGAGAATTCAAACCCCCCATCAACTTGAGGTAATGGTCCGTTTTGGTGATAAGAACGCAATTTCGTTGGATAGCACATTTGGGACATCTAGAGTCCGATATTACTTGTACACATTCCTTGTGTATGACAACCATCGTAGTGGTTTTCCGGTGGCTTGGGTTATTACCAATCGTGAAACAGAGTCTTGCATCACAATGTTCATGAAGGCCATGAAGGAGCGACTTCTACAACAATGTCCCACCTTTACACCAACATGCTTTGTGGTTGATGATAATGATGCCACTCATAACGCAATACAGTATGTGTTATTCTACGTTCCTCTATCCAATTATGTGTATAACTTTTGAGTCCTGATTTTGTTTTGTAAGCAACGGATTTATAGTTTATAAATCTCTTTCACTAGTAATCTATGAGAATGTTATTGTGCAGGACCGTGTGGAAAGAAGCAAACATCCGAATCTATTTGTGTTTATGGCATGTTTTGAAGAATTGGAATCTCAGGGCCAACGAAAAGATGAGGACTCATGAGGATGCCCGACATTTGGCATACTATGGAATGAAACAAATTATGTACATGTCAATAAATTTCCAAGAGAGTGAGGAACATTTTATAGGACGAGCAACCGAAGTGGTAGTTGATCTCTTTGACACGGTTGGGGATGTCGGGAAGTTATTTGAAGACTACATATGGACGTACTATTGTCAATTTGGTATATATTTTTTAACTTCTCAATATGTGTTTGTTTGTCCGCACGTTTGGATACGGTATTGACAGGGATTGATCAATAGTCCCTGTCAATACCTTATCTCAAAACAAAAATTACCTTGTCCTCATTGATTTGTTTTCCAGATATATAGCATAAAACAATGATTAGGGTATCTACAATTGACTTCCTCCTTATGTAATAATCAAACATGCTAATTATATAAGTTTATATTGCTTGCATATAGGGATGTGGTTGAAGGGTTTACGCCGTCGTCGACATAGTGGGGCGGACACAACGGGACACATTGAATCATACCATGGAGCTTTGAAGAGATGGTTGAAATTGGATCGACGGGGTACTCAAGGACGACGCTTGGATTGGATGATAGTAAAGTTGATTGAGAGTGTTGAGAGACACTATGAATACCGATTGGAGTTAAAGAACCTTGGATTTGTGAAGAACAAAGTCATTGCCGAGATTGTGAAGAAGAGTGTCATTGCTGCAAAGGAGATCAAAGATGACAATATCAATGCACCCACTGAGGATGGTACAATGTGGCAAGTGCAGAGCACTGTGGACAACACAATTTGGTACTCGGTAGCTTCTCCTTGCATTGAGTATGCTTGTTGTAATTGCGAGTGGTCAATTCGTGGGAATTTTTGCAAGCATCAAGTTGCTATTCTCTTAACATTTGGAATAAGTACGGATACAATTATTGAATTTTGTGGTACATGGTACGGGACAAATAGGGGTGGGGTGCTTGCCATGTTTGAGGCTTGTAATATCCCCGATGCCACTGACCCTTTTGCAAATGTAGACGACGATGGGGGTTTTATTGAAGAAGGTTCGGAAGCGGAGAGGCCAAATTGGGAGGATCCAAACCAAGTATGGCCTGAGGACAATGATGAGGCTGTCACTCCGTTTGAGGATACGGACGCCGAACGATTATCTAAAGTCATGCGTGAATTCAAGAAGGGCACAAAGGAGATGGAGGAAGTTATGATGGAAGGAGGGGTTGCTTTAGCCGAGCATGGGATGGCTGAGTTGAGACTTCTTGTGGCAAAAATGAGGACCTTGAACGTCAATGGTGCTAATGTCCGGTTGCATCCGCATACTAGTTTCACTATTGTAGACAATGGATTACCTAATCAGATTGCTAGACAACCTGATTGGTTTGAACGGATGACACGCAACAAACGTCCTAGGAGAGCCACCGACAATGTATAGTTTCATGTGTGGCAACTTTATTCAAAATAATATAATTTGTAGTCAATAGTCAACAATGTCGAATATCGTATTCAGTGAAATGCCTTTTTGAAGTGAACATAAACGGATATGAAATAGAAATATACTTGTTGAAGTCTCAACTTCATGCGCTTCATATGTTCAATTGCGTAAATTGCTCATCATTGGTCCTATTACAAAAAAGTTCTCTCAACATTTTGTATTAGAATGATTTGCCATATAGCAGCAATCAATCACATATAGAATCCATCATACTCCCACCAATCCAGTTACAAAAATCCGAATATAAGAAACCATAATACCGGATAGGGTATTACAATCCGCAACCCAAAATCCCTGTCAATACCCTATCCCAGTACGGTTGATTTAATATAACACAAAACATCACCTCATGAGAACCACTAGAACGCGGCCCTGACGGCCAATTGTGCTTCCACCCTCTCCTTCACATACTTGACCTTGTTAGTCTTATCTGCCCACCTGGAAAAAAATACACATAATGGCATATAATTAAGAATTGATGATAGATGTAATTACAAGTATACATATTTTACAAAATGATAATTGATTACTGAGATAGAGACTTACTCTGCATGCTTCCAACGAGACATAGCATATTTTGCTAAAGCGAGGTACGCTGAATTTCTTTTCTTAACATTAGCAGGCTTTGTCCAATTGCCGCCCAAGTCCCACCCCCCCCTCAAGGGAGCCATGTATTTCTCCCGCGAGCTCACAATCAAATCGTGTGCCTCACGATTTGATTTAAATCTTCCAAATACACCCCGTGAAATAGGAGCGCTCTCCCAACAGTCAATGCCAAAATACTCGAGAGTATGGTCCATAAACAACTTGGCCAAGGGTGGGGGGGTCTTTGATACCTTGAAATTCTTCAACTCATCACGCTTTTTCTCCCATGTCGCGGCAGCACTAACCTCCAGACGTCTCCGAGTCTTCGCAAGTCGAATGGCTTCAGCGGAGAGTGGATTTCTCTTGACAGCATCATTATAGCGCTTGTTCTGTTCTTGCGTCGTCCGCGGTGGCCGCAATGGCTGGGAAGAGGGGCGCCCGGGTCGACCTGCCTCCACACTACCAAAGTTGTGCGTCACCAAAAGGTGACGCTTCAACTTTTGCTTGGATTGAAAGGTGGGACAAATGCCCTTGCCCACAAGGCAAAGCCATTGGGGCACTGATGGTCCACGAGATGATGACACTTTAGTAGTGTCATCACGAAAAGCTACTCCTGCCTTAGCCAACCCTGCAGAAGTTAAGAAATCTTCATGTCAAATACCCAAGAGAAATCATGACTTGATTTACAAATAAACCGACACAAAGTTTGATTTGTAAGGAATTCAATTCCCAAAAGAATTACAAATGTGTTCTTCATTGAAGGTTCGTTATGCAACGTACTTGCAGAACAACATTATAAAATGTACAACGTACTGGAAATACATGGACTTTTAATCCAGGATAGGGTATTGATACCCTAATTACAAATTGCCCTGTCAATACCCTATCAGAACCTCGAGTTCTGCAATCATTAGCGAGATGGAGGAAACAACACAAAAATCTCACCACCCTGGCCATCAAATGTGGCACCCATATCATCCTCATCCTCGCCATCCTCATCGTCATCAGCATCATCGTCCTCCTCGTTGTCCTCATCCCCATCCGCGTTGTCCTCGTCTTCGTCCTCCTCTTTGTCATCCTCCTCTTCTTCCTCCTTGTCTTCCTCCTCCTCCTCTTCCTCCTCCGCATCAACCTCCTCCTCCACATGAAGAATTTCTTGAACATCCTGGACGCTCATAACTTTCCCTTCAACATCTAGTATCACCACATCTTCAGTCAAAGGATGCAAAACATCGTCCTCATCTTCAATTGGGCCTCCACACTCTGAACCAGCACGATCACCCCCATGGTAATCAACCCGGAATTGTTCATCGGAGGGTGATGTAATGTCCTGCCAAATCTCCATTTCGTCATGTAGGTCCTGGACCACCATGGCTGTAGACCAAAAAAAAACGTTCAAGTCCGATTAATTTACGGGTAGGGTATCGATGAAGAAAAATGAAGCCAAAAAAAAAGCTGTGATGCCACAAATGCGGCATCACAGCACTAGAGTGGGAATGGGACGTACCAATGAGAGTTGAAGCAGAAAGAACGTCCGTGTTGTCCATATTCACGCTCTAAGAAAACAAATTTTCCACCTGTGATCAAACCCCAAACCGAGAATCTATCGCTGTCAATACCCTATCCCTTCAAACCCTAAACCGAAACCCGAACAGTAAACCGAATTGGACAGAAGAGCAGCAAATGCGATCCTCTCAATGGCTTAAAATTGGCTCCACGCAGCAAATCCACCTAAAGACCAAATCCTAAAGAAGCTACAACCTCCACAAAAAGAAAATGCAATCCTCTCAGAACTCAACCACGAACTTCAGAGACAGATAAACAACAAGAGCGTGGAATCAATGACAAACTCCAAGAACTCACGCGAAAATTCTCCAAAATCAGCAACCAAGCGCTCTCCGGAACCGCACTCGCGCAAGCTCTCCAATCTCCTCACAGACGGAGCTGGCAATCCTCGATCCTCGTCCTCACTCGAGACAAAACCCTACCAACTGCGACAGGTCTCAATTCCGAGAAACTGTGATGCAGAACATACAATTCGGTAACTTAGATATGAAATCAAGCACGATCAAGAGAATGAAAATAAACCTGGAAATACTCGATGAGTTACCAATCTCGACCTCAACAGTGCTTGTGGTACTCCAGATAAGGCAGGCTCCGTAAAGCATCACGGTTTTCGGAGTTCTACACATGGAGCACAAACCCAAAGTCAGTCCCCCAACTATGCTCTCACACCGAGCCGACTCACAAGACGCCGATCCATGCTCTAAAATCGTTGCGCGCGCTGTGAGATAGGTCGACACCACGCTTGACTCCACGCTCCACACCACGCTTGACACAACCTGGATCCGACCCTTGAGGTTTGTGTGCACTTGCTCCTCCACAACAATACTGTGGCGGAAGATCACAGAAGATGTCACGACCCTAAAACCTTGAATCTGTGATGAACAACACCACACGAATGATCTCGAGACACACTATACGGACGTGTGAGAGACAGTTTATCTTCAAGGTTTTCGGAGTTCTACACAGGGAGAGCGAGAGAGCACCAACAAGAGTGGATCTCAAGAGCAGGGAGAGCGAGAGAGCAGCAGCAAGAGCAAATCCTTTCTACACAGGGAGAGCGAGAGAGCACCAGAAAGTGGAGATCGGAGAGCCTGCGGGAGAGCACCAGAAAGGGAGAGCGAGAGAGCAGCAGCCAGAGCCACCCTCACCGAGCAGGGAGAGCGAGAGAATGAGGGAGGGAGGGTGAACGAAGAGGGAGGGTTTGGGTTCAGGCCCTATCAATACCCTATCCATAGGTTCGGTAAAACCTAGGTTCGGGATCTACGGGGCGACGGTGAGAGGGATTCATCCTCATCGACTTCATCCCAAAGGTAGGTGCTGCGAACGCTTACGCCATCATCATCATCATTTTCCGGGCAACCCGTTGGAAGGCACACCCGCTGCTCCAGAAAACTAAAAAGTAACCAACCTCTTCCATAATTATATAAAATCCCTTAAAACCTCTTTAAAACACACATTAACCTTTACAAATCATCTCTTGGAATTTACCCTTGTGGTTTTGGTTGGTCCTTGGTTCTTGGTTGCAGGTTACATACATAGTGTCTTCCCTCGAGAAGGAGGAGTAGATCCATGTTGTTAAACCTATGTCTGGTAGACATGGATTTAGTGGTGGAGCAAACAAACACTTTATTCACTCCGACCTCCTTTAAGAACAAAGTTTTTCTTCTTCTTTAACCTTATTGTGTTCAAAGGCAACACCATACATGTAGACTATTGTGACCACTACAGTAGTGGCACCTTGTGATGTTTAAGAGTCAAATTACCATGTCTTGGATTGAAATTCTTGACCGCCCAGTGCATTCCTCCACTTTAGTGTAAAGTGGCTTTGCATGTATGCAAGTGAATTCCCCCTATGCTTCAAGTATTCTTTGGTGTAGTTGTACCTCTCTTCTATTAGCATTACAGGTAGAATGTAGGAAGTCTATCCTCAGGTAGAACTTAACTAGCTAGATCGGGGAGATCAAATACAGATCTTCAGTTCTCTTCTTTGGATCTTACTCAAGGTTGCAAAACTCTATTTCAAGCATTCACGCACAATGCATTCTCGGCAGATATACACTCATAGAAGTTGATTTGACATATCATCATACTACTAAAATCATAATCCGCGCAGTGAACCACGCAATGATCAATTGCGCAGTCAACCGTGCAGTGAACTATAGGAAAGGTGCAATCAACCGCGCAGTTAATTGCACAGCCAACCACGTAGTGAATCATGTTACCTTTTTTTAATGTAGTTTGTAATATAAAAACTACTTTAAAATGGTTGGACTAGTGCATTGCAAAGCATTAGCTTGAGTTTTTGGGTGTGACAAATTTGCAATTGTGTGTTGCAATTTGTGCTCTTGATTACAAATTTGATGTTCAAAATATTTTTTGAGTTAAGCACGAAAAGATTGAATTGTAAATTATGAGTTGTAAACTTGGAGTGAAAAAGTTGTAAAGTTGAAGTTGTGATCTTGGAGGTTGGCATACAAAGTTGGAGTTGCAAAATTGCATATTCGAGCTGTGGAGATTGAAATTACAAGTTTTGAGGTTAGATTGCAAGTTTTGAGATTGTAATTGCAAATTGAGTTTGTGGGTGTGTGAAATTAAGATTGTAATTGCAAGTTGAGTTTGTGGGTGTGTGAAATTTGCATTTGTGTGTTGCAATTTGTGCTTATCCAAAATAAATTTGAAACTCTTGATTACAAATTTGACGTTCATAACATTTTTGAAATTCCATGTTAAGATGCAAAAAATCTAAAACCTAATTTTTTTTCTATTCTATTCTATTACATTATTAAAATTCATGCAGAGGTTTCAAAGACATATTTATATTTTATGTAGATTGTTGTTACTTTTCTTTTTATATATATTGTGATATAAAAACTACATTTAAATGGTTGAACTAATGCGTTGCAAAGCAAGCGCCAACTACTATCATACTACTAAAATCATAATCCGCGCAGAGAACCACGCAACGATCAATCGCGGAGTCAACCGTGCAGTGAACTATAGGAACGGTGCGATCAACCGTGCAGTGAATCATGTTACCTTTTTTTTAATATAGTTTGTAATATAAAAACTACATTCAAATGGTTGGACTAATGCGTTACAAAGCATTAGCTTGAAGTTTTGGGTGTGACAAATTTGCAATTGTGTGTTGCAATTTGTGCTCTTCAGTACAAATTTGAGGTTCAAAATATTTGTTGAGTTAAGCACTAAAAGATTGAATTGCAAATTATGAGTTGTAAACTTGGAGTGAAAAAGTTGTGAAGTTGGAGTTGTGATCTTGGAGGTTGGCATACAAAGTTGGAGTTGCAAAATTGCATATTCGAGTTGTGGAGATTGAAATTCCAAGTTTTGAGGTGAAATTGCAAGTTTTAAGATTGTAATTGCAAATTGAGTTTGTGGGTGTGGAAATTTGAGATTGTAATTGCAAATTGAGTTTGTGGGTGTGTGAAATTGAGATTGTAATTGCAAGTTGAGTTTGTGGGTGTGTGAAATTGAGATTGTAATTGCAAATTGTGTTTGTGGATGTGTGAAATTGAGATTGTAATTGTAAGTTGAGTTCGCGGGTGTGTGAAATTTGCATTTGTGTGTTGCAATTTGTGCTTATCCAAAATAAATTTGAAACTCTTGATTACAAATTTGACGTTCATAACATTTTTGAAATTCCATGTTAAAATGAAAAAAATCTAATACCTAATTTAGTTTTTCTATTCTATTCTATTACATTATTAAAATTCATGCATAGGTTTCAAAGACATATTTATATTTTATGTTGATTGTTGTTACCTTTCTATTTTTATATTTTGTGATATAAAAACTACATTAAAATGGTTGAACTAATGCGTTGCAAAGCAAGCGCCAACTGCTAGTCATACTACTAAAATCATAAGCCCCCTCCAAAAGTCAGCTGTACTTTTACATTTACTTTTATTTAGACTTTTACTTTCATTTTGTCTTTGAGTTTGACTTTTACTTTTCATCCAATGCGGATGAAATCGTATGCGGTAGATGGAAAACTATGCAGTGGATGAAAAAGTATGTTTTTCATCCACCAAATGATATACTATCAATTGATCAGTTATCATCCGTTACTCACAGTTTTTTCTAACCTTCAAAAATTTACTATCATGCTCCATGTAAACCCCAAATTCCCGGGTTAACATTTAGTGAAAAAAATTGGAGCAACTGAAGACCTCAAGGTCAAAATTGAATAAATCAACATTGTCTAAACATTAAGAAAATAAAAGATTTGTTGCTTTAAATGTGCCAATTGTGTGAAGAAAATTTGGGAAGTTGTTGGCAAATCTAAAATGAGAACGATAAGGCTGAAAAGTTACATATTGAAGCAACAAAGGAATTTTGAGAAATTGACAGAAATTTTTTTCATAAAAGATTTTAATGCTTCAATAAATATTTTAATGCTTATATAACCTTATGGTTTTGTTATTAAAAAATTGGAATACTATGGATTAATTCTATTTAAATTAATATTTCAAATTATTCCAATGAATTTTACATTTTTCATCTATTTATAAATACTCAACTAATATTCTTGTGAGGCAATGGTGTGATCTTTGGTTTATATGGAGCCAAATGAATATTTTATATATTTAAAGGGACCGAAATCATTTTTAAAAAGGGACAAATTGAAAGGTAACATCCTTGCAAGGCTTCTATGATATGTACTGTACAGTACAAAATTCTATGGATCTTTTTTTATAAATGATTAATACAAATCATCAAAACTAAATGACCAAGTACTAAAAACTATAGAAATGTATTCTCAACAAGTTATCAATAGAGCATGAGCTAAACATCACCTTAACCCTTAAAGGTGTGAGAAGCCAGATTTGGATTGCAACATATGTTTTCTATGTATTCAACAGACATGGTGTAATAATTGATGTATACAATACTTTCAAAAGTTTGTATTTGCATCGAGCTTGATCCAATGACACATGGTATTTTAAATTTAGATAATTTTTGCATCTACTACGTGTTTGAGAAGTTGCAAATTGGTCATGTATTCAACATGTATGGTGTTGTTTTTGGCCATGACAATGTTTACATATTGAAATGACCTCCAAATGAAAGTTGGTAGCTGATAGGTTTTGATCCAAGCGTGTATGTCTTGCTAAACTTTAATATTTTTTTTGTATTCTAGAAATAAATCACATGACCAAATATATGGTCCTCAACAGACCTTTAAGGGTTAAGGTATTCACGTCTAAAACCGCCAATATTCCATGACTCACAACTACACTAAAGATCACATTTAGTGTAATGCTCAGTAAATGACTTTTAAATGCGATAAGTTTTTACTCTTGATGCCAATTTTTACCAAGAGCACAACTCTCTATAGTATTCAAATAAGAGGATCATTATAAACATAGTTGGTAAAAATATTCACTTAAAGTAAAAACTTATCGCATTTACAAGTCATTTACTGAGCATTACACTAAATGTGATCTATAGTGTAGTTTTTCACTAGAAATCGCCAATAATTGCACATGTAATCAACATCCTAATTAAGCGCCGGTAGCAAAAGGCATGGGTAGCGGATGTTGGTTTCAAAGCTAGTGATTTTAGGGAATTTCCAAGTATTATTGGCCGTTTTGCATCATGGCATGAATGGGCATAGGCTCTTATCAAAATTAGTGAATGCGTCAAAGTGCATGTAAGATAGAGGGAACTAGGATTTTCCAAATTTAGTTTTAGGGTGAGTAGTACCCGGTTTCCACTTTTCTTTGGGTGGTTTTCGGCCATTTGTAGAAGGGTCATGGCCCCCACCTACTAACGCTGACCCAACTTTCTTCACATGTAACTTTGGAAATTCATAACTAATTTATATTACATCGAAAAAATATGAAATCACTTGGGTTGAAACTACAATTCTATTGGCTATCACTGAAAAATAATTTAATTACTGTCTAGGCTCTCCATATATGCAAACTGCTTAACTTGACGGTTATGGGGGGTTTACCTTAATCTCACATGAATTCAACACTTGTGGGTACAAGGCAGAACAGTCCTCCCTCCAACGAGGACTCCGGGTTTGCCAACTGGGACTGCAGGTTTGCCACCTAGGACTGAGGGTTTTGGACATTCGCTGTTGGGGCGGAGGCGAAGGGCGGTGTGAATAGAGCCGGCAGCCGACGGCAAGGCTTAAAGGGAAGGGAGCCTGCCCATAGCCGGGGTTTAGGGTTTTAGAAGCCTCATCCCGGGGCTGCTCTGAGAGCTAGCTGCAGCTGCGCAGCATCGCCATCGCCAGACCCCTCACTCTCCCCCAATCATCTGCGCCATGGCGTCGCCCATCTTCACCGCCTTCCACCCCCAGGGCTCGGCTCTGGCGCTCTCCGCCGGCGATGGCCGCATTAAGGTCCCGTTTCTGCTCCTCTCCGTTACGTTTTTGCTGCTGCTTGGTTCCTGATGACGTTTTGGTGCAGGTCTGGGATGCTCTCACGGGCACTCTGCGCAATGAGATCGTGGACGTGGCGTCGGACCCCGTCGCGCCTGGGCACCTTGCTATGGACTACACTTGTATGGCTTGGGGCGCTTTGCCTTCCAGCGGTTCCGCTAAAAAGGTGGGTCTCGCTTGGTGGTATTCGCTTTTGAATTGGTTGGTTTGTGTACTCAGGTTAGTACATTTTTTTGTTCTCCCCAGAAGAAAAAGGGTGTGAAAGAGAAGGGAGGCGCAGCGGTTGTTGTTGTTGGGACTGGTAGTGGTGATGTTATTGCGTGGGACACCACCCTCGGAGAGCTCAAGTGGCGGACCAGTGATTCTCATGCCGGGTACGTCTCAAACCCTAGAATGGAGTCTGCAATGGTGTGCGTGGTGTGCAGAATGTCGGTCTTATTCTGGTCAGCTTGTTGTTTGCCAATATTGGGTGGAAGTCTCTTAATGGGTGAAGGGAAATGGTGATCGTGGTTTAGATTTGGTGAATGACAGTACATCTTCAGGTGCATGATTCGCCTGTCAAACTTGGCCAATGACATCTCAATTGGTTAACCTGCAGGAGTGTGAAGTCTGTGTCATTCAGTAAAAGTGGGCAGAGGCTATACAGTGTCGGCATCGATGGGCACGTGTGTGAAATGGATTCCGCCTCTGGGCAGGTGCTTTCGAAATTTCGAGCGGCTAAAACACCTCTGACTTGTGTGGCTGTTGCCGAAGGTCTGTAGAGTTTCCGTTTCTCTTATTTTATGAACTGTATTTCCTCTGCTCTGCAATGGTAGATATTTGGAACTGTGGTGTGAAGCTCCTCAGATGTTGTGAGAAGTTTCTGCACACTCCCTTCTTGTTCTTTCTTCTTTAGATTGCGAGGTTTGATGATTATCGAAGAAGCATTTGTTTTGAGGGTGGAGGTTCGTTGACAGCGTTCATTATTCTTATGTCTCAGTACTTTATGTGCAGATGGTGGCAGTGTCGCCGTCGCAAGTGCTGAAGTGAAGCTGTTCGATCTCTCAAGCAAGAAGCGGCTTCGCAAATTTCCTGGCCATCCTGTACGTGGCCGTTAGATTCGTACCCTTTGTGGATTTTACGGTATTATTTTAGGGTGTCGTATCTCCAGGATTCACCCCTTCTGTAGTGTGCTTTCTTGAGTTTGTGCTTTGAATAGGGTTCTGAACGACCATTTGTTTCAACGCAGGCTCCTGTAAAAGCCCTATGCTTCACTTCAGACGGGAAGTACGTACTCTCGTCTGCAACAGGAGAATCCCATGTTGTAATGTGGCTCGTGGAAGGTGGGAAGTCAGAAGCAGCGGCGCCCGTTACACTCTCTGTAGAGCATCCAGCAGTTGCGATAGATGTCAGCGGTTTCGACAAGGAGGGTGACGTGCGGAGGGTAGTTGCAGTGACAGAAGGCGGAGTGGCATATGTTTGGTCCGCTCCTACCGTAGCTGAACTTGCGAGTGCTAAACCTACAATCATTCGTGTTGAACATGCCGGGAAAGGCAGCACACCGTTTGTTTTAGCGGCAAGGTGATAACCTGTGCATCCACTTTTTGTATCTTCGAGCGGTAAGGTCTTGTTTTATGTCACTGACAATCGTGTACATTACTTCGATGCAGGCTTTTGGAAAACGAAGAAGCTGTTCTCGTTGTCCACGGCACTTCAGTCAAGCCTCATTTCGAGAAGGTTTCATTGAGCGGACAGGAGGGCTTGAATATTGCTCTCAATTCATCCACAGAAGGAGCACTACTTCCAGCAGGAGATGCTGTGACCAAGACGGGAACAGCTTCGGCGGCAGTTATCGTACTAGGTCCGGACAATGCAGGAGAGGCTACAATTGCTCGACCACAAATTGATCTAGCTTCGGCAAAGAAAAAAACTAAGAAACGGCGCGCCGAGATTGAGGACGAGGAGGCACAACCTTCTGCCCAACCGTCTGAAGAGATAAATGGTACGGAAGCTGATACAGACGATGCCGCTCTTACTGTTGTTTCTGACGACGAACAGACGTTGGAGGAGAAGTTGATTGCACTCAAGGTAATTGAAGAAGGTGATGCCAAAGATCAGAACGAGGACGCCCGTGACAAAGCAGTGGTACCTAGAGCCGACTCTTTACAGGTTCTCTTGTCTCAAGCATTGCAAGCAGACGACAACGCTCTTCTAGACCGATGTCTTAACGTAGGGGATGAGAAGGTGATAACAAATACCATCCGAAGGTTGCGGCCTATTGAAGCTGCGAAGTTTCTAACAGCAGCTGTTTCCAAAATGGAAGGGAGACCTCAAAGAGCGCTGAGCCTGGTACCTTGGGTTCGGGCTGTGTTGCTTCAACATGCAAGTTTCGTCATGACCAACCTCGCCTTGCAACCTGTGCTCACATCATTGTATCAGATTATTGAGACCAGGCTGTCGGTTTTCCGTCCGCTCCTGTCCCTCTCAGGCCGATTGGATCTGATCATGGCACAGATCCAGAAGAATGAGTCCCAGGGGAAGGAAGTTCAGCAGGAAGCAGCAGTTGTATACGAAGAAGGAGAGGATGACGAACCAGAGGCGATAGATGTGATGGTTGATGGCGGCTCGCAATATGACCTTGAGGAGGACGAAGATGAGGACTCCGAAAGCGAAGAGGAAGACGAGGACGATGATATGGGAGACGATGATGAAATGGATGAAGACGAACCTGACATCAAGTTGAACGGAAACGGAAATGGGATGTCGGATGGAGAGGATGAAGAGGATTGAGCGCATGTAGTGTAGTCATGTTCCATTTTTTCGGTCACGTCACCAACTGTATACTATTGCTACTGAAGGTGATAAAGAGCACACGGTACCCACAGGATGCTAAGCATGCTGGAAAGGTTATTCTGCAAATTCAGATTCTGACCAGAGATGAAGAGTGGAGGGACGGTGGGTGCTGATTCGTTGCTGCTGTCCACGGTGCCATCTCTTCCTTTTTCCTCTCGTATTGGTTAGATTTATTGTTGCTTCAGTACCGGAGGAAATTGACTCGGTGGTATGTAGACGGCCACAGCTTTTTAAGAGGAAGCCACTAATGACGTGTGGCTGGCTGGGCTGTTGTATCTAGACAGAGTATAAGAAGACGTAATTTTGACTGCGTTCGGATGCTAGAGTGATGTGCCTTCGGCACTGTGTACTATGCGAGTGTGTTGAGCAAATATCAGACTGATTCAACTTCTACGTCGGTCGTTCTGGTTCAGCTTCCATCATGCAGACACCCTACCCAGCCTTTCTTATTCATCATGTCCCCTGCTTCCGTTGATCTGCCTCTCTTCTCTACGGTTCTTACCCTCTTTGTGTCCCGACTCCTCTGCATACCCAGAGCAAATGAAGGACTAATTGAGCTAAAGAAGTTGAGAAACCTTCAATGCCATTGAGTCTGAAAGTTGCTGAATTGTTTGAGGTGTTTGCCCCAACAAGAGCCATTTAGATCACCCACAGCACACCCTGGTAGTCTGATTCCCCCTTCACACCAAGAGGTGAAGAGTAGGGAAGCACAAAGTTACGGGCGGTGGCCTGGACATGCATGTTCAGACCAAATGTGATTATCCTTGTTGGCATCCTACATGGCAGCTGACGTGGATGATTTTATCAACGTAGACCAAATGTGATTATCCTTGTTGGCATCCTACATGGCAGCTGACGTGGATGATTTTATCAACGTAGATGGTGGGTATGGTAGAGAGTGCAGAGTCTGCTTGAAATAGAAACAAAATAGTGTAGATGGCGGAGGTTTGGACAAGCAACTAAGTTTCCTGCCATTGTTGGGACATTGTTGTTACCTTCCCCTCCCTTCCTTTGCATTTACACAGAAACAACGAGCAATGCGATCGGCATGAAAGATGTGCAACATAGAGGGAAAGTAAACACTAGCCCTCTCAACCGACAAGAACAATACAAATTGCTTGATCTGCATTGCTATAGACATTGAGTTCCATCTACAAAAGCATCGCAATAACAATTCATTTATAGATATTTTGTTGATATTTGGTATCCACCTATTTGATATTTTGGTTTAATGATTTTTTTTTTAAGGATATCTTTTAAATTTACGATTTTGTGATATCATAGAAGGTGACATATAACAAGGTGGTTTAGAGGAATTTCTACTCCATTCATTAAAAATTGCCACAATTAGCTTTTTGAAAATGTAACCATAGGATATTATTCTCATCTTTATGAGATGTTATAGTAAAAAATTTATGAAGGGCACATATAAAATAATTTCTTTTACTTTAATATATAGTATTAAAGTACTAGTATAAATTAAAAGTGTCAAAGCAAAAGCAATAAATAAATGCCTCAAAGGAAAAGCGTCAAATCTTCTAAAAACATAGATAAGCTGACCACACGGACGCACGGAAATCAATTTTATTTTTTAATATATTAGTGGAACCCGTGTCCTCCACACACATTATTGTTTTGTATTAAGCCCCACTTCTCCGTCTGCATCCTTGACCAGTCCTCCAATCCGCCGTCCCCTCGTCCCCATGCCCATGCACATCCCTCATCCCCGTCCCTCTTCTCGTCCCCGCCCTTTATCCCTGTCCCTATCCCCGTTCTTGTCCCCCTGTCCCCTTCCCGTTCACGTTCACGGGTGGATCTGTTCACGATATTTAATTGCATTTTGATGATATGTGATTCCTCTATTCTTCTACAAAAATCATAAGATTCAATCTTATGTATAGAAAAAATTGGGAGGATAGGCATTACCACTTTGTACATAGATTGTATAATCAATGGCTGTTACATTCCAAAAAGTGTGCGAAGCAAAAAAATATGCAATAAACGTTAGTGTAAAATCATCATCAATGTAGAGACAACAATGTTCATATAGGAAAGCTCACAACAATGAATGAAAATTTTGCAAACTACAAATACAACTCAGATTTTACCTTGACCAAAGATGACCAAACCAAGCTTTGATACTACTTCATTTACCATCAGATAACAAATGTATACAACATACAAAACTAAACATGCCAAGCTATCCAATCACCCAAAATTACTTCATGCGGGTGTTCCACCATCCATAAATGGGCTGGGAGACTTCTGAATCATATAGACCAATTCTGACGAAATAAACAAACCGTTTGCACTCATACTCATCTTTGTAATATTGTCTTTGTATCTAGTCGTCAAAACAACTTCTTGAGAATGTGACCATAGGATCTTCTTTTAAACGTCTATGAGATGAATGATGTGGTAAATATATAGTGTTGTAAAGTATATAATCATATTTTTTAGTGAAGATGAAAAGTGTCATAAAGTAAACTTGTAAAATAATAAAGGCCTCAAAGTAAAAGTGTCAAATCCTCCATAATGTAGATGTTGATTTTTCCCATCCCCGCCTCTACCCCGTGCCCGTCCCCCGTCCCCTTTCTGTTCACGTTCACGGGTGGGTCTTCAACTAAGGCCTATAAAAAACTTACTACATATCCTCTCAAATATAATGAAAATAAGTGTTTATTTTATTTAAAGGTTTTACATTTTTTAAGAAAAGAAACTTTGTTATTGAACATGGCATTTATAAAACTATAACATAAAATTTTGTGTATTATAGTTTTATATAAAAGTTGCAAAACAAAAGTTTGTAAAATAAAATTTATTTTATTATTATTAATATAGACTACTGGAACCCATGTCCTCTGGACACAATATTATTCCTTGTCCCCTGTCCTTGTCTCCTTACCCGATGAATATAAACATGGATTCTTTAGAAGTCATAACTTTTTACTCTTTTAATATTTTTACCAACCATTTTGACAACGATCACTCTCTTTAAGTAGTATTAGATGGTTATACTCTCACTAAAAGTCTTCAAGTCTGGTCACTTTCAGCACCTCTATATTGGACGAATTATTTTTCTTTGACACAGTGATTTGGACACAATGGGTATCACCTAAGTATTACATGGATATCACTTATGCATTATACAGGTAGCACCTTGACACTACAGGGTAATCACCTAGACAACACTATGGTCTCCGTGTAAGTTTTCTGTTCATACGAACTGGAATTGGTTAATTGAATCTTTAGAGTATATCTTCTAGTATAAATAGTATGAATATTTGTCCTTATACTATAACATGCTTTTACTTTTAATGGATACTTTCAATGAAATTATCAAACCAAAGTAAATGAAAAGTTTTAATAAGAGTATGAAATCAATGTAAAAGAAAACCATGAAAGTGCTAAAGTAAAAGCCTAAAAATAAAAGCACCAAGGTAAAAGCATGAAAATCTTCCCAACACGTAGGTAAGCTTGATGGCATGCACGGACAGACGGATAGAAACCAATTCTATTATGTATGTAGATATAGAAGATAGACTAGTGGAACACTACATTGTCTTCAACACGCCAAGGGCAATCCCTAATAAATGTGTGCCCGTTATTTTTTTAGATGCTCGTTATTTACTTTAGATAAATGTTATACACCATGTTTGCATAGGTATAAAAGTAAAAATATTAGAGTATAGATATAAAATCTTCTAATAACATAGATGAGCTTTGGCGGACAGACAAACACTCATTTTTTATCAAAAGGAATTATTGGTGGACCCCCAGTTGCCCCCAAAAGCCCAATGATAATCTCCAGTTAAGTAAACATATGCCGGTTATTTACTTTAAATACGCGTCATATACCAAGGTTGCCTAGGTATAAAAAATAAAAGTATTAAAGTAAAGGTATAATATCTTCCAAAAACATGGATATGCTTTGCTAGACGAACATACAATACTTTCTTGTATTATTTAATACATTATATTACATTATGTATTATTATAAACATAATAATAATAAGTAGTGGACCCTTATTGTCCCCAACAATACATGGGCACTTCCTAGTTGAGTCCCCAATTAAGTCCTTGGCCCAAGTTAAGTCCATGTTCTCTTCCTTGAAAACTCTACCCAATATCATCCAATTGAGTCCCCGTGGTCCATCCATGTGGCTTCACCGGGGTGCCAAAATTGCCCACATGGCTTCAGATGGTGAGGCTACGCTTTTTATTAAATAGAGAGATAATAGATCTAAAGGGCTATATTTTGATTGGAAAAACTTCATTGACACATTAGCATGTATAAAAAAATCACATTCATGGCAAAGTATGTCTTTGACTCAATTATACATCTAGTCTTAGAAAAAATTGAACAATTTGTTCACTTGCCCTTAGCGGCTTAACCCTTCGGGGGACCACACAATAAATTTTCAATCTCCAAATGTGTTATATCTCAATTTGCATGAAATCTTTGAAAACTCAATTGTGAATTTAGAAGTTTAGATTTGCACGAATTGAATGCAAATTTTTCAAAATTTGGATCATGAGTGAGAGTTACAAAACTTTTTGGAATATGTTGGAATACATTGCTTTATACACCAAATACACTCAAATACAATGAATACCTACAAATACAATGCTTCATACTATGTAGTTTTTATACACACAAAAAATGATTTTGGTTTTTAAAATGATTGAAATTTGTCTCTAATCTCCAATGTTTGTTTTGTGAATGCTAATCACACATGAATTTTTGTTTCAGTTCATATAGTTTTTGAAATATTTTAGTACACAATCAAATTGACAAAAGTTGTAAATTCATGAAAAATCATGCATAAATATTTACTTCACGTGTTGTAAATCAATGTGAAGTTATCAACATAGTGCATGATTGAACCTATTCCACATTCTTGGTGAATTTTTTTAATTGATTTGCAATGTAGGATATCCTCCAAAATCCACAATTTTCACTACCCACATATGTTGACTTGAAGCACTAAAATTTACTACATTGACCAGTGGATGTTGTATGAATTTTCCGCAAGATAATCCATTAAGGCCGATGAGCTTTTTTGGCCTGTGAGGATCTACAAGTGATTTAGATAATGCAAAAGGGCATCTACACAATGGTTACATTTCAAAACAAAAATCTACAAACTTGTTTCACGGAAATCACTATAGCTTGTCGATGCTTGCACGAATTGTGGTGGCAATGGTCTCAATTTAAGATGCCCATCTTCCTCCACCCCTGAGTAATGGTCAATTCTTCCCTTTGAGGTGGCCTGTAGCGCTTTCTATAGTTCACAAAATACGTATCTCAGATGCATAGGTGAGCAACTACAAAATGCTCTAAATGACAAAGGTCGCCTCGGGAAAATATACATAGGGCCAACTCAATATGTCCTAGCACAACACATTGGAGCCGAAGATATTCCTAGAATTAAAAAAACGGATTGCATAAGATCACCAATAACTTGTACACTCTAGTACCTGTTAAAACATATAGCTAAAGTTCACCTTAAAAGCACACTCCCAAACTTCCTCCTTGATCCCACACAATTAGAAATAGCATGGCGCCAAGAAACACAAAATTACAATACACTCAATCCCCAACACTCCAAAAAACTCCTACAAAAACTCCTCTTAAAAGATATTTTTGAATTAAAACAAATTACTCTCTAAAATGGCACTCACATTATGAATAATGAGGACTTCAAAACTTACCACTTTACCCCATCCAAACTAATTAAGTGCGCCCTAAATATTGCCAAACAACTCTTCTGCCGACCAACATGTCCAACAATATCCAACACCCCTTGCCTCATACACTCATATTCCCATAGACTCAAAGATACATTCATCATTACCAACAACATCTCACCGAGCATTACCCTCCAACCCAACACTGCCCTATCACCTCCGGCCTCCAACACACCTCAAGAATCCCACCTTATATCCTATTAATAGAATAATACATCATAAACACATACAACACAAAGATTTCAACAACATACAAAACACATACACTAGATATCTATGCCAATGGCAACACAACGACAATACATTTAATAAATGGCTCCCTCAAAGAAGCCTTTTCCCACGACACGACCATAACACCTCCATCCACAACACCGAAATACTAAAACAATACTATCAAAGGATCCAAAATAAATTCTACTCCAAAATCATCCAAACCCACCACCTCCAAGAACAACTCAAAGATACAAGATAGGTAACCCCACCAATAATTATCCCACTCCTAAACATCTATACGACAGAATGTAACCCTCAAAATGATATCCTCACAATCTCAAACACAATCAAAATAGACAACAACCAAGTACATCTACATGAAGAAAATGGCCGACATCTACAAACCATTACCACTACTAGACTCCAATGGCTATGGAACCAATACAATATAAAACTATAGACACCCACAAACATTGAACCAATAACCCAATCATTTGAAACCAAACTAATCTGGGTATACCAAAGATACAAATATCGTATCCCAAAAAACAACCCCCTCAAAAATGCACAATATACAATATCCACCCCCATCCTAGACTCACTAATATCATCCTTTAACATAGAACAGTCATACTTCTCCTCCCCTGTCACATGCTCCACCAAACTACTAAAATTCCACTCCCCATTTGAAAGAGATAAAATATTCGGCTCCCTGGGAAAAGCCTTTGACCACAAATGGATCGGTAATGGTATAGCACACCTCCACAACGAAGACAAAACACAACAAGCACTACACTGGGCACGCCTTGCTGCCAAAAATGATCCAAACCACACATCTACACTCATCATCACCCCAGATAAAAACTGGTACCAAAACTTTAAACAACAAGTAAGTCCATTCCCAGACTCTCATATCATTGCCTTATTTGAAGCAGATTCAATATCATATGAAGAATCCACCATTCCACCTGAATTGAAAAAGCCTCGAATTGAACCATCCACACTACAAATAATATGTGTCCACCACCAAAATCAAACCCTTGGCACCCAAAACAACTAGAAGAACTCACCTCCATAGCAAAAACTCTAAACATACACCGGCTATACACAAAGATGGCCCCAGCGACACCTATACAAACACCCATCAACATAAACAAAAAATGGTCAAAACTGAATTACAACAACAATACAATAGATTACACTTTAACACCCCTACCCCTTGCGGACTACCATACCACCACCTCACCGAAATTTGACCCCGCATATAGCTACTATACCAATGGCTCCTTCAAACCGCCAGAACAAATTAGACCGGGTAATTGGCGCAAAGAAAAAGTCGGTTATGGAATATACAATTCTAGGAAAGAAATCAAATCAGCCAAAAGACTGCATGGACTACAAAATATCCTCAGAGCAGAACTCATGGCCATCCACAAAACACTGGATATCGTCACAACAAAATACAACAATGAACCAACGCACATATTCACAGACTCCATTAACGCACTATACCTATTAAACACCCAAATAACACACCCTACCCTCCACAATAGCCACCTAGACCAAATCATACTAGAATTAATGGTTCAAATGATACTAAAACGAAGACAAATCACTACCCTCCACAAAGTTCGAGCCCATGCCAATATTAATGGTAACGAACAAGCGGATAAACTAGCAAAAGAGGGCCGAGAAAAATCACACAAAAATGCCAAAGATCCACACGAACACGCCTACGCCACCCCATATCACTTCCAAAAAGAAGACTGGCCCTCCAAAGAAGACACCCCCGATAAAGGCCTGGTTAGATTCTTGAACAAATGCCTCAAAAAACAAGACTTATATAATAACCTTGACACAATCTCAAACAACTTACCTAACATAGAAAATGGACTAGTAACAACAACATAGACAATGAACTCTCGACAAATTTTTGGAAAAACCCCATCATCACAGACTCACAAATAACATGCCTTATCAAATTCCGTACCGGACAATACATGGGAAACGCCCGAAAACAACTCTTCTTTGGAATAGAAAGATTCCCATCTATAACATGCCCAATATGCACTTCCACAGATCCCGATTCCCGACACATGACTATATGTTCTCCTTAAATGTCATAACCACCACATACACTCCCTAATCGTCAAAAGACATAACAAAGCTGTATGGAAAATCCGTAAATTAATCACCTTTCATAACAAATCGAGATGTTTTATCCTCATGAATGCCGACACCTTTAATGACAACCCACAAGAAAATACGGTGCCACCATGGCTACTCCCATGTACATGTGAAACTCAACGATGCCACTGCAATGCTTGACTCAAACCGGACATACTATGCGTTAGAGGCCTACCATACAATGACCCCCCACCCGACCACATAAATCAAGATTACACCATTCAATTCATCGAATTTACATATTGTAATGAGAGATTCTCACTAGAAGCCATCGAAATCAAAACTAATAAATACCAACCCCTTACTGATGACATCACTGCCCTTGGATGGAAAGTGGACCCCCTTATTGTAATCACAGCCGGCGCTTGCGCCACTATCTTTATCCCATCTATTAAAACCCTAGAAGATACCTTCAAAATTCCTAGTGATATAATTACAAACTCTTTCAAAAATATTAACATCATTGCCATACAATATGCTATGTCCATCCTTCTACACAAACGTAAAATTGAAAACAACCAAGCCCTTCTCAATACATAAGGCCCCCCCATAAAATTACCACTTTACTTTATTTTTAATCCATGCGAAACACACCCTCCTCTCCATCTTCCCCTCTGCTCCATTTTTCTCTCTTCCCTCTCTTCCCCCCCTTTTCCCTGTTACTCTTTTGATAGGTTGGTTTTGTGGTTTTTGGCTACTTGATGTATAGTGTCTATCCTCGAAAGGGGGAAGTAGTTCCAGCTTACTAATTCCCTGTCTAGTGGGCATGATCTTAGTAGTGAAACAAACGGACACTTTATTCACACCGATTTCCTTTGGAGACCTGCATTCTTCTTCTTCTCCTATGATCTAAGTCCAAGTGACCTATATAGTAATCCTACGACAACAGAGTCTAACTCTTAAATTAGTTATGATAGTTAACGAGACTAGCATTACTCTTCTTCCTATTTAGCAAATGACTAAACAACAAGAATATTCTTCCAATGTTTTAGTAAGGATCTTTCACCTTGAACAAGTTAGAAGATTCCGGATTCTATATTTATCTGCTGTAACCAAAAGTTGAAGAAAGGATGGCACTTGATATCAAATATATTTCTAAAACAATTTGTTCTTATGTCAATGAAATAAATCAATCCACTATTAAGTGACTTACTTGAAGAATATAACCATTTTGTAACGATTCAATGAAAGAATGTTATGAACAAATACTTGGTTTCACATGGTAAGTCTATATATATATAAACAACAATTTTTAGAAATTCCTAGTCAATTGTACATTATGCTAGTTGCATTCTTGAAGAATGCAACTGACTAATCTTCTTCTAATTCATGTTGGTGAATTATAACTAACATGGTGTTCACATACCTATGGCGGAGGGAATATTCTTTTGGTGCATTCAATTTGTGAAGTTGTGGAAGAATCCAATTTCCTTTGTTGAAATTTGAATGTCTTTCAAAATGAGGGGTATATAAGACATACTCTTGATCTTTGTTACATAGTACTATACATGATTGGAGAAGTTGTGAAAAGTAAAATGACATAGTTTGATCCATTGGAAGACTTTAAACGCTTTAATCTTGGCCGGCCTGATGGTAACAGCTATAGAAGTTCAACATTGAGTAAAAGGCAAGCAATGCAATTTTGGTAATGTCTTTTATTGACTTGGCAAACATCTTGGCTAATCATGTTTTCATCTTGATAACTTCTGCTTTCATCCCAGTCAATTCCACTTTCTTGAAATATTTCTCACAAGGTTTATGATCTTCCACAACCATCACAGGATATTGCCATTGCGTCTTTCTAAGTAGAGGGCATAGCAATGTCAAACCATACCGTCCTGCTCCTTGTGGTATGCCAATCATATATTGCAAGGCGCTCAAGCTTCCTTTCTTTCTACTAAAGCTCAAAGGAGGGTGTAATTCATCCTTTGAACTTCAATGGAAAGCGAGAAAGCTTAAGGGCTTTGTGAGACAAAACTGAAGAGGAGCAAGGGATACCAGGAGGTGCAAGATGGTGTGCTTTGACATCAGCCTCTATACTTAAGAAGACATAGTGGAGGATCATAAATTTTGTGAAAATTTCAACATGCTATCCATGTCTCTAGGACCAGCTTGATCTCACACAAGCATGTACGCATGTAAGCATGTTTTTGCTCAAAACTGAAAGACTTCATATGCGTCTATTTCCTAATAATTTACGGGTTCCTAGATACAAAAATAATAAATATCGTTCCAATTCATTTTGGGGGTATGAATCAGGGGCTGAGCAACAACAACAGCAGTTTGTCTTCGGACGCATAATTTGATTTGGGGAAGTTGAGCCTGATGGCCAACTTGGTCGCCAGAGATTGGTGTTTTCGCAGTGTATAGTCTTGGAACCTTGGAACCTGCGCACCATCACACGCACCATCAACTTTTTCATATGAATATCGATTGATCAGAACCAGTGCTGAAAAGCAGAATGACAACGATTTGGCACCAAGATGAAGTTGAGTCTGAAATTACCTCGCCGCTAAGTATTCGGTCGAATGCTGGCGTGCACTTTGAGACGATACATGGAATGGATTACAGTTAGCTTGCAATGACAGTTAACATACTTCTATATTTTTGTTCGACATGCAACGTCATATTCTTACAGCGTCTGCAATTGTATCTAGAGTTTTAATCATTTAAAATATGCACTGTAGCCAGTCGTTGTAGCATTGTTTCACATGCGGTTCGTGGAAACATTTATATATACCCCCATCAATGATGGAGAAACCTTACCGAGATATGGGCCGCGGGTCTCCTTTCCTGTCGCCATGTAGCTGCAATTATTTACATCCAATCAGAAGTCATTTTTGAGTTTGATCAACAGCTTGCACGTCTTCGACGACATACTGAACCACATCGAACATCGGACTCCAGAGTTGCATTCAAAACATGTGTGTATGGCATATGTTTACATGATCCTAGTACATAATGATTCAACCAGGATGATGCACATTTATTACTTGGAACCATTTTATAGTAATTGGTTTGAGAGTTACCTCTTCGTTGCTAGTACGGAGCCTCTTTCTCAAGTATATGTATACACAACTCAACATGTTAAACATATGTTTAGAAACTCACTTGGTCCAGGCCTGCCAGCGCCCCATGTTGCAGTTGAATGAATCATACTGGTACTTTCGATATTGAAGCCTCGTCGAGTATTCATCCTTTAGGAAACTCACGCATCTTTTGACAATAGATAAACGCTGCACCTCGTAGAGTCTAGACAAAAACAATCAACATCAACACCTGTAACATTCTACTGCATCTGACACGGTATAAATCTCACACCAATCATATAAAGAGCTAAACAAGAACCCTAATCATGTCAAGGTATAAGAAAGTGAAGAAACAAAAACCTACCCGTATGGGTTCGAATAAATTGGGATTGATAACATGCCTTATCCAAACACATAACCATTCACATAAGAAAACAATGCAGACTTCAGGGTTGGTGTGAGATTACAACAACACCTCCAGGACCTTAGTTACCAAAATGCAAAACCTCCAGGACCTCGGTAACCAAAATGCAAGCCTAAACGTTTTGTAGAAGATTTGACAGAGAAAGAAACACAAAAACGTATCACTAGTAGAATTACCAAACCTCAGTTCAGCTTACAATGAACCACCACGAAAACGTAACATGTATAGACATGATAGAAACTTGAAACCACAATTCAGCAACCAATGAACATCACAGTTACCTACAACAAGTGCGCTCTCCACAAACTCCGGCATCACCAAGTTCTGATACGCATTCTGATCCTCAACACCAGTTCAACAAGCATCATTAATTCTACGTTCAACGTCTAACTGAATCAATCAAACAGTTTTCTACCAAGGAAATCAGTTAGAAAAAAAAATAGTTTCACATCAATATCACCCTATGCAAAAGGACTCATGTGCACAAACTTCCAAACACAATATAATGCGAATTCGATTAAGGACACCCACATTTGCACCTCCCTTCCACAACAGTAAAGACAATAATTTCAAGGCTTTCCAAACACAAAGACCACTTCTTTCAAGTCTTCTGCAGAACTGTAGATGGCTTTTGCCCCAAACCGCTGAAGTCCATGAAGTAGCGCCAACCGTACCAAGCAATTACGCACAAAAAACAGGACAAAATGCACAGAATTGAAAAAAGCAATGTCGGGTACCAGAGGATAAATGCCGCCACCTTCAACGGCTCCAATGCTGCATTACTGTCCCATATGTTTGTAGAAATAGTATTTGGAAAAAGGAACCTTGACCACAAAGAGAGCTCATTTCTCTTCACAGAGAGTAGTACCTGCCCTCGAGGTGGGTTAAAACCGAGACTTGAAAACAAAGAAGTTACATGGAAAGGAAGCAGGCTCTGAGACACTCAAGCATCAGCAACTAATCTAGAAAGCTCCCTTCCCAAATGACACTAACACTATCTAGACCTGCTGAGTGGGGACTCGGCTGAGACTCAACTCGACACATATTGCAAGAAAGAAGTGCGAGGAGTTGCAATATATGCTCACCAGATTGGTTCAATGCTCCCAAGCGAGACAGACTTAATTGTCTTACCGGGTCACCCACCGAGGCGGGCAATTGAAGTCGACGTACTTCTGTGCTGGACTACGGCTCAGTTGACGGTGACCATGATATAGACGAATTAACTGATTACTTAACGTAGAGTCAGTGCGGCACTAATGAGATAGTGATCTTGGAGCCGTAGTCGTCAAGCTAGTTGGTGGATTATGAATGCAATAATTGGGGTTGGTGAATCATTTGGGGCAGGATGTGGATGCAGCTTGCTGCATAGTATCATGCCTAGACATATTCGAATATTCCGGGGGAAGCTAAAACTGTAGTTGATGGGTTGCGTTTGAACAGTTGTTGTAGAGTAATGTGAGGTACATTAGGTCAGATGTCTTGGTTATGATGTCGTGATGCCAAACATGGTGGAATCCGTGGATTGACTGATTCAATGTCAGAATTACAAGCTTTGTGAAATTAGAATAACCTATCCAAATAACGATTTTTAATATAACTTGCTTTCAAGTTCCGCTCACACTGTATTTGTAGAAATGAATCAAGTGGAAAGGAGCATCCACATCCTGCTCTAAATGCTTCACCAACCGGAATACTGCATTCATGAGCCATCAACTCGCTTGACGATAATGGCTCCACAATCACCAATTCAATAGTACGGCCCTGACTCTACGTTTAAGTTTCGTCTAAAGCATGGTTACTAAGTTGTAGAAGTACGCCAACTTCAAATGCCCGCCTTGGTGGGCGAGACAAAGTCTGACTTGGTAGGATGCTTTGAACCAATCCGGTGAGCATACATTGCAACTGCCCCAACTTCTTTCTTGCGCATTTTGTGAGTTGAGTCTCGACCGAGTCCTCACTCAGCAGGTCTAGATACTGTTACTAGTGTTATTTGGGAAGATAGCTCTCTAGATTAGTTGCTCACCTTGGAGTGTCCCAGTGTTGTTCAGGAAGAGAGCTCTCTAGAATATTTGCTGACCTTGGAGTGTCCCAGAGCCTGCCTTTCTTTCCTATTTTTTGTGCGTTGCCTGTTACGGTTGGCGCTACTTCTATGGTTCATAGACTAAAGCGGTTTGGGTCAAGAGTCTTCACTTCAGGAGAATTCATCTCTTGCTAGACTGAAAGTCTGGCTTTTATGGGATACGTTGCACTAAATTACGGTGGTGGGCAACATTTTTGTTTGGCAGCTATAGACAAGTTAGCTACAGACAAATGGCTTAAAAATTAGATGGACACCTAAGGGTTGATGCGTGTCAGCTTTATATATTTCTTTCTCAACACATTCTGTTGTCTATATTTTGTAGTATATTGCCTATACAATGTCTCGTCGCAGATGCACACCGGATACCGGATGGATGCCGGGTTTGACAAAGGGAAGGGTTTCAAGAAGTCAGTTTGCCATTTTGGCAAGGCGGCTGCTGCACGTCTTGGCCAGAGGAAGTGAGCTACACCGCAACTGAATAAAAAGCCTATCGATCCGCACCAGGCCCTGTCCTCTGCGCTCGATCCTTAGGAGGTGAGCAATCTCCATCATTTAGTTTACTTATCACGCAAGGATTCATAGATTGCTAACCAGGTTTAGAGGTGATCATTGAGTTTGAAAAGCCTTATAATCATAGTCATTGCCGTTGTGGAAGGGAGGTGGGAATATTGCGGTGTCCTGGATCAGATTCCCTTTATTAACATTATCTCTGGGAGTTTGTCCATATCCTTTTGCATAGGTAGATATTACTTAGTCCTTTTCCTTTTCTAGCGTTTTCCTTTCGTAGAAGACTGTTCGATTGATTTAGTTGGACGCTGAACATAGAGTTATCCTTGCTGAAAAGTGAATTGGTGCTGAGGAGCAGATTGCGCGTCAGAGGTGATGCGGGAATTTGTGGAGAGCGCCGTTGTTGCAGGTTAACGCGACGTTCATTGGTTGCTAAAATTGTGGTCTCAAGTTTCTATTGTTGCTATGTATTACGTTTTTGTGGTGGTTCGTTGTTAGCTGAATTGAGATCTGCCCCAATTCTACTCGTGATACGTTTTTGTGTTTCTCTCTCTGTCAAGTTTTCTGCAAACCGTTTAGGCTTGCATTTTGGTGACTGAGGTCCGGGAGGTGTTGACCAAATGTGACACTCTCGTACTTCACTACTTTCTTGTAGCATCTTGTGCGTTTGTTGTTACAGTGCGCTCCTAGCACTCTTACATGCTCCACTTGTGTGTATGATTCAGGCTTGTATGTATGATTCAGGCTTGTATGTATGATTCAGGCGTGCAAATGTTCCTTGACGATGAGCAAGCTCCGGGGAAGCTTCCACTGCAGTTGGAGTGGAAGACTTTAAGAACTTACCATGTTGGATCCCCACCCGCCTGAGGCAGTAAATGTTGTAAGTGTTGAGCACTGAGCGTAACATAAGGAATGCTGAAAACTGTAATCTTGGTGATCTCTTTTATTGACTCCGCTGTCATCTTGGTTAATTATGTTCTCACATTCTGCTTCGATGTGTTGGTAGTACTGTAGCAGAATAGTTTCCATCATGGGCCATAGCTGGATCTGGATCGCAAGGGCAAGAACTATTTCCGAGCAAGGAGGGTACTGTCAAGGAAAGTACCTGTGGGAGAAGCGGCTAGCTGATGCGGCATCAGTATTCCAACCTTTCAACGCAAGTGTTGGTTCAGAATAAGTGAGTTATCACCCTCTCATGTCCACGAAGTTTAGCAAAGAGCAGATTGCAATATGTCTCGCACATAGTGAAAGGAAATAGGTAGGACGACTACAAACCGACCCGCAACTAGTAACCTGTGTGTTTTACCTTTTCCTAGACAACAGGGAGGAAGTGAACCCCGTCTTTACATGACTTTGCATTGACCAATGAATCAATAAGTGATGTGAAGATAGGCTACATTTCCTCCCTAGAATCTGGCGAGTGTGTACAGAAGAGCGGGATTGAGTCGCTGGTTGGTTTTGGGTAGTTCTACCTCAGTAGATGATTGAGTGTGCTTCTGCAAAGACAAGATGTTCTAGGATCACCATACAAGTCATGATAGTGCTCTAGGATCACTATACAAGTCTTGTCCAATGTATATGATCCCTAATATTCCATATGTGAAGGCACGACCACATTTTTGGTTTGGGTGCAGGCAGCCCCCATTTCATCTCAAATCGGTTTTATAATATTTTTCTACGATATATACTAGTTTCTGAATAAACAATTGAACACCGAAAAGGTAAGTCTTCATAGATTAAATGGGGAAGAAACGCCGAGGCTATTCTAATTGTGTGGTTTCCTTGATGCTTGCCACAGTTCGCTGGAAGACCAGCCTCTGGCCTCCTTCAGGTGCTTAACGGTGCTCAACAACGGATTCCTGGGCAGCAGGCCGAGGTGATGAGTGTCGTAATGCAGGTGCTGAAAGAAGGTGAGCAGACCTTGCGCAACCTTGCTTTCACCAGAAAGAGACAAGAAGATCTACTCCGGGTTGTGCTCATCAAAGTCAACGATGGAATGGAGACGACAAGCCAACTTTTCCAAGAGCGCACAGGGTTCCACGACGTAGTTAATTCTTGGGATCAGTAAATGTAGAAACACAAGATCGTCACCAAATTGCAAGCTAAACACGAGAAGACAGTCACCGAATTTCAGGATGAACCCAAGAATTTGGAGAAACTACTTGTGCAGAAATACGAGAGAATTGTCAAAGACATGGAGGAAGCGCCCTGTAGGAAGGAAAAGCCAATGGCAACGTCCTACAAGGGCGCTTCTTCCATGTCATTGACAATTTTCTCGTATTTCTGGATGAGCAGTTTGTCCGAATTCTTGCGTTGATCGTGCAATTCGGTGACTGTCTTGTCGTGTTCATCTTGCTAATCGGTGTTAGCCTAGTCAGTTAGAGAGATTAGCAAAATTATAATATATTACACTCCTTATGTTATGCTCAAAGTTAAACTTCTACAACATATTCAGCCTTAGGCCTTCCAGGATCCCACATGGTAAGTTCGTAAAGTCTTCCGAAGGATCAAAACATGTAGTTTCACTATTTACAACTTCTCTATTCCCTTACAACCACCTCTACCAAGGTTAAAGGTATTGACCTAACATCCCGTCATCTGGAAGGACGTTGAAATTTCGACGATGCAAATAAGATTGTACCACAATACTTCACAAACTGAATGCACATGAAGAATGTAACAAAACAATCTCTGGATACTGTTTCCGCATGCAGGGTCTGGAAGAGCATGAGACAATGAAAGAGTGAGTTTATACCATGGCACGTGCTACAGCGAAGTAGGCGTGGAAGAATATTTTAACTTGCTAATTTGTTTTATTTTATTGGATATTGTGGGTGGATTTCTTGGCTTCAGTTTTACGTTCTGAGAGTTTTGCGTTTTGCTTCAGCTTTACTTTCTTTCCGTTCTATCTCGGTATTACTACCCTTATGCTCATGAGCATGCTGTGATCTGGTCATGAGGCCCGTTGTGATCCAGTTCGCAGATGCCACAACCGATGACACCAATTTCACCTTCAAGCTCGAGTTCGGCGCTCCTGTCGCTCTGTAGGTGATCTGATCTGCAATATATGGTTGTTATCCTGAGTCTGTAAGAATGTTTTTGAAGGAAATGGAATCGGAGCTGTGCTGGTCACTCATATCCAACCTTGATGTATCCATGCCCTTCGTGTTGTTTTCTGGTTTTGAGGTTTGAATATTGATGTGGTTGTGGGAGTCTAAAACTCCCACTTGGTCGCCCCTACCAAAAAAATTAGTTAAAATAGGGTTTTTAGTATTAGTTAACTAGAAAAATAGTTAGTATTGTGTGAAATTAGATTAGATAGCCAATAGAGAAAATAGAGAAATGCTTAAGTAGTTAATTAGGTTTATAGTGGTGATAAAACCGGGTCTTAAAATCACTAATTTAAGTCCCGGGAAACAATTTCAAAAGAGTCCCGGGACGTAAGTCTAAAATCACCACTTAAATCTAAATTAACTAGTTGAGTTTAGAAGGTAGTTAGAAGTAGTTGAGTTCTTCTAGATGCTAATTCTTGTTTGAATTAGTAGTAGTGGTAGAGAAAAGAAAAGAAAAGACAAAAAAGAAAAAGATAAAAGAAAAAGAAATAGAAAGAAAAAGATTTCAAAAAAAAATTTAATTTAAAAAAAAAAAAAAAAACATACCCGGGTATCAGCCCGGGTATGAACTAGCCCGGGTACCAACCCGGGTATGGGCTGATACCCGGGTACCCGGGCAGCATCCCGGGTATCTCCAGCCGTCATGGTCGGCCTCTCTCTCCCCGAAATTTCACTTGTCCTCTCCAGAAACTCTTTCCCCCCTCCAGAACTCTTCTCTCCTCCCCCTTCTTCTCTAAAGATCTTCCCCCCCCCTCAAATTTTCTCCTCTATCTCTCTATCTAGTTCTCTCTCTCACATAGGTTCTCTCTCTCTCTCTCTCTCTCTCTCTCTCTCTCTCTCTATTTTGTCTTTTTGAAGTTGGGGTTTGAAGAAGTAGTCAAAAGAGTGAAGAAGAGGTGGTGCAACAAGGAGGAAGAAGAAGAAGGAGAGGAGGCTTTTCAAGTGTCTTGGAGGTGCGCGGACTAGGGTTTGGTGGAAGACGTGCGCAAGCTAGGGTTTGGTGGAAGAGGTGCGCAAGTTAGGGTTTGGTGGAAGAGGTGCGCGAGCTAGGGTTTGGTGGAAGAAGTGCGCGAGCTAGGGTTTGGTGGAGATTTTAGGGTTTTGTGGAAGTGGAGGAGATTTGTGGCCGAAGCGAGAAGATAAAAGAGACAAAGGAAGGAGGTTGCGGGTGCAACAACAAAGGTGACTCTTGCCCATGTTGGGTTTATTTTGTTTGTGAGAATTTCTTGTTTGTGAGTCTTTTCCTCTCTTGTCTACCGGAGTGACTCCCCGGTAATATCCTCCCCGGTCTAGAGAAAAAGTCCTCCCCGGGGACTTCATCTAGACCTCATTGTGTTGTTTACATGTGTAGTTGTTGTCGATTGTCCTAGCCTTGTGGCAAGTTTTTATCTTGAGTTGTCTCCCTCCTCATATCATTTTAGGTCTTGTCCACAATTCCTATCTTTTTCCTGGTCTTCCCGGTCAACCGGGAAGAACCTCTTTCTAAGTCCTTATCTCCAAAGTCTTCTCCTCGTTATCATTATATGTGACCTTGTGTTGTTAGTATGTTGCTAGATGTGTGAGACACCCATATCCACATACTCTAGTAAAGTGTTCCGGAGTTGTCTACCGGTTGACCAGTAGACTTGTGTTTCCGGACCAGACCGCAGTTTGTGACAAGTTAATCAGGAGATTGGTGGAAGTACAGGCATTTTGAGGATTTTCTCTACCCGGGACAACATGGCTCTCCGGTGAGTTAGGTGGATTTTCCATCCTCTAAAGGTGGGGCTTGAAGGTCTATGAGAGAAAAAGAAGCCTCCCGGTAACTTCTATCGGAGAGGAACTGGTAGACCTCCCTTCCTCAACCTCAGAATCTTTGGTGGAGTCCTATGCGGCTATACTAATCGAGCTTAAAGAGACTCCGCATGTATCTATAGATACACCCAACCTTCCGGTGGACACCGCCACTCCACCGGTAGACCTCCCGGTGGATATTCCCAATCTACCGGTAGACCTCCCGGAGGATTCTCTTGACCATGTTGGTACTTCCAGACATGGTGACAATCTCTATACGTCTCAACCGGAAGAGTCTTCCAGTTGAATCTTTGTTATATGTTATGTGTTGATTTACCTCACCGGTTGGTGAGAAGTCGTTTTAAGTTGCTAGAATTACACACTAGGGTGAGAGTAGTGATGTCGATAGGGCCCCATTGCGCACCCGGTCACTACCACTTGAGTGGTTTCTTCGGCTACTTATTTTTGTTAGGAAAAGGTTCACCGGTTCCGGGACCGCCGGACCGGGAGTCTTCCGGTCTACCGGTCTTCCAGTTTACCGGTCTACCGGTAATCCGCCGGTGACCAGGCTACCCTTGATTTTAGGATCTAGATGCCGTTTTGTCTTTTAGTGGAGCTACTTTTGGAGGGTAGCTATTGACTTTAGTGCACCTTCTAGATGCCGTTTCGTCCTTTTGCGGTCTAGTTTTGGAGCGTAGCTATTGACTTTAGTGCACTCTTTAGATGCCATTTCCACCTTTTGGGGATCTAGTTTTGGAGGGTAGTTAGTGGCCTTTGTGTACTTAAGGGCCTTGGGCTCTTGTGTTATGTACTCTTCTCTTTGTTGATCTCCTTGTGTCTTGCCTTCATTGCTTGTGTCTAGAGTCTTTGTTGAGCTTGTGTGAATAGACCGGGAGAAGGTTGAGTCCTCCTAGTGTGTCTTTGCTAGGTGTGCAAGATTGTGACTTGTTGTGTGTTAAGTGATTGAGTGTGAGTAGAGACATCCCGAGGGGCTAGGATATCCGGGTTAGATAGGTAGAGTGAGGTCCGGGACTTGTGCTCTAGACTTTTCACCGGTGGGACCGGAAAGAGTTGCTTTATCGGATGGGATCCGGGAAGCCCACGGCTATTTATGATAGCCTCCCTTAAGTGGGAAGTGTTCGGATTGGTGGGGAGTAGGGGGTGACATCCCCTTTCTCTCGGTACACCGGAAGACATCCCGGCTAAGCCTGAGTCCGGAAAATACCGGGATTATTACCCTTACAGTGGATGAGTTCCGACGATCCCCGTGGAAGGTTGTTTTGCTCATATGATTTGCTTAGTACTAACTTGTTGTGAGTCTTGTATCTTCTTGCTTTGATTCATTGGGTGTGGTTGTAGTTGGAACCCGGGCTTGCGTGACCGGTTTACCGGGACAAGTTCCCGGTAGATTGTGAAGACCGGTAAACCGGCTGCGACCTTTATAACTCTTTCAAGGTGTAGGGTTAGATTGTGGATATTGTGGCCTCTGGACTGCGAGAACAGAGGGTAGTGACTTTCCGGGCACTGTAAAAACTTACCGGAAATCTACTCTGACGCTCAATAGAGTTTAACTGAAACACATGTGGTTACTTGTTACCGGTTACTAAGGTACCGGGGAAGCCATCCTCCGGGATGTGCCGAGGTATTATGTGTGGATTATTGTTAAGATTTAAAGAGTTTGATGCACGATAAAAATCCCTGGAAACGATCTGGTAAGGTGGGCTTGCTTAAGGTTAATTTCCGTTAATTTTGAGAATAACGAACCACTAGACTACGACAGTGGTTATAGAAAGTTGATTTTTGCTAATAGAAGTTGGATTAGCGCCCGACCAAGCATGCAGAAAATTCTCCATGTCAGATCTTGGAGCAATAATTTGTATGCCTCATCTTGGAGCAGTTGGGACTAGAAATCTAGGTGGGAGCACTAATAAGTCATCAGCAATACAGTGAACAGGTAATGATCAGGAACACCCCTGTCATCTCCGTCCAAGTGCTACTGATGCCGCTCATAACCATGCCAACGTCACAGCGAGCACCTTATGCTAACGTCATCGAGACTGTCTTATGTAAGTCTGCTTCGAGTATGAGCTTTTGCCTTTCCTTTCCATGATTCTGCATATATTAAGTGGAGTTTTGCTAGAGTGCACCCATCTTCTTGCAATCTTGGCTGTGAGAACACGGAGCACGATGGGGCGTAAGATGCCGCTTGCTCATGGGGACGAGGAGCATTCCGGGAATTTCATCAACACCAGGAATGCCGACTTGATGGTGCAATCCATCGTGGAGAGTGGCATGACCTGGTGCCGCCGGACTTCGTCAAGCCCTTCACGAGCGTGTGTCGCAAGATGACGGCGCCCCTCATGAGCATGCCCTGATGTATTTCTAACTGAGTGCAAGTGCCAAGGCATAACGTCCAATGAACTAACGTCCTAAAGAGGCGATTGTCATCGGCACTCATACACTTCACTGTCTAAAATTAGTTAAAGACATTTTAACACAAAACAAATAATCAGCAGCACTTTCTTGTTCAGTTTCACAAAGCGACTACCTCAGTGATTCTCTGATCAGGCTCTTCACACTCTTACTAAATTGGGAACTCTCTACACCAACTAGACATGATACGGAACGAGGAAGTGCGCATAATAAAACAAGAAAATACATGATATATAATCTCTTGGTGACAAAATGATTCCAACATCAAACATATACTTTTGCCAAATACGCTCAGCCTCTGATACCTACCCTCCAAAGCAACCACTCTATTGTAGAAATCGTCATGCAAATGAGGTCATCCACTCCTGACACAAGACGAAAGCCGGCTTTATTGATATAGACATTTATGACAATCGGCGTCAACAGATGCACTTTGAGTTTCAGAGGAAATTTAGTTTACTGAATAGAGAGGTTTTCAGGGAGACCCAAGCTAGACGAAAGGAAGACATTTGATTGGCAGTAAAACCCGGGAACGCGCTCCACATTTTAGGACAATGTTGAGTCAACCCAGACGCTTACGCTTACGTCTGCTCGCTTCGGCAATCAACCAACCTCTAAGACATGATGCATCACCCAAGGAAAGTACGTGCATACGCACATGAAGAAGGCCATGATAATTTCCACCACCTTCGTCCTCAACGCGCTGTTCAACATGTACATGAAACGCGGCTCCCTACCGGCCCGAGTTTTCAATACGGAACCAGAGAAGGATAAGGTCACCTGGAGCATGATGCTGACCGTGTACGCAAAGCGTAGAAGCTCTACAAGCAGGTGCATAGGGAATGCATCATACCCGACAGAGTAACCTTCATAACCATCCTCTCTGTGCGCATCTCTAGGTTCACTAGAAAAGGGCCTTAAGGTATATCGGAAATTCTTGCTCTTATTACTGAACTTCAATACACACGTACTCATGGTAGAGCAGCAAAACGACAAGAACATGAAACGACACAAACACAACTAACTACAAGAGTCTCTTCACCGCACGGCTAAAGACGACGACCAACGTCCTGAACATTCCAACCACTGAATAGTCACTGCACAAATATGAGGAAACCTTACTAACACGTCAAGAGATTCTAACTAAACGTCCATATAATCTCTCACTAAACGTGAAGGTCTTCAAACTTATTCCAATACTCCCACTCAGTGAAAATTTCAATGGTTCAAGGACCAAAAATAATCAGTCTCTCACTTCTTTGATCCACCAATCATCGCAAGTAGGTGAGAGGTACCAATTTCAGCCTTGAAGGTCACCTTAGGATATTTGCCAACACTGTAGCAACTTAAAGTGTCAAGTATGGGTTTTGTTTTTAGTGCATGATGCATGGATAAACAATTCCCACAATTTTAGATCTGTCCCCGAATCTCCTCTTCAATGTGTCAGAAGGAAATAGCTAATGACCATGCAAATAGTGGTTGGAGTGCGAATGCCTTCATTCCTACCACCCCTCACAGCAATGGATGGAAACTACTCAAACCAATTCTCAGTTAACTAGTATGAATAGGTCTACAAGTTTCGAGATAAAATGAAAATAGGAACCACCAATGGAAGGTACATACCTCCAGGTGTGAATAGACCCTAAAACAAGGATCTTTATCATTTAATTTTCATTACTTTTATTTCTACTTCTTACTCTTTTACCTCCATCTTTGCCTTTGGCCAAATAGTGTCTAAAGAAACCTACACAAAAGTACGTGGTATGTAAACAATACTCTATGTACCTACTTGCACATTTTGGTCTTTTTAATGTAGAATTCATGGTGATACATGAAAAAAAAACTCAAAGCTTCTTGACCTAGTTAATGCGTAGGCAATGCCCACTTCTTCTACTCCATTTTGTCACCATATTTGAGCTTTACAATGGAAAGATAATTAATCGTCAATCATGTTTGTACAATTACTCAAAGTTTCCATAAGAAGTTACATGGATAGCTATAGATGGATTGCGAACGAAGTAGGTCCAGCAAGACGGAGGTGCGGCACAATTCTACGGTACCGCTCAAGAGCGTCCTGAACGAACGCGATGGTGGCGCCTCCAAACCCTACATCAAAAGCCATCGCTGCTACATCAAACCTTACAACCAGGCAAGAACAAAGCAGGTATACTACACCACAGCACATAACAACATATTCTCTACTGAATTGGGAAAGACGTGCCGATCATCATGTACATCATCCTCAACATCAATGCATCACCCTCCTTCACGCGATCGCAAGGACAAAGAACGCAAACCACTCACACAACATCAGGGATTGTTCCAAACCAACAAAGCCATCACAAACACCAACCTGAATTCCAAAGCTTGCAGACAAGAGAAGAGAGAAAGAGAGCGAATGCAGTGTGCTCGGAGAGCTTTCGCATTGAAGCTCAGCTGGTTAAGAGTTCTGGTTAGAATAGTGAGTTAAATATTCTGAAAGAAAATAATGGGCGTCTATACCGAACCCTACGAGGAGCAGCTGCGCGAACGTGATGGTGGCACCTCCAAACCCTGAACTTGGTATCTGCGAGGAAGAAACAGCTGCATCGTTGATCGTGCATGAAGATGGAAGGTCACAATGCTTCATCGGGCAGACCAAACAGGGTCCAAACGGGTAGAAAGTATTCTGTACAAAAATAACCGTATGCGTACGAATACATGTTGATATCCGTACGGAGACGCACACCTTGCGATATCCGGAAACTGTGATGGGTAAGGAGAATCTTCCCCGGGGTTCATGGCATCTTTCCCAGGGTAACGGGAATCTTCCCCGGGGTACTAGGGACGCCATTGAACGATCGTTTTGGCATTCCACAGAGCAGCCACAGCGAGGGATCGCGGGCTCGGGAGGGAGAGAGAGGGGGACAGGGACAGGACAGCATTCGGAAATTGGAGGGTGGCCATGGCCAGGTCTGTGCGCTCGCTCGCGCGCGTCGCCGCCGCCGCTGTCCGCCACCACGCCCTCCGACCGGCGCCTCCGGCTGCGTCGCCGTGGGCGTCCGTGCACGCAGGAGCTGCCGCGGCTCCCTTTGATGGTGCGGGCTTGCTGCGCTTCATGAGCGGCGATCACACAGCCAAGTGGATGCAGGTGCGTGGGGCTGCTGCGCTGTGCGGTTGGGGTGGTTTCCGTTGCAATCGGCCTGGGGCGTGCAGTTTGTGTCTGTGGCGTGGGGTTTAGCGCGTCGTGGGGTCAGGAACAGGGGTTTGTGCGGGGATGCCCTAGTTTTGTTGCACCGGATCGGTTTAGGCAATTGGACGCGGCACCTGATTGTAGTCGCGAATGGGAGTGGTCGTGGTCGTGGTCGAGGATTGGGCTGTGATGTGATGGTTGCCCTTATCCGTGGAGTGGAGTGGGTAGGGCAATGTGAGGCGGGGCACTAACGGTTTGGTGTGGCAATGGTTGTGTGGAGCAGAACACGGAGAATAAGAGGTCGCCCATGGAGTTGATAAACGAGGTGCCGCCGATCAAGGTGGACGCCCGTGTGGTGGCGTGCGAAGGAGGTACGCCCCTGGTTTGAGCATGTGATGTTGTCGATGTGGGCCCTGCTGTCGTGTGCATTGCGAGCCGCAAGCTCTATGTGTAGATGTAACAACTGGGAGGTGAGAGATGAGGGATGCGCTTGGCAGTAGCATGTGGGCAGGCAAGGTGGTGGGCTGATTGGCGCACGGTGCGTGGTGTGGCAGGAACGGACCCTGCCTTGGGGCACCCGATAGAGTACATAAGCCTAGATGGCGGAGGACCCCACGTGTGCAAGTACTGTGGATTGAGATACTATCAAGGGGATGCCCACGGACATCATTGAGGATGACATTGGCCTGCCGTCAGATTTCTACTTGAGCAATTGATCTGCTTCTGCGTGGAATGCTTCAGGTGTTTCTATTTTTTTTTGGCTGTTCACGGTCAGGTGATTCACTCGTGTTTGATCGAGATGACAGTTGCGAGATAAACAATGTGCCTGGGCACATTACAGATGGGAGTTTGGTTTTCGCTTATTGGCATCTGTGCCCGAGGCAGTTGCGCTTTGTGCAACCTCAAATTTTCTCTTATACGGGGCAGTTCATTCGTTCGAATGAAATTTTATGGTGTGGTGTCGGATGTATATGTAGTTGAATTCGATTAGTTCAGGGTTACAGTGTGTGTTGGACCAGCAGCGTAGACCTGGACTCCCTTTACTCCCCTTGGCTTTTATCACCGGAGTTTTGTCAACAGTGTTGTATTTGAGATTTTCCGGTGAAGGAGTGATAGAAGGGGATATGTTTTCTTGTTTAGCACATTATGTACGCTTCTTTGTTGGTTTCGGGAGTTTTTTATCGGATCAGTTGGCGTTGGGGAATCTAGTTGCAGCTTTGTGAATTTTCTATCATGCCGTACGTGAAGCTGCAAACATTTGACGTTATGGCTGGGACATTGAACGGCGATTGAGGTGCCAGAGGCTGCGGATGAGCTGGTATGTCTTGATCTGGGGCCTGGGGATGAGCTCCAATGGAGCAATTGTTCACAGATGTACCACGTCGGTGCTCAAGTGTGGGAACCTGAAAGGACAGTGGTAACACTGGTCCGGATTCGCCTCCGTGCGCTTGGTGCACCAGGATCTGGAACACGCCGACCAGCAACGCAGCCATGAGGGGGCCCATGATGAAGGTGTTGAGCGGGCCATACAGGTTTCTCTTATAGACAACTGCCTGGGTGAGTCATCTGGCAGGGTTCATTGCAGCCGTGTACCCAACTTCTTGGGAAACAAATACCAAAGCCCCGAACTCTCCGCCACTGATGGAAGGAGTATTTACGGGGAAGGCCACCACCATGCGGCTCCTCGTATCGAACCCTACTCATGTACGACGACGAGCATGATGACGGTGAACACCATCTTTGCTTCGAGTCCCTGGTTGTTGCTCAGTGTGCCGGACTCCTGCAACAGACACCTTCTCATTGAGTACGTTCTCCGCGTTTCCTCGGTGGCCAGTGGTCTTACTCCTTCAGCTCCAACGACGCCTCCCAGGATCTGCGCCACGATGTACAGTCCCCTTCAGTAAAGATATGAACAGTGCCAAAAAAACTGCCAGATCAATGAGAAAGCTACAAATTCGACTTGCCACTACAACCTCAAAAAAACTTCAAATCCAAAATCGCAAGGTGCACTGGAAAGGTAATAGTGTCTACTTTCATCTCTAAAATTTTCTTGATAAAACTGTAAAATCACACAACAATTGATTACTTATCAACAAACTAGGTACCACCTAGTGTGCCCCCTTCGAGCATTCATAACAACCATCATATGGAAAGGCATGCTAAAAATGAGAGTCTCTAATCTCTACATTCACACCTTCCCATGCGCACTGAATGGTTTCGATCAATTCTTATTTATTCTTTGGTAGGACCTCTATTTGTATGGAGTCATACACTATCTTCCAAAGTTTCTCAATAAGATAGTTAGATACAGTCCCCTTTAGAAAATGGATGTAGTTTACAATAGTCATTAAGCATGTTCTATTCTATGCACAATGACCCTAACACCTTATACTCATGAAAGATGGCACTCCAATGCATCAAAATAGACAACTAAGCCTTTGGAGAGAAGCCCATTATATGAGCAAGCTAGAACTTGCAAAGTTGCGAACAAAATGAGGTCTTATTGAAGAATAAAGAATAATTGATCAAAACTGTTCAACAAGCATGGGAAGACATGAGTGAAGAGATGATAGAAATTCTCATTTTTGCATGGCTTTATGTATAGTGGGTGTTATGAATGCTCGAGGCAGACACTAGGTGGTAGCTAGTTTGCTAATAAAAATTCTATTGCTATGTGATCTCAGAATTTTGTCAAGAATTTTTTTTCCAACATGAAAGTAGACTTAACTACCTTCCCAATGCGCTTCACGGTTTTGGATTTGATGCTTTTTTGATGTTGTGGTGACGAGTCGAATTTGCTACTTCTTCATAAGTTTGGCAGCTTTTTAATGGAAGTAGGTCTCTTTACTGAAGGGCCTGTACAGTGCGCTTCTGATGAGCATTGCTTGCCCAGTCATGAACAAGGTGAAGGTGATGGCGGGGTTGAGATGCCCTTTTGATGGGGGCGTTGCTGCGAGAACGACGAGCGAGTAGTTTAGTGCTTGGAGCAACGCTAGAGACGCAACCGAGGTTTTGGAGCCTTGTAGGTACGCTGTGATGCTCAGGAAGGTGAGGACTGCTGTGGCCACGAACTCAATGGACGCCGCTTTTCAAACCTGATCACGTTAAGAACCTCAACCAGTTGGGTCAATGACATAACTTTCTAGGAGTGTGCGTACGCGAAGGGATACGGACGTCGATGTTTCAGGAGTCGCTCAGTCCGACCCCGCGCTTAATTCTGTGCTCGAACAGCTCATTGGCGACGCTGCCCTTGTGGAATTGTTCCTAGTGATCCATATTGGATGGCTAGGCGAGTAATAAACTGGCCAGTGGACTCGAGGACTCCACTATGCACGCGTTGCACATGCTCCTTGGAAATATCAACTATGCTGGCGCTTCTGGAAAGAAACATGGAAAACATGGTCAGCAGTTGAACTTGCGAAGCTAATGTAGGGATGGAGCTTCTCAGTTTCGTGTAAGTTTGGCAGTTTAGGAAGCGCTCGTTAAACATGAATGTGTAGTGCATGTAGACACTCAGAATCTGATTCTAGCAAGCATAAAACTGCCAAACTGATGAATATGTGCATGGAGATGCGACGCGGAGACAGAACTATATGATTTGACTCGATCAGAGCGTGTACCGAGAGCTGGGGCCATCGCGATGGTAGGAGACTGATCGGCCCCGTGATGAGGTTCCATGCTCAGCAGGAACTGCACCCGACAACGAAGTCATGTGATGGAAGGACTCCCTAGCGAATGGAGGCAACCAGTCCTCGATTTCCGTTCGAGGTGGATAACGTCGCCGGTTTTGACCTTAATTACATCATCGAGTGGTACTCCAACATCTGGAACCTGCCGTAAACTGATTCACACGTAAACTGGTTGGCATGTTGATTGATTAGAACTGGGCACAATCCGTGTCGGTGATCTGGTGCGTCCTGCAGGCTTGTGAGATGCCTCAAATCGTGGAAATAATAAACTGGATGGCAAGAGTTTGGTTTCTATTCTTATCAGATTTAGATTATTTTTACGTAAAAAAGTTTTGCCCTAGAGCAAGAGTTTGAGTTCCTATTCTCATTTGACCCAAGTTTTCCTGGAGAGGTTAAATTTTTGGTGTCAAAATACTCAAAAAGTGTTGCCATGTAGATATTTTGAAGGCCATCAGCCCTTTGTCCTTGGCCCCTTTATTGTGTAAAAGAAGATTGCTAAACACAATGGATCAAGAATCACAATCAACATCAAATAAACAAAAAACATACACAAACACAAGTATACTCAACACACCCTCAAATGCCCCCATAGGGAATAAAGAGCCCCTTTATTCAGCTAGGACCAAACAACATTAAGAAGACTATTGCGACAGTGATGTTGCTGCAATAATTGTACACATACAACCGTAAGTATCGTCTTTGACCGAATTGATAAGCGTAAGGAAAAGTAACCAAGAGAGGGTAGGGAGGGACCCAGGGTGCAATGTGAGTCCCATCCTTAATTGCCTTTGGGCAAAAGTCCACTAATGTTACTCAATTTTGGACATAAAGAATATACTCTGCACTCTATTTGTTTTGGAGCCTTTTTAAAATTGTTGTTGAATGTCAACCATCCATTGAAATTTTTTGAAGAAATCTTGGCCAATAAAATGTTAGGTGAAGAGAAGATATCTTGGACAAGGTGCTGATTTTTTGGACTTTGTGTTGATTGAACATGTGTTGTATAGTAGATGGCGCGACTCAAAACTGAGACAAAGTATATTGTATACTAAAAAGGCTTAAAATATACTCGTCTATTTGGAAGTGTCCGTCCGTCCAACTATCCGTCCGATAGGGGGTGTTGTTCGTTCGATAGAGGTTGTTGTCCGTCCAATAAGGGTCAATGCTGATCTGACCAAGACTAGAGGTAAATCAATTTATCCACTGCCACGAAGGCAACTACGTGGTTGACATGTAGACTAGAAGGTTGCGCACATGCACACAAGAAGCGGACATATCGTGTCCGGGCCGGGCGCGTCTCCATCAGGTCGCGCGTGCGCAGGGGGTTGGGTGCACACGCTTGTCGTCGCACGCGCGCTCTGGATGGCTTGGCGCATGGAGCCAGTTTAGAGGTGGAGTTGTGGGGTTTTTTGCGTGTATAAACTTCACACTACCAAGACCATGAAATGCTAATCTTTTATTTAATTACAAGATGGGCTTAAGAGACCATTAGATCGTGATGCTAGTCCATATTGTAAAAGGATCAAAAATTTACTTTGACCATCAAAACACTAAGCTAAAATTGCTATATCTCATAGCGGAAGCAAGTGTCTGGAACTTCAAAGTTGAATGGCTTTGCCATTAGCAAGTCAACCACTTTGAAGACTTAAGCACCAATTAATTGGATCTCGTTACATTAACTTGTCAATCTTCACTTGATGAACAGCGTAGATGACGGTTGATTTGAAGAATGTCGTGTCAAATTCTTTGTTCAAACCGCTTTGGCCATCCACCCAACAGAGTATTAGTTGGCAAGCTGAGTGTATTGGTATCGCCGTTGCATCACATCCAAGGCCATTTTCGAATTTTGTGGGCCGAATTTGTAAAACAACTACGAAGCTACCCAATGTTGTTTATGGCGTAGATTGTCAAGCTTTGTATCAGTCCGGAATCCATGTTTTGATGGCTCTTAGTGTGACACTTGGATCACAATTCCCTAGTCACAAACGCCAATGAAGACAAACCCTGGTGTCTCTGGAGGAAAGTGAAGAAGCACATTTGTGGGAGCGATGTCATTGTGAATGACATTTGCCTTGTGGACTTGGGCCATGGTGCACATCAAAGCCCAAGTAAGTCTTCCCTATTCCTCCAAAGAGCTAAGATCTATGCAGTGTCCTCCACCAAAATGTATGGAGATGAAAGGATTGAGTTGCTTGAAGTGACCGGATTTGCCTTTGAATCAACGGTTCAAAAATGGGCCAAGTTACCACTATTCCACCACAATGTGTACGCTTCTATATTCTTCGTAGTCACTGCCCAAAACTTTATAATTCATGGGTGTGCAATATGACATATCATAGCTTCGTGAGGCCCTTGTTTAACTTTCTCCTTTGGATCGGACGCTGTTGGCATTGTCCTTGTAAACTCCACATATGCCGAAATGGATCTCACATCCACGATGGGCACCTTCCAAACCTTTCCATATCCATCGATGGCATCATATCCAAAGAGTCCATAGACTCCTATATCTTGCGGAAGGAATTGCACGTTGTGCAGTATATGCATCTCTATGGCTGACTTCATTGATTGTTCATATCAAGGCATGTCCCTCGTTTGAGAGGGTGGAAATTTGCTAAGTGAAGTCTTCACATCCTTAAAGAACTAGCGGAGTTCCAAGTCTTGAGGAAGATGTTGCCTCCTTTGAGGTTTTTTCACCTTGCAATCGAATACATGTGATGTATTATTTGTGCATTGAGTGATCACTCTCTCCATGAATGAGGCATAGTGGTACATGGCGTATGCGTCCTTGTACAAGTCAAAACTCTCCAAAGCGCGCTCAAATTGTGAGTGGCGTTCAACTTGTGGGCACATGATTCCGCGCTCTTTCTTTTTGAAGTACACTTGACGGAATCGCATCACGTCGGTTGACACCACCGACGATGATATTGCATTGCCAAACTTCAAAGAAACGCAGTATACTCCTTCGATGGATACCCCGCATCTTTCCCATGCACACATTTTCTGCTTTGCCTTCTTGGATGGTGCCTTTGGTTCATCGGAGCGATTGCGGCTCGACGCTGCAACACTTGTAGAAGGAAGCTCAGATGCATCTAGAGCATCTAAATCAACATAGGTAGGGCGCTTTGTAGTATTACAATCTGAGGCCATTGCAATAATCTTAAATCTATAGAGATAAGATTTATAAAACAAAAACCAAATCCCTCCTCCAAAATGTGTGGTGGCCCTCCACTTAGTTTCTACCAAAGTACAAATAGTACAAGGACAAGGACCCTCTTGAGAGGAGCCTAATGAACTGAGAAAATATTCTTTCCCCTTTAAAGTGATGTTGGCACTATTGTCCCCTCGCACGCACTTGTGCATGCGCCCAACTAGCACGCACCCGACCCCTGAAGCATGTACACGCCTGCCCCATTACTGTGGGCGTCCGCCGTTAGACGCCACGCACTCGGCCCGGATTGTCACGTGCCCGCTATGATTAAGTATGCGCCCGACCCTATAGAACCTGCGCATCCTCTCTATCTACACACATGACCGACCTCTATACAAGCGTGACCTCTAAATTCCACGCGCCCGACTTCCATTTGTATGCGCACGACTACTAGACGTATATGCTCGGCCCTCCAGCAAATGCGTCCGTTCTCTCTACGGCATGCGCCCAATCTACCATGCCGCATGTGCGCTGTCGTGGAGAGAGAATTTGGCTTGAGAAAACACCGGGTTCTTGGCTGCTACCAACTTTAGTAAAAAGAGAAGGGAGTTGCTACAAATATAAATTTCTTCAATAGATAAGGATATGTAAAGCCTTGATCCTCATCAAAAATTCAAAATCTTGGCTCATCTTGATAAACTCTTGCAAGTAGTCAACATAAAAGTTGTGTAAACTTGAGGCAACAAAATCCCTCTTCATTAAATCGGACTCTTCTATTTCATAAAGAACTCTATATAGGCATGCAATAGCTTTCTACAAAGCTAATACAATAAGGCTTATATATGCTAAGTTTCAATACAAAAAGAACTTTAAAAATATTTCTATGAAGAGCCAAAGTTACTGCACTAAATTATTCAAGGCAGCCAATTCTTTCCCATTCAAACTAGCATAACTATTGCAATACAACTTCAAATCAAGCTTGTAATAGCTATCTGTAAAGCTAATAAAAAGATAAACAAGTGGTGTAAGTTTCAATACTACTGATCTTATGCATAATGAATTATAGTTGCTCAAAGTTACTGCTTAAAACTTGTGGAAAAATAACCACTCCTCCGAGAACACCCCTTCAATCAATCAAGTGCCACGGCTCCATAACAACTCGGATTTGAGCATGTATTAGCTCATTGAAAAGCTTATACAATTGCTTGTATATATATAAAGTTATACTATCTCATTCTTTCTATACAAATTTCTACATAGAATCAAAGTTACTGCTCTCGAAACTCATGGCAGTAGTACCCTCTTTTTTCAAATGCACACCACGGATTGTACATAAATCCGATTGGAGCATGTAATAGCTTATTGAGAAGCTATTAACACCACCTATAACATTCTAAAAATTGACATCAAAATTCAAAAGATTCTACCTTCCACACTAGAATATCCGAGAGTCTTTTTAAACTAAAGGGAGGAGGCATTGGCCAAGGGAAGAGGGAAGGAAAGTCAAGGGCCTATATTAGCCCGTGCCTCTCTAGCCTTCCTTTTAACTGATCCTTGGTCACCAAAATCCATTTACCTCTAAATCTCATCCATAACTTCTCACATAAGTCTAACTTGACTTTTATTTCCTAACCTATACTCTACTACAAGTTGGCACTATATTTCTTCCTCTAAACCAACCCCCAAGCTTTATATTTCTTATTTCTACTACAAACTATAATATCATAGCACTCTGTTTAAGTTTTTTGATCTTAGAAGAGTTAGATAATGACTTAAATATCATTAGAGCCCACGTACTGTCTCCACCGCAACTTAGTTTGGCTGGCTGAACATTTTGTTGCACCTCGCCCATCCGGGTTCGATTTCTTGGCTTGTAAGAGCGGTTGGTGCTTGCGTAGTCAGAGGACTACTGGAATCAATAGGAAAACCAGCTGGTGGACACTCCCAAGCCCTAAGCTATTGACAAGATGCAGTATAGATCCTCTAAGATTAGCTTCTGGCTTAGTAAGGTAATTGAGGATAAAATCGCATATTTTCCACAATTTCCTTAACCAGCTAAATTCCCCCTTATTCTTTTCAATCTTATTTTTTTAATATTATGAATTGTATTGCATCACAACAGCGCCTGTCCACAAGTATAAATGTTGAAATCGCACCCGGTCCATCTCACATTATTCCACTTCGAATCGGAGCCTTCAACTCTTTTTTTTAGGTGGGTGACTGTGTGATCTTTTAGTAAGCTCCAGAATTGCACACTAACAACGTATTGTACCACCTTGGTTTAGGGTTTGTAATAATTAATATCACTAACTTGGATTATTTTGAAATTCAATGTGGTAATTGTACGACTGTGCTACTCAAATGTATTTGTGGAACAACTCTAGTATATCAATTGATTTACATTTAGTCGAGAGCTCTAATTTTCTATTTTACATTTTAAGCTAGAGCTTAGCTTAGTTTTAGGATATTTTGGTAGATTTTAAGAATTTTCGCACAATGGAAAGTGAGATTGAGCCAAAAGCCCTATAGCAGCCACATATGACCAACTAAGCTAAGAAGAAGAGTGAGAAAGACATGAACAGGCCAAGGCACAAGAAACTCCTAAGAAAGCGGATACACGTACTCAATAATTCAACGAAGGTTGCATTCCAGGGTTGAGAAGATAAACCATTGCCGTGGTCTTTCCTCACTTGCAAAGATTACATTGAGTAGTGTCACTTGTCAAAATTATTTGCTCCTTATCACCATTTGATAAATCGTCGCATGAACAAGGCAAATATGAAGTATTGCTCCAACGAGGAGTTCCGAACTCGTGCTCCGAGCGCACCAATACTTATACGACCTTGAATTCATAATGCGCAATGATTGTCCCCTCTATCTTGCCCGCATGGTATATGCTTAGGTCATTCTTAATAAACGAGTGGATTGGAAGACTGTGGGGAAAACTCCAAATATGCCGAGGATATGGATGTAAATGGATATGCCTAGAGAGCAACATCCAATGTTTTCATTTGCGGCACTAGGTCCATAGAAAGCGGATGGCCCAGAAGATGTACCTCTAATAGAATCAGATTCATCACCTGATTCGGACTCAGATGGAAAGCGAGGTTGGCGTCCATCGATGACTCTAGTGGCGCATGCTTCTAAAAAAACGGCTACAAGTAAAGCTCCAACAAGTAGCACTTGCCATGGTTCAAGCAGGTGGCCAAGAAGATTTGGCAAGTGCCAATGCTACTGGTGATGATGAACCCATAGCACATGTTGGAGGTATTGGAGATGAAGAACACATCTTCGTTATAGACAAAGTACCAATGGTGGATGTTTTAGTGATCCCTTTCAACTTGGGGCATCAAACATCAAGGTCCAGAAGTACTATCATAGATGCTCACCAAGAAATATTGGAAAATATGCACTTGAAGGACGAGACAATTGAACTTATCCGAGAAGAGATTTGTAACCTCAAGCTAGAATCCAGTCAAAAGAAGGACGAGATGATTGAAAAACTCAACAAAGAACTTCTAGACCTTAAGCTGGAATTTAGACAAGAGAGTAACATTATCACTAAGCAAGCAGCCGTGATAGAAGAGCTTCGTCATCATAATTGCCACACTTTTCTTGAGCAAAACTTTGAAGGAGCTGCAGATGTTTGTGGCCATTCTCACTTTGTTGCAAGCCAGGGAAATATTGGCGGTGATGCTCAAGGTCTAAATGACTTGATTATTGACAATCTTGTTGGCAACATTACTAGCTGCTTGCTAGATACCCTGCCAAGACCACACCGTGATTGCATCGCACGTCGTCCATTTGTGTTCTTGCCACCCGTGAATGTAACAGCGGAGCCTTTGTAGATCTCACTAGCACTGAGGATTCTTTGTCATTTTCCTTTCCGAATCCAAGCATGGAACTAGTATAGCTTTGCATTGCAAACAAAATCCTTCGAAAAATGATTGAATCATTGAGCAAGAAATACTACCAATGGAAGGTGACATGCATCTCGAATGTTGACCGTGCGAGACAAATGGTAGTAGAGTTCAAGAAGATTGACAATAAATACACGTCGATTAATAGGCATTGTGACTTTGGTCTCACATCTTGGGCACACATTGATGAGATGTTTCCAAGTGATTTTCGAGTGCGTGATGGTAGATCTATTGACTAAGCAAAGTTGGGGTGGAACCATGCAGAGGCTATGTCTGGTCATGCCCTTCATCTAAGCGGAGACGTGGAGGCACCCAAGTTATGGCCAACTCCAGCGACCTTCACGCAAAATGGAGACAATTGTTGAGTGTGCTTAAACCCATTTGGGCTAGAAGGTGCATATGTCGTTGGCACGTGTTGGTGCTTATACCATCCAATGTGCCTCATAGGTGGTCTCTTGACAAGTAGATTTTGCGAAAAGTGTAGAACATCATTTCATGAGTGCTTGTATTATTTGTTTGGCCTTACCATCTACATGCCACCTAGTTGGGAGTTGAATCCGGAGACTGCCCCAGTGGCGGTACATGATCATAGGTGGAAAGAAGATTTGGTGTTGAGTTGGCGTGCATCATCGCACCAGCTAGAGAAGTCCCATATAAGCTCGCAGATTGGTGGTAAAATGACCACGAAGAAATCGTGCGAGTTTGCAAGAAGCTCATATCGGGAACCATTGTGGCGGATGTTGGTAGACGGAACTTCTTCTACCAAGTCATAGGCGGATATTGGGATGCTGCACGCAAGCAATTTCAATTTGGACAACATCCAGATGGTTTGCTCTGGAATAATTTGGAACGCATGGTGTCAGATTTGGGAGAGGGCATTGATCTTGACCATTGCAATGCCTTGCAATGGAAAAAATTGCAGTGGAAGGAGGCCTATAAGAAGGAAGCAATTGACTTCTTTCTTGAGGAGCATAGTCTGGAGACTATGAGGATGCTCGAAGCACTTCAGAACTCCAAAATGTTATGTGCTCTGATGAACTTGGATAGGCCTCACTAGAGGACGCAAGCGACATGTAGATTGCTTGGTGAAAGGGCTGGAACAAGTGCAGGTGGTGATTCAAGTACAAGCGGTATCAGTGGAGCTGAAGGAAGTAGAGCTGATAAGGCGGAAGGTAGTGCAACTGGGGAATAAAGTGGGACACGGCGTGCATAGGCAAATAGAAAGAAAGATGAAGGTGTAGCATTAATAAACATATTGTATGTTGCGACATCATCAAAAGCAACCCAGAAAGACATCTCAAAATCTTGGAATCTATTTACTGCAGCTCACTTTGGAACACCATAAAGCTATTATATATAAAAATCTTTGTTCATTTACTTGTCTTTTAATTCCCTTAATTTTTTAGAACTCAATACTCCAAGTAATTTGAGCCGCCAACATGCAATGCGCCCGACCTCCATCAGCGATTCAGCGCACGCATGCAAGCAACCAATGCTGGATATGCCGCGCCCGACCGTGGGGCACACACGTTTGCAACTTTGGCGGTACGCCACTACAAGAAAACCATGTTTTTGGTGTTGTCAAGGCTGTTACGTGTTGTGTTTTCTGTGATGTCACGCTGTCGAGTAGCGAGAGTTTTTCTTTGGGAAATCGCGGAGATCCTAGCTGCTGCTAGAAATTGTTTGAGAACAAAGATTGTCTCCAAATAAATCTCTAGTCTTGACCACCAAATCCTCTTGTCTTCAAATCTTTAATCTTCATTCTTCAATCTTCAATCTTCAAACTCCTCCCCGTTGGCCTATCCTGTGATGGCTCTAAAGGGTTAAGGGTAAGGGTAGGTGATAAGAAACCACGGCCTCGAACGGGTAAAACGGGACGGCCAAACCACGAGCTGACCGTCCGAAAGATTGGCTCCTAAACTTCAAACCCACGGTGACCAGCAATCGCGCCTCACCGGTGGGAACAACATAAACACGACCGTGTGGGCCATTAACCCCACTTCGCCGCAACAAAGTTTACGAAGCAGAATTGAAAGACAACTAGCCTCCAAAACCGGCTGGGAATAACAAATAAAGACAACGAGCCTCCAAAACCGGCTAGGAATAACAAGCCACAAGCCACAACACGCGAGTCTTCTAGTCTTTTTATCTTCAAGTCTTCATGTCTTTTTATCTTCAAGTCTTGAAGTGTTCAAAAACACAAAAGACCTCCCAAAGTTCTTGTCTACACTAGCTGCGAGCTTCCGATCAATGCCACAGATGATTTGAGCCGCCAAATGCCAAGTGCTATAGCTTTTTGGAAAGCTGGTACAATAAGCTAATACCCTCTAAAATCTCAGGTTATTCTAAACTACCTTCTAAAAGTTATGGAGGTTCAAAGTTTGTGCCTTCTTATGTCGATGGCAGCAAACCCTCTCCAACTTCGGCGGCTATAAATTCTATATTACTATTCTAAATGAGCCGTATAATAGCTTTATAGAAAGCTAATTTAATAAGCTACAACTCCTCTAAATTTCACTTCAAACTAATCTACTCACTAAAAGTTGTGTAAGCTTAAAACTCACGCCTCCCCACTTCCAAGACGGCAGAACTCTCCTCTACTTAGATGGCTATAAATTTTTCATAGCGCATCTAAATGAGTCGAGTGATAGCTTCTTAGAAAGCTAATACAATGAGGAATGCTTCTCTCAAATTTCAAGTCCGAACACAAAGTATCGAAGCCGTAGTGAAGGCCCGAAGTTGCTGCTCCTCTAATTGGGTAGCGGCCAACTACTCCTCACTCAATCTCTCATAACTTTTGCGTATGAACTCCAAATTGAACAAAAACACCGCTCAAAGAAGCGCAACTTCACAAGAAACAACTTCACAAACTTTCATAACATTCTCATGAAAAACGAGTACACACCGCCCGATCTCCTTCTCGGGAATTTTCTCACAGCACTCTCTACACACCAAAAACACACACCAAGAAGAAAAGAGAGTCGCCCCCCCTTATCCTTCCACATCAGCCCACGTCTAAGCCACATGGGCATCTAAAGCCTATTAGTTAACCTCCAAAAGCATTCTAAAGTCTATCAAGATAAGATAGGAAAGAAACCCCAACCATTGGGCTTCAAAAGGTGAAGTTCCAAAAGAATTCTAAGACGGTCAAACCTTTTCTTAGTTTCTTTTCTTTTTCTTTCTTGGATCTTCATCTAACATAAACATAAACACATAACAAACTCCTATATTAACAACTGAATGGATTCTACCTTTATTTAACCGAATAAAAACTCTAGAATTTGACGGAGCACCGCAGAAACATAACTCGCTCTCCGTTCATCGCTTAAGTAGGTCAACGGCCCTCGAAGCCAAAGACGATGGCCCATCTCATTAGAAAAGCGACTCACCATTTGGCCTTCATTGGTATTTTCAAAACACCCTTCAAACACCATCTGACGGCCACCCGTCAATGAAGCTTCAGCCTCCAATACAATCACTAGAGCTCTCGCGTCCGGTTGTAGATTCACAAATGCAAATTGCCGCAGACTTGGATCTGGACGTGGTTGAACACGACGCTCGGAAGGCCCCGCTTCATCTCGCACTCGTCGTCTGGAAGTTGATGGCTGAGAAGATTGAAACGGATCCTCCGGTAATTGCGATAACGACAACTCCCACTCATCTGGGTCTTGAGAATCCATACTATCAACTCTAAGCAATCCAAGCTATTGGCTTGAAGCAAAACATGTGAGGCAAAGAAACTATCTTCCTTTTTATATCTCTCAGTAACTTCTTTAAGAAGCTTGCCTTCACTGAATTACTCAAATAGCCATAAATAATTCTATTTAAACTAAAAGTTGCCCGCATCAAAAGATCTGGCTAAAGGACAAGGTCGCGACATTGTACAGTCCCTCAACAATTGTATAAAGCCGCCTTAAGTCCACTAATGGTCGCCAAGTTGCGGACTTGGTTGGCTGTCAAGGTCCGTTGATTATTGCCTGCCGGTTCCGGGTTCGAGCTTTATCAAACTCGTTGAACGGCCTGGATAGTTGCAACTTGGTACTTGCTAGTGAAAGCAGGAAATAAGCAGCCAACCGGCCACCTACGCTTCCCTGAGCTACAGTGACAAGATGCAGGCTTCCAAGTTATACTAGTAAGTTCCGGTTATCCCCCATTGAACCAAACCGTGGATTTCTCCACGACCCCAACCTTTTGTATCTTTCTCCTCATATTCTATCCGATGTCCATGGCAACATCTTTAATGTTTTCACACAATATATTAATTTACAACACGACAACGCATTAGTCAAAAAATTGCTACAGTACCTCAAATTAAGTTTGACGTTGCATCAAACGTGTTGCTGTTAAAGACAAAACGCGTTGATGTCACCGTAGACATGCACGTTTTTGGTGACGTCAAAAGAAACGTGACCCCGTCAGACTGTAACGTCATAGAAAATGCAGGATGTCCACGTCAGCCACAATTGCATTTAATTTTGCTGTAGAATGACTGCAGTCCACTGCCGAAAAACCAAAAAATGAGGAAATGGTCAGGTTTCATCCGTAGTAGATGAAATATGTCGCAAGGAAGGAAGAGCCAAAGGGCGACTTACACAAAAGCAACCTCCACATCATCTACACTTTACTTTTGGAAGTGTGGGTGAGAGCAAACAGAACTTAGGTGATAGAAGTGGGAGGTAGGGAGCGGCGAAGCTCACTACAACGCTAGGAGGAGAGAGATTAGGAGAACAAAAAGGAGTAGAAAGAGGCAACTTGAAGGTGTTGGAGCTAAGCAACGGCGGCTATGGCGGCATCTATAGCGGTAGCCATGGAGCGGTGACGACAGAACTAGTTGGGAGCAAGGAAAGTGATCTGCGACAGATTAAGACGGCAAAGGGAGAGCTCAAAGGGAAGAAGAACGATGGCAGGGGGAGCTTTGGCCATAGCCGACTAACCCCAGCCATAGCTGACCTCCGCCATGGCTAGGAAACCCTAGCCATAGCCAAGTTCAATGTTCGCCACCGCGGAGAGGCTGTTGTAGCAACAAGGGTGAGCTCAAAAATTTGCAAGTTTACACGTTAGATCCTTCTCCCGTGTTTTTTTATGCTCACAAAGGAGTTATTGACGTCTTTCTTTGATGTGACGGCGTCGACGTGGCGGGTGAAGCGAACACAACAGAGGTGGAGGCTATTGAATTTTTCTCTGGCAGCCTTTCAAAGCCCCTGGTACGCATGACATCTCTGAATCCTTTATTTGACAAGTGTACTTCCTCAAAACCACCAGAGTTGGTATAGTTTGCGACTTCTAACCGTTTGAGAGGACAACCTCCCGTCAATCCTGACGTCATTTTGACATCACATATGACAGTTTGTAACGTCAGTGACAACGGAGGCAATACATATGATTTACTTTATGGGTGAGAGTAGCCTCCAGATGCGTTTGTTTTTCACATGGAGGTCTTATTATTTTCATGTGTGGATGTTGAATGTTGTATTTCCATGTTATTGGGAAAGTGAAGTCGTTGAGCTTTGGTAACAAGCTCAATTTTGCATTCTAATGTGTCAAACACCTGAACTCACGCAGAAAGATATCAAAGCACTAAGTGAGCCATCAACCCGCCCACGACGTGTTGCAATTTTGCAAGTTTAAACGTTTACAAGTTTCTTATGTCATACTTGGATTGGTAGAACAGAAGGATATCTAGGATGCTTTGTGTTGCTGCAGACAACAAATGTAGCAACGGTGTTCCACGCTTGACCACTGTCTATGTTACTTGGAATGTGAAAGCCACGTTGATAGCATGTTCATCCTCACGTCACGGCTAACAATGTTGCACGTCTTCACTAACATTGTTACACATTCATCCCACTTTAAAGAGCACATCACATAGAATAGCAGTTTCTTAGAAGCATGTTTAGAAAAAACGTCCGCAAGAACATGCTAGATGTTCAAGTGAACATGAACTCCAACATGAAAAAGGTCAATGACAACATATAGGCAGAACGCGCCAACTTCAAGATTGATGTCATGAACAACATGAGCATGTCAAAACGAACGTCAAAAGTAATAGCCTTGTGTGGACGAAAAATGCTCTAAAAGCATGACGCCAGTTGACGTGGGTTTTCTATGTCATAATTCTTTGGGTCCAAGTCAGCAATTATTAAATTCTACGTCACTGCCCGCTAAAAATGGAGTTGGATGAAAAAAATCCCGCGTGGTGCTGCCCAAAAGAAAACATAGTTGATGTAGATACAAGGCCCTCTCCATGTGGAGCCCTTTCCCACACATTTCAGGCCACGTTCAATTGGATGTCAAGAGGTTGACAACCATGTTACGACAAATTTTTCGACGTTTTTGGCCTATTCATCTGAAAGGATTTTAGGTGACATCAACATTGATGCAACAACATGTTATTTTTGACGTTCAAGCATGTTTCTCAATGCGTTACAAAAAATACGGGTTTCTTTTAGTGCGAGCAGGATCCTCTTTGGTGTTGGTTCGGTGTGTGCTGGGCGGGCAGTTTAGTGAGGCTTGAGCCGGCTGCCGGAGCGTCGCTATCCCTAGGGCCTAAACCCTAAATCGCTTGGGCCGTGCGATCCAATTCAGGTTCAAATGATCACAGATCGTGCGACGTTGTCACGTTGAGCCAACATTGAGTAACGCCGGGCCTCCAACGGACATGTCCAGACTGTCTTGACTTAGGACTCTGTTGTACCACAAATTTATAAAAAAATTGTAATTAGTTACTTAGGAAGGGTATCACCATACCACCTTATGAAGTTAGAGGTGAGTAGCCACCTAGTATTAGCTCTTAGGGAGAATTAGGATAGGAAAGATACAGGACCATGGGAAAATACTAAAGTAGACAAATAGAGGTTTAACACCAGGTCCTAACACCCTAGTCTAGCGGGTAGTTGAAAGGCTTGGAGGAGGAGGCTCGGCCGTAGGGAGCTCGCAAGGCCACAGGAGTCAGGAGACCTCATCTAAAGGAGGGCCGACACATGTCCAAGTAAGAGGCAAGGAAGCCCCACCGGCAAGGGCAACGAAGCCTACCAAGGCCCTAGTATAAAGAGTCGGGCATTGGAGAGCTCTACACCACACAAGAAGGCGGTTGGAGTAGCTCAGAGCTAGAGAGGAGCAAGGCAGGTCCGAGCTGGAGAGGGGCAAGGCAAGACCAGCACGCACTATAAGAAACCCGTGTTTTTTGTTATGTCCTTAATCATGTCAGCGTGTTTTTTTGATGTCTTGGAGCTAGCCAGTAATGTCCCCGTGAAGGTGAGGATGTCCACGCGTCAATAATGAACAGTGGAGGTGGGAGGGTTCCGAAACGCGCGTGCGAAATAGGAGACGCGATGATGTCTCCAACAACGCGCCCGTCTTCGAGGACGTCATCGAGGACATCTTGGGTGACGCAAAACTGCCACGCTGGCAGCGGACAAGCGTTTCACCTGAGGTAAGAATGTCGAAGTTATTGTTGTGCAAGATAGAAAGCAGCCCAACGTTAAAAAAAACAACGAAACGGGCAGCGGTCTACAAGAGGAGAAAAAAAAATGCACGAGCCTTATAAAACTAGATTTTTTTTTTTAAAAATAAAAAAAATAAAGTATATAAAATTGAAGAATATTCTGATTATATTTATTAACTTTGATCTTCTGAAATTTTTGATTTGTCCACTTCGTATCAAAATGGTTTCCAAAATAAAATTTAATTTTAAATATTAAAAATACAAAATATTAATTAATATTATAATAATATTTTATAAAAACTGATTATTCTGTAATTAAAGCGGACATATTAAATTCAGTACTGTATATTTAAATATTAAATAATATTTATTAATTAATATATTATTAAAATACCACTTTTCTACCAAAACCCGAATTATAAGGAATTTAGGGTGATTTTGTAAAGTCCTTGGTGGCTTACCCATGTGGACATATTATATATTTTGTAGTTTACAGCACTTCATCTACATGGCAAACACAATTCCATGTCGGACAAGGTGACACGTCATTCTGTGTATAGGTCCACGTCACTTGAGACATCCAATTGAAGATGTCTCGAGTAACGTCTACATGTCTTTAAGGACATCCCACAGAGACGTCTCTGAAAACATCAGCAGTGTTTGGCAAAACATTGACATGTCCTGGAAAACATCGACATGTCCTGGAAAACATCATCGTGTCTTGCAAAACATAACCATCAAGTAGGATGAATTTCGTCAAGTTCATTGGATGAATAGAGGCGGCGAGGGTTAGGTGCTCCAGCCATAGTTAGGTCATGAGGCGGCTAGGGTTAGCTGCTGCAGCCATAGTTAGGTCATGAGACCTTTAAGTAGAATTTGAGGTTGCACAAAGCTCACTTTGGCCTTCATTTCTCCAAGTAGTTAGAGTTTAGAATGTAGAGGTTGGAGTTTTAGAGTGTAGACTGAGTTTACAAGTTAGAATGTTAGAGTTTAGAGTGTAGAGGTTAGAGTTTTGAGTGTAGAGGTAAGAGTTTAGAGTGTAGAGGTTAGAGTTTTGAGTGTAGAGGTTAGAGTTTTGAGTGTAGAGGTTAGAGTTTAAAGTGTAGAGGTTAGAGGTGCAGTGTTGGACATGCAATGTGCTGTGAGCGACATATAGACGTGACCATGTTGTAGAAGACGTATGCCGCAGCACTTAGGAAACACAGCGACGTCTTTTGAAACATCCCCGTGTCTATGGAGACATATTTTAAATTGCGTGTATATCATATTACCACATTTGCAAGTAGGCCAGTGAGCATGAATTTGGATGAATGTACATGTTATATGTAAGATGAGGTATTCATGTCTTGTACTCATGTCTTGTACAACATACTCATGTCTTGTACAACATCTCTTGATGTCCTTCAAAACACCATCACATACGCAGCATCAACAATTTCATGCATCAGGGGATGTCACCTCAGACACACATAAGTTCTTTGAGACGTCTGCAATGACACCCTCATTGCCGACGACCATGGGTCGGCAACGTATTGGAGGACGCGATCATGTCCATCGCCACGTCCTCTAGGGCATGGCAATGTTCAACGAAATCAGCATCAAAATCCAGGTAGCGTTGGCATAGACGTCGAGCAGGACATCTCCACGTCAACCCGGGACGTCTTAAAAAACACAGCCATGTTACCAATGACGTCCCCGCAAACACGAATCTGAAAAAAAAACCACGCAAATCTCTGCTGACGTGGCACGCCACGTCACTCTTTCCCGGGTCCACATCAGAGGCCACGTGGGTCCACGTCACATGCCACGTCAAATGCCACGTCACTAATGGAGAGGATGAATTTCCCGGCCATGTGGCACTGCCCGTCATCCTGCCGCTTAGGTGTCGTCTACGTGGCGCCCAGTTGGCACCATTTCCAGCCTCCCAAAATCTCCGAAAATCGTCCCTGTCGCAGGGATGTCCTCGCGTTTTTGGTGATGTCCCCACGCGTTACAGCGTGTTACACGCGTTGGTACGTTAGAGGGATGTAAATTCGGATGTCTACATGTCTCCTGGGACATGATTCAGGACGTGACAAAAAACACGGGTTTCTTATAGTGACGGTGAGGAGCATCCCGATCAACACCAGCAGGGCGAGGACCAAGACCAGCAAGGTGAGGAGCATCCCGATCAACACCAGCAGGGCGAGGACCAAGATCAGCAAGGCGAGGATCGAGACCAGCACGATGAGGAACCTCACGATCAACACCAGCAGGGCGAGGATCATCACGAGCAAGACCAGCACGAGGAGGGTTAGGTCCGAGCACACATACCCGAGGGGTAGGTCCGAGCACATACCATCACGAGCAAGACCCTCACGAGCAACACCAGGAGGGCGAGGATCAAGACCAGCAGGGTGAGGAGCATCACGATCAATACCAGCAAGGCGAGGATCAAGACCAACAAGGTGAGGAGCCTCACGATCAAGACCAGCAGGGCGAGGATCATCACGAGCAAGACCAGCACGAGGAGGGTTAGGTCCGAGCACACACACACCCGAGGGGTAGGTCCGAGCACGCACATACATCCGAGGGATAGGTCCGAGCACGCACACACATCCGAGGGATAGGTCCGAGCACACACACCCGAAGGGTAGGTCCGAGCACACACCATCACGAGCAAGACCCTCGCGAGCAACACTAGCAGGGTGAGGATCATCACGAGCAAGACCAGCAAGGCGAGGATCAAGACCAGCAAGGCGAGGATCAAGACCAGCAGGGCGAGGATCAACACCAGCAGGGTGAGGATCATCACGAGCAAGACCCTCACGAGCAACACAAGCATGGCAAGGACCATCACGAGCGAGACCAGTACGAGGAGAGAGGTAAGTCCGCGCACCGTAGCCAAGAGAGGAGGTCCGAACAAGCATACAAGACTCATGACCACCATGGCCTCTACAACAAGAGACATCTCGCCCAGCCTTCCAAAGGATCCACTCGAACTTACGGAACTGAAGGAGGATCTTCTTCGAATGGGTTGTCTATCTCTCCTAGACTTCTACTGGAGTTTTTGTGTGGACTCTACGGTGTAGGAGCTACGACAAAATCTGCTACCAGAGCCCGAGCTTGCCTGGACCGATGGACCATGGGAAGATGGCAGGAGGTGTACGGTTTCCCGCGACAGGGGGCGGGCTTCATGAGTTTGAAGAAGGAGGAGTACGCCAAGGGACTCTTTGGTACCAAGGATGCCAAGAATGGCTATGCATTACAAGATTGCCAAGATCCTCGGGCGAAGGGGGTTTTCGCATTCCTCGTACCAATCTTACACCCGGAGAAACCTACCCGAGTCACGATCACTATCGCTAACACCTTGTATGGTGCCTATCTTGGAGAGCGGATGGTGAATTGGGCTCTTACCGTGAAGGAGGTAGTGATGAAGTTGACGAAGAGCATCAATAGCACGAGGCGCTCACCCATTTGTCCTTACCTCATCCACCTCTATCACCACTTCAAGGAGACCACTCCGGAGGAGACCATGGCGTATGGTACGCAATTAATGATGGAGAAGTTCGAGGGGACGGAGTCGGAGCCCGAGCTTGGATCAGAAGGAGGGAGTAGCTTATCGCAGTCAGAGGGGGAAGCACTCCCACCTCCCAAGCGCGAACGACCAAGACAGGGAGGAGCACCTTCAACCCGGACTCGAGCTGTTGCCCGGACAACCGCTACAGGATTAGCTCAACTCGAAGGGAAGACTTACCGTGCCTCCGAGTTGGTAGAGGCTCTTCAGGTATATGTGGACGATGTGGACAAGACCTTGGGTCAGTTGGGCAGTCTGCTAGGCAATACCTCTTACCAAGGATTGGTCGCGGCGGCTAAGGAGAAGATGGGAGGAGTTGGTGACCTCCGCCTTATGGAACAAAAGGTGAACCGACTCACTTTGGAAGTAACCAAGATGAAGAGTCGGGCCTTGGAGGCAGAGAGGAGTTGCAAGGAGGCTCTTCTCCGAGCCTATGCCTCGACATCGGCGTTGCAGCAGGTGGAGGAGGCGTTGCACGTCCCGGCAGAGGTAGTGATGAAAGCGAAGATGTTTGATGCGAGGTTGGAGAGAGATGGCCACATTTCTAGCAAGAAGGTGATTGCTTTCATGATGGAGCAAACCGTGAAGATCAAAGAGGCGTATGCTAACATGAGGTTGTTGGTAAGCAACCTCACCCATATCCTATCCAATTTTGTGGAGGATTCGGACAAGGATGGTGACTCAGGTTCTAAAGCGGATTCGGAGAAGCAAAACTCGGATGACCAAGAACTCCCGCTAGAGACGGGAGTGATTGATCACGATAGTCCTGTTCTCTCTTCTCAAATTCCCCCTGTAGGAGTTACCGCTTGTCCTTCCCTTTTAGATATCACCACACAGGTGCAGAGTGGACGGAAGGATAGCTAGGGTGCCTCGATGGAGCCTCCGCGCACGACTCTCCTTCGACAGTTTTCCCTTGGAGACCCCGTTCGTGCAACACCAATCGTTACTCCTTTGCAGGGTATGTCTCCTTTTGGGAAGACCACGAGTGAAAGTTCGGCTTACTTGCACCTTCCAGTGCGGACTGAGGTCAAGTTGGGACACACCTCCGTACGGGAGGCCTTCGTTGGGACTCCAAGCCTCGTACCGGCCCTTCCGGCCCAGACCGAGCCCCACCGAAGCACGACTTCCGTGCTACTCACTCCGGGTGGTTCGAATGCCTCCTTGACTTTGATGGAGGTCTTGACAAGGTCATCCATGGCCGGATCGGCACCCTCTTCATCTGCAGATCTGTTATCACCACTTGTGACGCTTGCGAAGGCTGTGGCGCACCCGACTTCAAGCAAGAGTTCGAAGAAGCGAAAGAGGAGGGAAGAGAAGAGAAGACTTGAGGAGTTGACCCGGAAGTAGGGTCAGAATCTTAGTTGGTAGGTCACTGTTCATTCGCGGACTAGGCCCCGCGTTGACTTTGGATTTTGACTTGGTTTTGCCTTGGAATTTGTGTAATAAGTTACCTTCTGACGGTGCACGTCGTGTGGAGTAGTAGCCACCGCTGCCAAGAGTAGTTAATGCGCCGCCTTTAGTTAGAAGGTATCGTTTGCCTTTGGACGTTTATGTGAGTTCTTGGCAGTATAAGAGAGGAGTCTTGTGGCACCTCTCTTCACTACCTGATGTGTGTATTTGCTTTCAGTTTAATTCTAAACCTACACTCTCAGAAAACCTTCGATGGTTGGAGAGCTCGAATTCCATACATGACTATGAGTGCCATTTCAAGTAGTCCACTCCTCAAGTCCGCACTAATTGTCAACCCATTGTTTCCTTGTTCCATCAAGTAGATTAGTCCGGGTGGATGGGAAAAACTGGTGAGGTGGGAAGAATGCTAGTAGGGGCGTGACTCTAACTCTAACAATTACAGTTGTTTCATTGTTCCATCAAGTAGGTTAGTCGGGGTGAATGGGAATAACAGGTGACATTGTAAGTATCTAGGGAAGGACGAGGGGGGAGTGACGGACGTGAAAGGGTCATAGCGAGTCTTGAGTGACCTTCTGGCGTCAGATTGACGTTGGTTGTGAAGGCTCATATCATTCCCTGGAACATCCTATCTCCAGCCGCATCGGATGTGGAGGGAAACTGGGAGGAGGACGGATAGTGGGCGAGTAGGCCCCCTGCTCACTTACAGTACGCCACTCGTAGTTTCGGTAACACGGGCCTAACTCCCCTTCGAGGGGATCTCAGTGACACCATAACCATCCAAGTGAGTGAGTAGAGTTAGAAGGAGAGAATGGGAGGAAGAGTAGCCGTTACTTGTGTCAAACACTAAAATCTTTGTGAGTCCACGGACTACCGTCCGTAGTAATATAATCTTTATCCGAGTACTCGTGTACTCCGGATGTCTATAGTGTGCATAGTTGTACAGATAACCCCCCCCCTCCTCTCTTAACCAGGACTAAGGTGAGGTAGGTCCCTACCCGAAGGTCCCTACTTTCCGAGCGAGGTAGGTCCCTACCCGAAGGTCCCTACCTTCCGAGCGAGGTAGGTCCCTACCCGAAGGTAAGCACTCGTACGGCGAGCCGGGTGGTGAATGTAGTTAACGCTTAGGCGTTGTAATCTAACCCCTTTCCTTTCTTTCTTTTGATGTATTCATTGTGTTATGTTTAACATTGTGTATATCTAGGCTGGTTGTTAGTCGTTGTAGTTCTCGGTGATTCTCTGTGGGAACAATTACCTTAAGAGTATCTTTGTGTTAAGATGTGAATACTTGCCAACACGTACTTCGACAGACTCCAAAAAATCGGGACCATATATAATTGTACCAGATGATATCCGCCCTGGGATGATACCATCCGGTCAAAATCCGGCATTCTCACATTCTATCCAGCATAATATCCGGCATTCTCACATTCTATCCAGCATATTTCCGGCACTCTCACATGGTTCCCAGTTGATTTCCAATTTTATTCTCAACGCACCGGTTTCAAATCCGACACTTTCCCAATTCAACCGGACTTTCAAGCAAATCATCCGGCCGCCATTACACTGAACCCCAATTCTCCCCGGACATTGTTCTGGAGACCCTTCTACCACTCGCAAGACACCCAAAAAACAACAACATGATACCCGACAAGCACGCCACAAGCAAAAGAAGCACCTTCACATATTGATTGATCATGAGCTGAAGGCATCTTCTGGTACAGAGGCTGTTCCAAAATTGTGAACATTTGCACAATGTGCAAAGTATATTGGATGGTGTCATGTGGGCCACATTTGGCCATACTCGCGATATTTACAAATGTAGCGTACAAATAAGGCCAGCTTAAGTTTCTGCACCAATGAAGTCTTCAAGAAGTGTTGCATCCAAGCGTGCCAGTATATCTATAACAAGGCCAAGGTGCGCCGCAACTCAGTAAATATATCTATTTTACGGATGGTTTACACGGAGGTGGTACTTGGAGCACTAATTGATTGGAGGACAATGGAAATTCAAACGAACTCTAAGATGGCGCCAATCATTGGATTAACGATATTGTATGTGCGGAAAATTCCGGGAGATGGTCTCGAAAAAGAAACAAGCAAGGTTGAACTTCCGAATGACAAAGTGGAATAGTCTGAGACTTCTAGCGACGACTCGGATACCGGTGTCGTGTAGAGAGGGGAGCGCTTTGAGAATTCACGGGGAATCTGGCTGCAACCGGAATAGATGGCAGGAGAGTCCAGTCGTGTCTTCAATTCTTCAAATCTTCATATCTTCGTCTCTTCGACTCTTCAAACAGCTTCCCGTTGGCCTATCCTGTGGTGGCTCTAAACGGGTTTAGGGTAAAGGTAAGGTGATAAGAACCCACGGCCTCGGACGGGTAAAACGGGACGGCCAGACCACAAGCTGAAACCGTCCGAAAGATTGGCTCCTAAAATTCAAACCCACGGTGACCAGCAATCGCGCCTCACCGGTGAGAACAACATAAATACGACCGTGTGGGTGATCAACCCCACTTCGCCGCAACAAAATTTACGAAGCAGAATTGAAAAGAACTAGCCTCCAAATCCGGCTGGGAATAACAAAAAAAAGACAACGAGCCTCCAAATCTGGCTAGGAATAACAAGCCACAAGCCACAACACACGAGTCTTCATGTCTTCTTATCTTCTAGTCTTCAAGTCTTCAAGTCTTCAAGTGTTCAAAAACACTAAGAAACTCAAAAGAAGTGTTCAAAAACACAATGGAAAAATTTCCATCAAGGCTGTAACCTTCAAACAAGTGCCACAGATGACTCAAAACTCCAACTACTAAGTTTAATAACTTTCTGTAAAGCTAACACAAATAACTAACACTCCTCCAAATTTCAAGTCATTCTAAACTACTGTCCGAAAGTTATGCGAGTTCAAAGTTCCGCCCTTCTAGAAATTCAATCGCTCATAACTTCTTTTTCAAAACTCCAAATCTTAATTGTAATAGCTTTTTGGAGAGCTATAACAATGGTGCACACACCTTCCAAATCTCAAACCATTCTAAACTACTGTCCAAAAGTTATGGCTTGTTGAAACCTCTGCCCTCTCAATGGATGGCCTCGGGTCTTCACAATTTCAAACCTTCATAACTTTTGCAATTCAACTCTAATCAACTTGAATGATAAGTTTATGGAAAGCTAAACAAAAGTTCTATAACTCCTGAAATTTTCAAAGAAAGACGCAAAAACTACAAACTTTGGTGGCCGCCCGAATCTCTGCTCCTCTTCGTTGGGTGGCAGCAGACCCTCCTCCACTCACACGCTTGTAACTTTTTGTCTACAACTCCAAATCAAGCGAAAATAATCTCTCTGGAAGCGCATCTCAAAGAGGAAGAAACCCTCAAAATTTCATTCAAAAAAATTGCTTACAACCAGAGTTCTCGCCCATCAAACTCTCGGCTCTCTACACACCCACACACACTTTTTCTCCAAAGCACACTAACTTCTTTTTCCCCCAAAACCCGACTAGGAGGGAGAGAGAAGATGCCTACCTACCCTCTAGACCCCTAAGGTGGATAAGATCAGCCCATGTGCATATCACATGGGCCTCAAAACACCCATTGGCTCTAGGAAAACTCAAAAGATAAGTATCTACTTATCTTTAAAGGTCAACAAACCTTAAGAGTTCTAACTAGGAGGTAAACTACCCTCTATCTACCATCTTTTAACTTCTAACATTCAAATGAAACACAAAACACAAAAATTTAGTACAAAGCTTCAATCAAAAACAAGTAGAGGTAAAAACTAAAGTCAAAGAACAGTGCTACTCCATCTGCAAGAACTTGAGGATGCGCTTGATAGTACTTGCAATGTAATCTGCACGTTGAGTCTTTGTCAAAGGATTCACTGGCCCTTCTAACCAACGATGGTGGCCAGTGCTTAGCTCGATTGGCCTAGGTATACAGAAATAATGGTCTTCGTTCAGGCCCTCGAAACTGCCTTCAAATGTCACTTCACGGGTGCCCGGTTCAACACATCCAGTTTGAAGTAAGATTACTAAAACACGCGCGTCCTTTTGGAGATTACCATGCCAACGCTGCTCAACACGAGGCTGCTTTAGCGGACGAGAAGATCCAGCTTCATCTTGCGGGTGAAATGGCAATGGTGAAGAAACCGCCGGCTGGGATGGTTGAATTGGCAACTGAGACAAGGAAAGCTGTAAATCTACCTCCGGTTCAGACTCTTGATCTTGTGACTCCATAAAAACCCTCCAGTTCGACATATTAGTTCGAACTTCAAATCCAAACACAAACTCTAAGAACGTAAAGGAATACTTCGAATTGGTGAATATTGTTTACGGCTTTCGCCTTTTAAACAATTCCATGAGCAATAAGCGTCACCTTGAAGCTACTGGAAGCGTCACCAATAAGTTTCGTCCTTCTAATCAAAGATCTTTCCAAAAAGGTAAACAAGTAAATATTTTATACACTGAAAATATTTACATCAGGACACCGGATGTGATCCATACGTGCGTAGGCATACAATGTTCTCATTCAAATCTGGCTTTAAAGAATTTACATTGAACAAAGAGCCATCGATTTTAGATGAAGATGGCAAAGAAGGGCATGCCTCGGAGAGGGATGCGATACGTGACCAGGGTTGTTCCGTTGTTCATCCGTCCAATAGTGTCCGTCTAATACAGGCTGTTGTCTGTCCGATAAGGTCAACACTAGTTTCACCATGACAAAAGATAAATCAATTTATCCACTGCCACGAAGGCAACTACATGGCTGACACGTTGACTTGAACGCGTACGAATATGAGTCCGACGCGTATCTAAATGAGTCAGGCGCGTATCAATAGGGGTCGCGCGCGAGTGCATAGAGGGCTGGGCGCGCACGCTTGTAGGATCGCTTGCGTGTACGGGTTGGAGGTTGGGTTCATTGGGGACATGAACTTCACTCCACTAAAAGCATGCCCGCCCCTTGTACGCCAACCGGGCGCAACTAAAAGTTTCTTGAAGAATTCAAATCCACAAATTCCATCATTTTGACTACTTTCATATATTATATATTTTCTTAGACAATACACATGATATATAGAGTACTTATTAATCCGACACAAGATCATCACAAAACAAAAATATATGATTAATGGAACATTTATTCACATTTTTTCATTAGGAATTTCATGAAAATTGGTCTATTTTCAATAATAAAAATTTGTAATTATATGATCTACTTGGGGTCCCAAGTGGCTCATCTTGGGCCCCAAGTGATCAAGAATTTAGGGTTTAGGATTTAGGGTTACAAAGGCATCTTAGGATTTAGGATTTAGGATCCCGAGGAGATCTTTCGTTCTAATTTTTTAGCATTTTGAAATCATAGCCGTAGAAAATCTTGTAACCGGCACTTTGTTAATAAATGGCTTGAGTTCTTTTCAATCTTATATCTAATTTTGCTACCTATGTAGGAAAACTAATTAGCAAAGGAAATAAAATGATCCAAAGAAGTGAATTGTAGAGTGCATTACCCTTCTCTTTATTTTGTACACTTAGCCCAAGACTTTAATGATCCTAATCAATTCAAGAGCTTCGATTATTGTTTTAAATCCAAATGGTTTATATTAATACATTTTACAATGCTATCATCTATGGTGTATAAGAATTTTTATTGAACTTCCTTTCATGTACATAGTTTTGTTCAATCTTAATGTCTTATAGTGGGTCAATTACTAAGATTGCATTGCAATGTGATAACTTGCTACCTTTGTTGGAGTTTATGAATGTTACTATAAAAATATTTTTAGAACTTGATTTACATCATTGATATGAATTTATAAAATTTCAATTTATTAAATTCTACAATTTCACATAACAAAACAAAGAACTCATATTCCATTAACAATCACATTTTTAATGCCCTTCTTTGCCATCTTCATCTTGATACCCGGGGGTTTTTTTTTTTTTTTCCTCATAAAATTAAGTGTCCATAATTGGGGACTTAAACCTCTATAAGAACAATCCTAAAAACCTAAACAACTACTACTAACACTTCTAAGTATACTATCTAGTTGATGAAGACTTTGACTAGTTAGTTTAGTCTTAAAGTGGTGATTTGGACTTTTGTTCCGGAGATCCTTCCCGGTCATTCTTTCCAGGTCTTTCCGGGCACAACTTTGGTAGTTTTAAGGCCCCGTTTTATCACCACTTTAACACTAATTAACTAGTTAAGGATTCATCGTCTTTCACCCATTATTATACAACCTACTACTACGTAATACTAAATACATTCCCGGTTATCTAAGACTAAAATTCACAAATTAACTAATTTTTTTGATAGGGGCAACCAAGTCGGAGTTTCAGACTCCCACATCAGCTAAAAGGTTGTAGGAAAATTTAACTTTTGTATAATATACGATCCCGCCAAAATAGATTTGTCATAGTTTTTGTATTTAAGCGGACTATAGAAACCATTTCTTTCAATCTTTCTCACATCAGTTCTCGTAACGCATTTCTCAGTCTAACATCATTTTTGACAGCTCATGGCGTCTCTAACTTCCCATCACGAGGGCGTACCTTTTGTCATGGCCGTTGGTCCGGATGGCACTATCACTATCCTTGAGTCTTTGTTTTGTCTTCATTTTGGATATAGGATTGGAACAGTCCAGGTTGAAGAGGATGTCTTTGACAATATCAGAGATCATGTCCAATCTATTTATCAAGTGAAAGATCGTGATGCCGTAGGATTTTGTTGGAATTTGTGTCGAGGTTGATTCAAGGTATATGGAGTCTCAGATGCTCAAATGTCTAAACATGCATCTACCAACGTTATTATCCCTCCACATGACTCTGGTGATATAGTACCCGTGCCTGGTTTGGGCACGCGATCATATCCTAGCGTCCAAATTCTTAGCAACACTAACGAGGAGAATGTCTCTAATGTGAACCTTGAGGAGTCAAGTAACCCTTTCAAGTCTCAAGAGTCAATCCATCCCAATCTGTCTATCCCATTTCCTTCCAGATAAAAAATGCCTCCATCTGTTTTTCTAGGGAAGCCCCTAGTCCATCCTACTTCAAGAACTATTTGCAGTATTCTTGCACATGTCCGTAGAACCTTAAATAGAAAGGATTCTAGGTCAGAGTTGGCACTTATAGATATTGATAGTCTAGAACTCCACCAAGTAAAATACTTGCCTCCAAAATTCAATGGAGACATGATATTTGAAGTGCCACCTCTACTAGAGGGGATTCCCACACAGCTTGGAGGGGACCTCAATGGAATGAATAAACAGTACGACGGCTACGCATGGCGCCGGATGATGACCCCAATCTATCTAGCTTTTTGTGATGCTTGTATCTATTTCGTGACTTCGACCGATCCAAAGTGCACGCGTGTGGCCATTCATCTTGGACATCATTATCATCCCATCTCGAAAGGAGTTGATCAAACCGCGATGGACGTCATGCACGACTGCGTTGCAAAGGAAGTCCAACAAACACCAAATGCAACCAAGTCATCAATAGTCATGGCTGCGAGCAAGACTTTCTCTCCGACTACTTGGTCCATCCGGGCACCGGATTGTCAAGCCTTGAAGAAGCCTCAATGGGTGTTGTCCTCAACCAATTTGAGACTTTCTCGTCTCCAAACATTAGAAATATTGTATCAACATGCAAGAGGTTCTACAGCGGTGGGGAGCGAGTAAAAGACAACATCATGGATCTAAAGGAGTCGTCAGAGTTTGAATTCATCCACGAGAAAAAGTTCTCGGGTCAATTTAGAGGTAAAGTTTTTGTATTTAAAATGTCTGTTGATCGTCCGGGTAGTGGTGTTGACATCGTTAAGCGTATACAAATTGGAGGGAACCTTCAAGATTGTTGGCTAATGTTTGCTCATGTAAAGCGGGTCAAGGGCTAGACTACCATGGCATGTCATGTATACAATAGTAAGTATTGTAGAGTCATGACAATTGCCATGAGCAACATGCAATTAGACGATGCTGAAGCCCAGCAAGTGTTTTGGAAAAACTTGAATAATACAATGAAGAACCATGGACAAGAAGAGACAAGCTTCAAAGGATTCATGACAAATAGTGTTGGTGCAAATTGGCATGCCGTTCGGCAAATTTATGGCAACGGTGACAAGGACAAGCCCGTGGAGAAGAAAGAACAGACTTGCTTATTCCATTTGACAAAGTGTCTTCAGGGAGTCACTACCAAAAGCATTCTTCCCCATTTCCAAGAGCAGCACATTGCCCTCTAGGCTCTACAAGATCTGGAAAACCGCAAAGACTAAAGAGGAGGCTGAAGCTCAATACAATGTAATTCGTGGGTGGTGGGTGTCTTCCGGTACGACTACCGAAACTAGGCGTTGAGCTCTGGAGGATTGGATGACTTTTGGGCACTCTCGTTATTGACAATGGAGCGGTGCTATGCAGCTTGTGGTTACTCGTTTCTACTTTGAAATATAGGGCCTTCAGTGCTCAGTCTTTGAGAAAGAGATTAGATCATATTAATGATAGTTGTTGTGTTTACTCAGAATCTCACACTTCACGAGAGATTGGACATGCCATCGTGCAACCTTGCGGAAATTGTCCACAACCGTTGGCTACAACAATCCGGAAATATAATAATGTGTTTGTTTTCAACAACTATAGACGACGTCATCCGTGTTTTCATGCACACCACTTTGTATCGTACATGGTTGAAAGGTGGCATGTCTGGAAAAGGTCTTGACAAAGGTACGCTTTGAATGTGCTCTACTCAACGTTCTAGGAACGATGCTATCTTATGAGCGGTGAACAATGATCCGTGAGCGGTGAATAAAAACTAAGTAGGAAAATTTTAATTATTTTGTACTTTTCTTTAAAAAGTATGAAAGTATTACCTATTACTAAACCATAAAACCTAAAGTATAAACCCTAAATCCTTAATCTTTAATCCTAAATCCTAAATTTGAGTGCTCAATGCTCACTGCTCACCATTTACCGCTCACATGAAAGCAATCCTCAACGCTCTGGTGACCCCAAACTCATAGCTCAGGCTGTTAGGAACTTCCCTAGGGCTGAGGATCTACTAACCAAGACGAGCGGTTTAGAAGGTGCTGAAATTTTTGGGTCCACAAAGCCCAAGCTTGACATGCCACTCACATCTGCCCACAATTTCTATAGATCGGATACGATGAACTACTCTATCCCCCGTGATGGCCAAAGGATGACTCGAGCGCTTATCGAAGAAGCCCTCACTGAACAAGACTTGAAAGTCCAGCATTCAACATCCGTTTTGGAATCAGAATGTGATCCATTGAAGTGGCACATTTCCCGCCTCTCTAAAAAGTTTGCTCTTAATGCCAAGCATTGCAAGCTCACAGTGGCAAGTAGTGCAACACTAAGGTTGGATGTGGGAGTCATGGGACTCTGGCCTCCACATATGCCAGTATGAAGAAAGATTACAGATTGCCACGGAATGTCTTCGCTGAATTTTGGTTTTGTCCCGATGACATTGGTCCATGTGTGAAGGAGTCAAAAAAACCATCTATGGTCGATTGGCTAGTAGTTCCAATGACGTGGTTTGCGAAGATTGGCACTAATTTAACAGTGCAGGAGGTACTAGCTTTGGAAAAAGCAGGTTTCCAGTTGCAGCAGCGTGGAGCTCTTTCACCACGAAGACAATTCCAAGTGTCTATGGACATGCCTCTTCCATGGAAAATCCAAATCCTTACCACACCTTCCAGAACGGCTACGCAACTTGTAGAACAATAGATGTTCCAACGATTGAACAATACAACAAGTGATCAAGCGTTGCTCTTATGAATAATTGTTACGTCTCTAACCTCTATGCCATACCAAATCTATGATGGGGATGCGTTTCAATTACCCTTCTCTTTAGTGTAAACATTCCATTTTAATATAAGTTGAACATTTTCACACTTTATTCATTAGGTTACCAAAAAACTAATTTTTTTCAACATAAATTCTAGAGATCTATATTTTTCATATTTTATTTTTTCTACTAAAAAATGTGGTTTTAACCTTCTTTGAAACTGTTCAGATTCTCATTCATTAACAAATAAAGGTCACAGAAAATTCAATGTATATTGGAAATTTGAAACTTCCTTCCTTGCACAATTTTTTTGAATATGTTATACGAGTCTCCTTCTACTTCTCATAATTACTATACAAGGAAGTAACATATGTACATCACAATGTTATCAAACTTAGATTCATGTAGTGTAAAAATTTGACACCAATTGAAGTAAATTTTGATGATCCTCATTCTCTTAACACAAAAAATATTATAAAAAATAAAAACCTATCTTCACATTAAACATTATAATCTTTTGATTCATATGGCCAACTTTTAGGAAGTTGTAAGAGCTAGTCCTTTGAATGGTCTAGAAAAAGATCTTATGTTTGAAAATAAAAATTGAGTTTTTACTTTATTCTTTTGCCTCTCCTTTCACTAGACAAGTAGGTAGAAGTCTTTTCGGTGGAAAATAATTGAGGAACATTACCTATTGAATGATAGGTATTGGTGCTATTGGTAAAACCCCCAATATTTTACCAATGGAGCTATTGGTAAAACCCCCCAATAACCACAAGTTAAGGGGCGCCTTACACTACGTACCATGGAGATTGACCACGGCCCTCTAAAATCTGGGATTGGCCAAGGAAGTCGTCCCGGTCCGAGTTTGCTTACACTACCTTGAAAAAAGGAGATTGACCACGGAGTTCGAGGTTACCTAAGTATGCTATTTTTTACTGAGTGGATAATGTGTCTTGGTCCAACGGGTTTTCCGTTGAGTCGAGGCAAATAGGTCGACTCGACGGAAATCAAGGGGATCGTTGGGCTAAAAATCAATGATTGGCTAAAATCTATTTTATTTATTATTTTTTAATTATTTTTTCCTGGATTTGTATATATACATTAAAAAAATCAGCCCATACTTGTCCCGGCCCAAATCCACTTTACACTGTGAGAAGTGACCAAGACACTCAAAAAAGGATTTTTTATTTTTCATGGTCACGACTCTAGACCAAGAGCCGTGACCATGAAAATACATGATTTCTCTTGGTCAATCCTCATGGTCCATAGTGTAAAGCGCCTCTAGGTTTTGTGCATGTATAGAGGAAAAAAAATATATAATATTTATTTTTCATTGATAGCCGATAGAATTACAAATTTAACCCATGTGATTTCATAATTTTCCAATGAAATGTGAATTAGTTGTGTCATGACTGATAGAAAACCTCCATTTGATACTAAATGGGTGGTAATGAGATGGAAGTTGGTTGGATATACCCCAATTTTAGTATCAGTTATGGGTTTTGTTTAATTACTAAGGAAGTTACAACAGGTTCTGCTACAAATGCTCTTTCACTCGTCAACAGAGCCGCATTTGCAGAACCCTTTGACGCAGCAAAACATTCTGTCCCGAATACCAAGGAATGCAGATCATTGGAGTGATGAGAAATCTAATACAACCTTTGTACTTGGATCTCCAATCATGCTTCATTCATTCCATTTGGGGGCCAATATTATAATCTTCTGCCATATGCCATGCAGCCGCATGCGATGCTGTCTATGATAAGCCCAATTTTACCACCATAAATAAGTCAAAAGTGCAGGAACATACACCCAGAGTTCCCTCTCATCATTCTGTGATATCTATTTATTTTTTATTTTTTTTGACACAAGTAAAGAAGTCTTTACTGCAAGGAAAGAAAAGGAGATTTCTATTTATTTTTAATATTATCGAAACAAGTGGGGAACCTCAGTTGCAAGTGTGGTGAAATTTTTAAAAAGGTGCAGCCAGAGGCGGCCTGAGAGGGCCAGTAAAAGTAAGATTTTGAAACTAGACTAGGACTACAGCCCACCTCAGGCTTTAACCCCTAAATTTCTTTGACAATTTCGCACCAAAAACACTTCAAAACTGATAGTTTTAGTGCAGTGAGTAATAAAGAAATGTAAAACTTTTATTTCTGATTTTAATCGTAGGATCTCAATAAAGACTTACTAAATAACATACTCATAAAATTTCATAAACTTTGACCGCACGGATTGTAAGATTATAGTGTTTGAAGTAGAAAAAAGGTGCATTTTCTTCCCTGGGTTTAGTAGATCAGCAGACTTTGATTTCAATAGGTGTCAAATATTTGCACTACACAAGGTCTAAATTCATTTTCATCATGTTAAGGATGGTACTAGTTCCTTGTACACCAACTTTTAGAGGTAGAGGTGGGGTGTAGCATATTCAAAAAAATTGTGCAAGTAGTGGAGGTTCAAAAAATGTCAATTCGTGTTATATTTTTTTGTGAACTAAATACATTTTAGAATGAGAATTTGATTGGTCAATGCAAAGGTTCACACCACATAATGCTACGGAGAAAATAAAACGTGCGAAATAAGAAGATCTCTAAGTTTAATGTGGAAAAGAAGAAGTTTTTTGGTACCTTGCTCGACAATGTGTGACAATGTGTAAAAATGTTTGACTTGGATTCATATACTCTTTTTTCACTAAAGACAAGAGATTTTTTTTTACTATAAGAGAGGAAATAATATTATTTGTTGGTACTGAAAATCTCACATTCAATAAAGTGTCCTAGGAAAAGTTTTTGGAGTTGCCCGACGTGCCCGCTCTCCCCATTTGAACTTCAAAACCCTATAACTTTTTCATTAAATGTTGGATTTTAGAAAAAAAAATTAGACTCACACAAAGCTTTTGGTAATGTCCATCTTCAATAAAAATTTCAAAGAAAAATGCTATAAATTGACACCACTAGAACCTGCCCAAACCTTCTAAACTCCCCTGAGGGGACTCTTGGAAATTAAGGGGTTAAGGTTTGTTAGTGAATTTTAGGGCTTAGGGCTTGAATGAGGCTATGAGAACGGGAAGGGAAATTGGGAGAGGGATGACCCTATTCATCCGATTTGACATGACACCCCCACGCTCAGACTTACTGGGTGGGGGACAAGGTGGTGGGGCCAAAACCTGGCCCCTATTTTGTTTTTGAATGATGCCCTAAATTTAGCCAAAGGGGGACTAGCAGTCTAATCTGGGACCGTAGGCTCCAATTTTGTAAAAAGAAAAGCCAAAAAAATCCTCTGACCCCCCCAAAATGGGAGGGCCAGAAAAATGAGCCCATGCAATTAAGACGGGGCCCACCTCGGGTAAGTCCGAGCGTGGGGATGTCCTGTCCGCGCCATATTCATCTCTGCCCGTTGCATTGGGGGAAGAGGGGGTGATTCCACCCTGGCCCTTTCGACCAGCAACCGGACGACAAGGAAATGTAAAAGCGGTCCAGATAGTATCATGCATAATCTACTCCCGTCGTAGAATTTTGTTTTGTCCAGTTACTGGTCTCAAGTGCACCTAACTCAATAAAGTGACCCACTTCAGCCCAGCGAGTGGGCGATCAATAAAATCTATGACTGGAGGAGAATTTGGAGAATATCGTCTAGGACTCTGTTACATTGGCCTTTTTGTCCCTGTAGTGGGTCTGACACAGTGACAAGCCAGCCAAGCTGGCAAGGCATGACTTGATGCATTCAATATAATATTGAGCTGCCGCATTTCGGATGGCTAAGATGGAGCCAAAATCAAGGTTCTCATGTCACAATCGGCAAGCCACGCCAGTCCGAGCCCTAATTTTCCAGATAAGGTGGTGCTAATGAAGGCTATCTCAGGCGGCAGCCTGTCATAAATGACGCATGCGCTCGGATCGGATTGTTATGTTCATCAACTCTAAAGCGTTCAAGGCGGCACCTACAACTACAATATTACTAGATCTGGATCGTCGCTTTTAGTATCGGAACTAGTACCGAATCATCATTGTCGCTGGCCCTGTCAGGCTAACGGTTTTTGAATGGCGATTCATGACATGGAGTTGCTTCATTCTAGCACTACTCCGCCGGTGTGCAGCCCGCGAGTTCGCCGCTTCCAGCGAACTCCCGCCCACTCACCCTCCTCTTTCCTTTTCTGGCCCGGCGCCGTCTCGGGCCATACGGTTTCCTCCGCCAGCCTGTTGAGCTCACACGGTTCTAGCGTCGGGTCGCTTGTCGTGAGTATGAAAGCCATGTCAGTCGGCAGTTTAGTTCAAGCTCATTCTCGTCTGTGCGACTGGTTATTCTTCAAGTGTGGCGTTTTTTGTTGTTGTCTTTCGGGCTGTAATCGTTGTTTTCCCTAGCTGAATCTAGTATCTACTGCAGACAGGGAACCGCTTTTTTAGTTGGCTGCTCCAATTATATATGTGTTGATCTCAAGTTTTGGTCCAGCACTAAGTTTTTCATTAGCAGTTTAGGTTCGCTAGCACAAATGAAATTAGGTTTACATTTGTGGCTAAGGTGGTGATCACACAGTGAATTGGTCTCTGAGTCGGTTCTCGTGTTGGAACGCGTCGGCGAATTAAGACTTCGCCTCTTGTGTTTCTTAAAGTCGAGATGGAAGGCACTGAAAATGACGTTTAGTTTCGATGATTGTGACGGGTCATTCCAGTTGAATCTACATAGGGTGCAGTGCTATATGGGTACTGAGCGTCGCTGACGATCCATGTTTGACCCGGCCGCATCTTAATCTTCGAGTGGCCTAGGTCGTAATTGCCAGCACCGCCATCAGAGCTGACTATCATTCTAGCGTCCATGATGGGTAAAGTTACCGCCCATCAACTTGATGCCTGGTGGACTAGTTCAGATACTCGCAAGTGGTAGTTGAGAATAATATATATCAGAATGATGGCGATGGTAGATAGCGTGACTGGGATGGTCTACTGGGTCCCGGCCGAGTATCAACCCCCGATCATGCAGCCCCCATTCGCGCCTGTCGTCATGCCTTACAGGTGCGGAACAATTCAACCGACCACAAATAACAGGGCCAGCGAGGTCGGGGTGTTCCACTAGTTATGTGATGTGAGTATTTTTAACAGTTGAATGGTTTGGCAGATTCCTGCGCGGCCCGGTGATGGCGCCTGCTGCAGCAGCAGCAGCTCCCGTGGTGAACACCACCGTGTTCGTTCGCGGGGTCCCACGCGAGGCCACCACGCAGACGGTGGAGAGCCACTTCCGAGCCTACGGCGACATCGTGTCCTGTCACGTGATCCGTCACAAGGACGCATCGACGAACAAGGGCATCGCGTTCGTCAAATTCCACGACCACGCGGCGGCACAGCGGGCCATCGACTGCAACCACCCGGGCGTGATACAGGAGCGGGAGATCTTCGCTGAGTGGGCGCACCCCAAACCAACCACCTCAGCAGCAGCAGAGGCGCCGTCAGAGCATATTCCAGCTCGCCCTCCTCCTCTCCACCTCATGAACTGTCCAAGCTTCTTCCCCGCTGCTGCACCGATCAGCCCCGTCATGCCGGCAATCACTCCTCACTTCCCCTGGATGGCCAGCTCCCCTCCCATGATGGCTCCATATGCAGCACCACCGATCCATGTCCTCGGCTACCCGCACCCTGACAATTATAGTACGGCCTATCTCCCAGTCGTCGATACATATCACCCGGGTAGTTCGAGTGTCGATACTTATCACCCGGGTAGTTCGACTGTCGATACTTATCACCCGGGTAGTTCGAGTGTCGATACTTATCACCCAGGTAGTTCGAGTGTCGATACTTATCACCCGGGTAGTTCGAGTGTCGATGAGGACACCCCCAGCCAACATGGAGAACGTAGCAGTAGTGCTCGGCAAGGGAAAGCGCGTTCAAACGAGAGCTAGATAGTCAAACAATTTTTGGATATGCACACATTTTTTGAGAGTAAAGTGTACAAGACGGACAATAGAGAACTTGCATGTTTGGTTGAATGTGATTGATGATGACCATCTCCTCCGACGTAGATAGGTTACATGGCAAAACTTGGTTACTAAATGAACACACTGGTGGTCTGGTGTGTGGATCTAGTGGATAGAGTATTACTACACCATAAGGGAGGTATGGAGATTGCATGCGCCGGATGGGATTACATACCTCAAAGGCCCTGTGTTTATTGTTGGTGTTGGCCTGTTATTGTCCTACTCCTGTGATAGTTCGAGTTCTACCATACTCCGTGATAATTTTGCCCCACATGGCTGCGTGCGTATTTACAACTTCAAAATGGTAGAACGGTCCCTGCAAACTTCAAAACTTTGGAAGAGTCTACGATGGCGCGCGTGCCACTTCCAGACTAGGAAAATGGAACATGGTTTTTGTACAATATGTGCACATGGCAGATAGTGTGTGGATCATGGCCACCTGATCGCGGGGATCTCCTCCACGGAAGGGAATGTGACCTGCTCGGAGGATCGCAGCATGCGATTCCAGAAGGAGTCGTTCTCCAGAAGCTCGGACTGGCACGAATCGTCGAAAGAGAACTCTTCGAAGCTGGAGAAGTCGTACGACTCTTCTTTGGGCACCATCAGGGAAGTGACGTCGCTGGAGGCGCTGGTGGTCTCCATCTCGGAGAGCTCCTTTTCAGTGAAGCCGTCCGCCGCGTCGGGAATAGCCTTGGGGTCATGCGTTTCCACCATCTGGTACATGTCCACGTTCGGCATCTCCGAGAGCATGTCCTGGATGAGCTCCTCCGTGTTGTCGTCGCAGAGGATCGGGGCGTTGGCCCAGAAGGTGGGAGCCGCGGCTTCTTCGACGCAGCTCGTACGTTCCAACTTCTGGAGGTCGTTGCTGGAGCCCCCGTCGCGAGGGTAGCGCATCTTGGAGAACGTTGGCTTGGGCTGATATTCCATGGTCTCCAAGGACTGCAGGTCCGAGCAGGACCCGCCGTCCGGGATGCAGCGCGGTACGGCGATGTTGTCGTCGCCTACGAGAGCGCGCAGCATCTGCACTTCCTCGCACGACGAGTCGCGATTGATCATGGCTTGTCGGCTAATTCTCTCCAGCGTCATCTGTTGGTTGTTATCTACACAAGAACCGCCGTCGGAGTTCGGTGAGCTCTCACCGGGGACCTCCTGGAATGCGAACTTCGGGTGCCCGGGCTTCGCCAAGGGCAGTCTGTGGCACGATCCAAGAAAACTCACTCTTCAGAAAAAATCTAGCTCTAGCAACAAACTTCAACTCCATACGAGCAGCTTCAACCTCCAAGAGAAAAATTTGACCCACCGTCTAAATATGCACCTATTCATTAAGAAAGAATCCTTAATCATAGAAATACTAGCTACTCTGCCTACTTGGGCCTGAGATCTACAAAGAAATCTGAGAAGTCAAATAAGAAAGAATAGAAGGGAGAAAGGGAACTAGTCAAAAGAAGTGGTCGTATGATCTAGATTGAAGCATTAAGAGAGCTATATCATGCAGCATGAACTATAAATTCGAAGGATTTAAACAATCTACCGGTTTAGAATTGCCACTCTGTTGAACCTTACCAGGGGTGAACTGTTTCCTTCCATCGAAAGAGAGGAACCGAACTAGTTACGTGTGCATGGAAACAAAGGTGTGGTCCCGGAAAGGACAGATCAACAAGTACTTACTGGCTGTAGCAGGTGAGATCAAAGTTAGTTACGGCAGCGGCACCACGGTACTCAATCGCTGCCATGTCGTACGCTCTGGCAGCTTCTTCCTGTGTACCTACGAACAATCATGTTCCAAACTCCATAAAATTCTATCGAAGGAGAAAATACTCCGTATACAATACGCGGAATAACACCAGATTTACAACATCCCATAATCTAGTATGTAACGCTTACCGAAAGTGCCCAGGTACAAGTACTTGTTCCCATCGACACGACCAATGCGCGCTTCCCACCGCCCATTGTGATGGTGCCTGCGCAAAAACTCTTAGTTCGAAATGGAAAGTGCCACTCCTCCCTCGAAAACCAAGAAGACAGAAGAGAACTGGGAGTCCAGGGCGAGAAGGATTTCTAATTTTACCTTGCTACGCCGCGGTACTTGGACACTCCCCTCGAGAATCCGCTGCTTTTCCTGCACAGCAGAAATATCATCGCTCTGAGATCCCACCCTTACGCAAACCGAAAGGGGTGAATTCTGCCACCGACACGACGCTAGGGACCAACCTGCGAAGCGTGGCGAGATATTCCTCGCGAGAAATGTTGGCCATTTCCAGGAGCTGCTGGTCGTAGTCCTCCAACTGCGACCAGCCAAGAGAAGAGTGCCATGCATGGGTTAGTGGACTGCACGCCACGATCACCGCAATTACCACAGTACATCCTACAACTGGCGCTTGCAAACGCGAAGCGCCAGCCAGACCAGGCAGGCGAGGATGACGCGTCGTACCTTGAAATTAATGACAGTGCCAGGCCCCCAGTACTTGAGAGCCGCGAGATCGTACGCGCGCGCCGCGGCTTCCTCCTCATCGTAAGCCCCTGACACCATCACCCAAACCATCTCTCAACGCCTCCCTCTCAAACAACGCTAGTTCCAAAACCATCTCAACGACGTTGCATCCCGCATTCAACACATCATGAAACTCGGAACAGAGCTCGATGCAAAGTGAGGCCCTTACCAAGATAAACTGCACCACCACCGAACCCAACAACAAACCACCACAACCAACAAACACGAATCAGTAAGAAAAACCATACGCAGAACATAATGCAACAAAATCAACACCTCCATAGCCTCACCTTGCCGCCCTTTCTTGTGCTGCTTGTCGTTCCAGCAGCTCTTATCCCACAGATGCGCCTCGAACCGGCCAGTCCACCGATGCCTGCAAGCCACAACATCAGCCAACAGGGGTCCACGTAGCAAGACGGACCAAAATCCAAAAAAAGGCGACGATCAGTCAGTACCTGGTGACGCCCCGGAACAGCGAGCTACGCTTGACCGGACCCGCGCCACATGCATCGACGAGGACCCCCTTGTCGAGGAGCGGCTTGCGCTTGGCCTTGCTGCGGGCCGGATACTGGCGCACAGTGCGCTTACACAGCTGCGGGGGAGGCAGGAGATAAGCCGGAGACGAGGTGGCAGAGTCCATGGTGCCGGATGCGGGTTCTAGACGAGCCGGAGGAAGACGGGTCTGGAGCAAAAGCGTCGGTGCCGGTGGGAGTGGTGTGCCATGGGAGTGGGGCGTCGAGGAGTCTGCAAGTGCATTGATCGAGTGGACTCGGCCTAGAACTCGTAGTGGTCTGGGAGATGAGCAGACGCCCACAGTTGCGCGCGCGCGCTCACCGCTCAGTCGCTCGCTCTGTGTCCGTGAGCAGCCGTCGCCATGCGGCTATATATATTGGCCCACAGATACCCATCGGCCCATCGGTCCAGGTGGTTTGGACCCTCTTTCTGGAGGCGTTCCGCGAAGCCAGCCCCCGGCAATTTTCAGCCGCTCTCTTTTCCCATTTCCTCTTTTGTCGGTCGCTCCCATTTTATTCTAGGATATTTCGCTCGCCCACCTCTTTTCTTTCACCCCTCCTCTCTTTCTTTCTTTCTTTCTTTCTTTCTTTCTTTCTTTCTTTCTTTCTTTTATTTTAAGGAAAAACATACATCCAACTCATTTTTGTTCATTAAAATCTATTTCTTGTTAATTTATTTTTGTCATCTTTTCATAGATTGTTAGTTTAATCATTAGAATTTATAGTTTATAATACACTGGATGAGGCATTTGTCTTTCTTTTCTTTGTTTTTGAAGTGTTTGATTACAATTATCCGATTAATGGATTGATTAACCCATAGGATCTTCTAAGTTCAAGTAGTGATTTATTTATGGCTTTTTAATTTTGAGGCATTACGTTACATATTGTTTCAATTTGATATGCAATGATTTTTTATTTTTTTTATTTCATCCCAGGTTTGAGAGGAGCCTAACTAAGAGAAGATCTTGTTATAATTTTGTACGTTTCGTATTTCAGCTTATGTTTCGTATATTTAATATCAAAAAGTATTTTGGGTTAAGACATCTTAGAAGTTTGTTGTTTTGTGGTTATAGAACACTTGAAAGTTCAATGATATTCTCTATAAATTGATGAGCAACGACGTTATCTTGTGAGCGGTGAGCGGCGAGCGGCGAGCGTACAAAACTCTGAAAACTGGAAAAAAATCACAGTTTTTTTTTTAAATGTGAAATTGTTGGCAATTTGGGCACAACTATGAATTTTGGAGCATTTTTCATTTCTAATTGCTAAAATAAGTAAATAGCCTATAATCGTGGTCACTTGCGGAACAATTTTTTTGGACTGTTGGGCCTTCTTCTCTTCCCGTGCTTTGGTTATAACGTACATCTATTGTATTTTTAAATTTAGAATGATCACATTCAAATCTTGTACATCAGGTTTAAAATTTTGGTTTAGGCACGACAAAATTTATTGTTTATAAATATCCACTAATTTGGACACAAGGTATACTGCAGGGTATCACATAGGTATCAAAAGGGCATTGCCTAGGTTTATAACGGGTATCACATAGGCATTACTTGGGTATCATCCATGTATTACAAGGTCATCACATTGGCAGTAAATGGGATCACATACATAAATCCAAAGGGATTTTTGGAAAAAGTTGATAGTCTCCACTTTGAATTCAACTAGTACAAAACTCTCCATTGCGTACGGTAGTATATGTGAAGTACGCCAATTAACAAATCATAACAAACTCAATAAGTACATGAACTAAATTCACGTCCACGTCTACGACTCTGCAACTCTACGTCTAAGCAATCTAAGATTGTAGATCTTTTTGAGAAATACGACATCATTGCCTTTCTCACTCTTGTTCGGCAATGTTCGCAAGCTCTAGAATCTGCATGACTTCGTTGAAGTTGTAGCTTGGAGCATGTATGAATAAGTCCTCTTTGTAATCCATTTTACAAAGATAGCGTAAGATGTAATAGACATGCTTGCAATACTTCCATTGTCCCTTCTTTCCCACGCCTCCGATTGCATCTTCAAAAAATCAGGGCATGAACACCCCGGAAGGTTTGTGAAGGTGATGCAATAGGACTTGTATGAAGAGTGATAACGCATCCCCATCCGGGATACGGTATGGCATAGAGGTTGGAGACGTAACAATTATTCATAAGAGCAGCACTTGACCACTTGTTGCGTTGCTCAGTCGTTGGAACATCTGTTTTTCTACGAATCGCATAGCCATTTCGAAAAGTGTGGTAAGAATTTGGGTTCACTAGAACAGGGAAGTGCGACCACGGAAGGGGCATGTCCATAGACACTTGGAATTGTCTTCGTGGTGAAAGAACTCTATGCTGCTCCAAGTGGAAACCTGCTTCTTTCAATGCTAGTACCTCCTGCACCATTAAATTAATGCCAAGCTTCACAGGCCACTTCATTGGAATTGCTGGCCAATCAACCGCAAACAATTTTTTCGACCCCTTCACACAACGACTAATGTCATCGGGGCAAAACCAGATTTCAGCTGAGACATTCCATGGTGATCTGTAATCTTTCTTCATACCGGCATATGTGGGGGCTAGAGTCCCATGACTGCCACGCCCAACCTTAGTGTTGCACTGCTCACCAGAGTGAGCTTGCAAGGCTTGGCATTTTCGAGCAAACTTTTTTGAGAGGCGGACAATGTGCTACTTCGATGGATCACAATCTGATTCCAAAACGGATGTTGTATGATGGACTCCTAAATCTTGTCTCGTAAAGGCTTTTTCAATAGGCGCTTGAGTCAGCCTTTGGCCATTGCGAGGGATAGAGTAATTTACCGTATCAGATCTGTGGAAATCATGGGAGATCCAAGTGGCAGGTCAAGCTTATGCTTGGTGGATCCAAAAATTTATGCTCCTTCTACGCCATCCGTCTTGGTTAGTAGATCCTCAGCCCCAGGAAAGTTCCCAACAGCCTCAGCAATGAGTTAAGGGTCACCTGAACGTTGCGCAAACCGCAAATAAAGAGTACCTTTGTCCGGACCTTTTCTAGACGTGCCACCCTTCAACCATGTCCGATACATGGTGATCTGCATGAAAGCACGGATGAAGTCGTCCACGGTTGCCGCATACAAAGATGTCATTGTATTTCCAGATTGTTGCAGCCACCGATTGTGGATTGTTTCCGCAAGGTTGCAGGAAGGCATGTTGGCTTTCTCGTCAAGCGTGAGATCCTGAGAAGGTACAATAAATGTCATTAAAAATGATCAAAAGTCTCTCTTATATTGAACATGGGAGTTTTTTAAAGTAATGGGTAAAGAGGGCTTACAAGTTGCATAGCACCGCCTCATTGTCGATATCGGAAGTGCCAAAACGCCATCCAATCCTCTAGAGCACAACGGCCAGTTTTAGTTGTGGCACCGGAAGACACCCATCATGCACAAATTACGTTGTACTACAATTCAGCCTCCTCTTGAGTCTTTGCGTTCTTCCAGATATTGCAAAAGGCGATGTGTTGCTCTCTAAAGCTCGGTAGAATGCTTTTGGTGGTGGCTCGCTGAAGACATTTGGTCCCATGAAATAAACAAGTCCGTTCTTTGTTATCCATAGGCTTCTCCTTGTCGTTGGAGCCATAAAGTCGTCGGATGGCGTGCCAATTCTCTCCAGTGCTATCTGCCACAAAGCCTTTGAAGTTTGTCTCCTATAGGCCGTGGTTCTTCATTGTGCCATTCAAATTCTCTCATAATAGTTGTTGGGCTTCAGCGTCCTCTGATTGCATGTCGCACATGGCGATTGTCATGACTCTACAATACTTACTGTGATATACATGGCATGTTATGGTAGTCCAATCCTTCACTCGCTTTACATGATCAAACATCAACCAACAATCTTGGAGATCCCCCCCAACGTGCATATGCTTTACAAGGTCAACACCACTACTTGGACGATCAACAGACATCTTAAAAATAAAAACTTTACGTTTAGATTGACCCGGAAACTTGTTTTCATGGATAAACTCAAACTTGGACCATTCATTCAGATCCATGATGTTGTCCATCACACCCTTTCCTCTTGCATGTTGACACAAGATTTCTGATGTTTGGAGAAGAAAGAGTCTCGAATTGATCGAGGATAGCATCTATAGATGCTCCAGCTAGGCCCGTTGATCCAAAGCCGACACGGATCAAGTAGTCAGAGAGGGACGTCTTACTCGCAGCCATGCTGATAGCGGAATTAGTATCCTTTGGTGTACGCTAGACTTCCTTTGCAACGCAATCGTGCATGACGTCCATTGCGGTTTGATCAACGCCTTTTGAAATGGCATGATGATGATGCCAAAGATGGATGGCGATACGCGTGCGTTCTGGATCGCTAGACGTAACATAATAAATTTGAGCATCACAAAGGCGAGACAAATTGGAGGGGTTTGACATAGCTTACATGTCAGCATTGATATGTCGGATGGTGCTCCGTTCAATGGAAATGGGGTGAAGGCAAACCCCCTCCACTTGGTTTGATTCATGCGACCATCATTCCTGCACTTGTAGCCACAATGCAAATTAGGGCATTGAAGATGTCCGGTACATGTTGACTTCCAATACGTGAGGCCGAAATCGTTCTTGATATTTGTCATCATAGCCCTGCACCATGTGTGACCGTCATATTGTTTACTCATTCCATCAAGGCCTCCTCCGAATTGCGGAGGAATATCCCCTGGAAGAGGTGGCAATTCGAATATCATGTCTCCATTATATTTTGGAGGCAGATACTTCGCTCGTTGTAAATCCACGCTATCTAAATCAAGACGTGATAATTCAGACCTGGACCCCTTTCTAAGGCTAGTTGTACGAACATGCAAAAGGATACTTTGTATGTTTCTAGTTGTAGGATGGATAGAGGGCTTACCTAAGGATACAGATGGAGATATTTTGGACTTGGAAGGAAGTAGAGTAGACACATTGAGAGGAGTTGATCTTTGGGAATGGAAGAGGTTGCTTAATTGACCTAAGTTCAAGCCAGAGACATCACCATCCTCAATATTGCTCAGAATGTAGACGCTTGGGTTGGACATTGTGCCCAAACCAGGCCCAAACAAAGTATCACCGGATTCGACTGGAGGAGTCACAACGGTTGTGGATGCGTGACCGGACATTTGAGCATCTGAGACTCCATATACTCTGAATGAACCGCGACAGAAATTCCACACGAGTCCTTCGGCATCATGGTCCTTCACTTCGTAAATGGACTGGACGAGATCGAGATTACTATCAAATACCTCTTCTTCAATTTGAACTATTCCAATCCTATATCCAAATCGAAGACATAGCAATGACTTGGGGTCAATGACAGTGCCATCTTGAGAAACGGACATAATAAACGGAACACCCCCTTGATGAGAAGTTAGTGATGCCATAAACCTCGACTCTCAATGATTAATTCCTCAGCTATGGAGGATGACTCAAGAATGCGCAAACAGTGAGAGGCTTTCTTAGCGTCCTCGTTGAAGTGAAGAGGTTCATAAAGTGTGATTACGGCGGAAACATGTATTCATGGAAATGGCTATTGTCATGCAGTCTTTTAAAAGCGTCATGAATGAATATGACAAAAGGCTTAGGACAAGAAACTTAGGTTAGCAAAGCAATGATTAAATACAGAACAACTTTGCATATGCCTCTTAAAGGTGTAGGGAGTATTCCGGCATTATTCTAAAATTGAATTGATAAAAGTGAAGTATAATTTTATACGACGGCTAATCCATAAAATAGTAAGGGCACGCCATGTGGGATATAGTTTCAGTTCAAAATAAAGGCTGACACCATCATTTAATATAGCCAAAGCTCTTGCGCTTGCACATGTGAAGGTTGCGATAAGGATTCATAGAACCAAACAATCTGTCGAAGGAGAAGCGTCAATATTTTTAGGGTTGTGTTAACATGGTGGGGATGTTTTTGTAGAAAGGACTCGACAGTTTGAGATTTAATGCTGAGGATGACTAGGAACGTTAGACGGCGGAGACGAACAACACATTATTCTAATTCCAAGCAAATTGGTGCACAGAAAAAACGTAGAGTACAGAAGGCATTATTGGAATCTCAAAATAGAGAAGTAGACGAATCTGATTGGGCTGAGCGATTCAGAGAGTTGAATATTATCCACAAAGGAGCGCATCGAGTATTGTCAAGGATTCAGGTATGTTTCTATTTGACTGACCAGTTGTGATCTACTTTATAGTGTGGAAAGCTTAGGATTTGCTTCAATCATCTTTTAATATTTGGCTTTGTTGCTTTATATGTTGTGTAGGTGACAACCAATTTTGTGCACTCTCTTGAGAATCAAGAAGAAAAAGACTCTTTACAAACAAATCTGATGAGCGGGACAGAGAGATCAATGGCATTGGAGAGCTTGCATCAAGGGTGTAGGGATGATAATGAACAAGTTGAAGACTGTGAAGTTCAAAGCGGGGGCACGGTTGAAGCTCCCGTTAGCGTTGAGATTCAGTTACGGTCTTCAAGGATTAGATATGGTTCCTCCTCAAGGACAATGTTGTCTAGAGGACAGTGTCGTCATGGAAGCGCGGAAAACCTCACAATGGTATTGCACGAGTCGGAGCAAGTCTCATCGATTTAGATACCGCTTTATACAATTATTTTCAAAATACATGAATATGATTACAAATTGCACTACTAAGAGCATGGTGTAGGTATTCTAATTATTGTTTTTAGATTTATGGTTTAAAAGCAGTACAGCGGTAAGTTAGAATTAAGAAATACAGGGAGCAACAATCTTTTGCTAAACCTTCCATTAACATTCATTTTGCTCTTTCTTATGAAGATTTTTCCTTGAAGATGTTAAAAAAATTCTTTTCTATAATGTAGAAATCATTTCAACTTAATTCAATAATTTCTACATAATTCGGGCAAGCGCACTTAAATTGGCGGTCGCCCAATTTACCCGCGATCAGGGTCGAGTCGTCGCTCGGTTGGTGTGTGGTCGCTCAGCTACCACGCACCAACCGAGCGACGACCGGACCTCGATCGCGGGTAAACGTCCGGCGACCTGAATTGTTGTCGACGAAAGTTCATTGTGTGTTCGAATTGTGTGGCCTTTTCTCTATGAACGAGTCTTGATAGCAATATTGGGCGCCGAAACCCAATTCAATTTAGACGGCCATACCGGTATCAAATGGTAAGTAATCCAATTTCCTTCATTGACTTTCTCCGTATTTTGATTAATGCGCGCAGATTTAATGCTGATTGTGGGAATCCTGTAGGTCGTGGAGACAAGGTCAGTTCGAGGAGACTCCAGAGTTGGGATGGCGACTAGCGCAGGGGTGACGATAATCATGTATGTCATACTCCACTTTGTTGTGAACAACTCTCTTGATTTTGATTTCGCGGACTTCGAAATTGGACTACCGTGGATTTCCACATTTTGGAAAATTAGGTGACCCTTGAAAACCACCTTTGGATCCGAAGGTGGTTTTCAAAGGACATTGAAATTTTTCAAAACCCAGAAATACCCATTCCTTGTATAAATTTGGTTGCAAGTGCACTTTTCTTTCTTGTACCTTAGCTCTTCTAAGAAGCACCCAGTTCATCCTCACTAATTCTTGCCTTTCCATGCATAGTTCATATTCTTTGAAAGCGTGGTGTTATACATGATTTGAATCCTTGCTTTTTGATAGTTTTACTGATTATCACTTGAATGTTCATAGATTTGAGAGGGAGAGTTTCTAATAGTCTATTAAATTGATGCAAACTAGAGACGTGCATATGGGCTCCTCCTCAAGGGTTGATGGTAATAATATGGCTCTTCAAGTTTTGGAATTTCGGGAAGATCCAGGGTTGAAGACGACCGAGCTAGCATTACGGAAGTCCCTGCATGGGACTTATTATGACGTCCCGCAGAAGTCCACTTGCGCATACGCTTGAGAACTCCATATCCCACTCTGTCGCATGCTTCCAATGCCGGATGTGAGAGTCCCGCTACGGAGCGAAGTCGAGAAGCTTAAGGGGGAGTTTGTAAAGGGGTATTGACCTGGCTCTGCTTGCTTTTACATCGCAGTGAAGAGCGTCTCGTTGGTGGAGAAGGATGTGTCACCAGATGTTCGAGCTTTCTGGTCTGAGTTGTGGCAAGAAGAGGACCAAAAGTTTGAGGCTCTTCTCGCGAGTCAACCAGAGTATGCGCCGTTTCGCAACAAGTTCTTTTTTGACTGGGATAGGAATCACCGCCACACTGCATGGATGGAGGTGATATCCATTCTTCATGCCATTCATTCCGAGTTCCATGTGCCGGTGAGGGCGGTTGTCATTGAGCCAACTATGGAAAACAGACACATTCTCCTCAATGCGATGACCGATTGGAACAAGTAAGCACTTTACCATAATTCCATCTGTTATTTATTTTCATTATTCAATACATGCTTTTATTTCGCCTGAATTCTGTATCATGTCTTTCAGGCAAAAGGAGATGGATCATATCGATGAGCAGCTTACCCGTGGGTTGAAGAGGATCCAGCATTTTGGATTATTGGACTTTGACCAACTCAAGGATCTGATAAGCGAGTCTGACTACGAGGCCAACCTTGCTGAATGGGGGAAGGCAACGAAGAAAAAATGGTATCACATGACGCACGATGCTTTTTTGCGGCTCATGTTCGAGGTTCAACAACTAACGTGCATACTCTTGATTCATGCCTAATGCTCCACGTAGTTGCTTGTACTTTCATACTTCAAATCTAATACTTCATGAGTTGGTGATTGCAGCCTGATTTAATTGTCGTTCAGGAAGAATGCATTTGACAGTACAGGGACACTCTCATTACTGGCAATGGTGAGGACCGCGAAGGGAGTTCTGCTGAGTTGGTGAGTAAGTACACGGACGCGGTGCAGAAGAAGATGGTCTTGTGTCAAACCAGTTTCAATCGACTATTGGCAGTTGCCAATCCGGCCAATGGCAAAGACTTCTTCAAAGAGGTTTGATCTTTTAAGTTTTCTTATTGTCACATCCCTATTCATTGTTTCTCATATTTTTATTTCCAAATTAGTTTGAATGTATACCAAATTGATACAAACTTTTTGTGTCTTTTGTTTAGGTGTTGCGCCATTTTGACATTTACCAATTCAAGCCGAAGATGACATTGGAGAAGTTACAACTCTTTTGTACCGCTAAGGTGCCATCAAACAAGGCACGCTAGTACAAGAGGTGGAACATGAGCAAGTTGAGCAGGGAGGAGTATCACTTCCCAAAATCTCCAGCTTTGGACACAAGTCTTTGAGGGTGGATCGATAGAGCTGCCTTCTGGGCTAGGGTAAGTTTCCCATATCATCGGATTTTAGCTAATGTAGATTTTCATTGCTAATATTTTCTTTGTCTAACTTGTCGTTTGGTTGGTTTCAACTGGAAGACGAATGTGAGAAGAAATTTGCGAAGATTGTCCATGAGGACAATCTCGACATCCAAACGGAAGGGCTTCCCAATCCCGTGAAAGGGATTGGAGCATGGATCGAATTGCGGTGCATCAGGCTGTGGGACAAAGAGTTTTTCGCCTATATGGGGAAGAAGATTGGATTCACGAAGACCGAGGAGTTTCTGACGCAGCCCGAGTGTGAGAGATTGATGAAGAGGGCATTGCTTCGCTACTTTCGGTGAGAGCTTGTTGCCGAGGGAGCCATGCAGCTCGAATAGCTTCCGATTCGCTTGAACATATGGACGGATCCCACTGATGTCTAGTGCATCTTCACGGAGGCGCAGTTGCGACGCTTCTCTCGTCACCACTTGGAGCAGTGCCCTTGGTTCTTGGAGCTGAAAGATTCCAATCCTACCCCAAGCGAGGAGATGCAGCTAAGGTCTCGTTGTGACTCCTTACCCGTCTTAGATGGTAATGACGGGATGCTTCCTCCATCGGTCCCCTCAATGCTGCGCAAGTGGATGTAGAATTGTCTTCGAAGAAGAGAAAGGCAGTAGCTGCAAAGGCGGCGGCTAAGGCGGCGGAGAAGGAAGCCCTCAGGGTGGAGAAGGAGACTGCCAATACACTGAAAAAGAAAGACAAGGATAGGAAGAAAGAGCTGGCAACGTTGGTGTTGAGGAAGGGACCCGAGAAGCTGATTGCTCAATTTGGAGGGGTGCATGTTTGCCATTCCTGCTGCGATCGCACCGTTGCAAGGAATTTTTCCTTCAGCTAGCAGCCAGCCCTCAACATTCATTACAAAGCCTTTGCAGATAGTGTACACAATCCTAGTGATCGAATAAGTTGATTCTTTTGTTGGAGTGTCGGTGATGTGTGAGAGTGCCCTCTCCATCATGATTGACTACCCCCCGGTTTGGATCGAGCTGCTCCAGTTTGCGAAGGCGTATTCTGGCTCTAGGGTGCGAAACTTGCCTGGAGATCCTTGCGATCTTGGTTTGGTGGAAATGGTGATTATAGACGTGCCGGAGGGGTTGCCGGTCCCAGGGATTCATTGTGGCACTAAAGTACCCAGTTGGAACGAGCATCCAACTCAGCTGAACGAAAGAGGCAAGAAAGAATCCCCTTTCATTCATCGTTGTTTTGAGATGGCCGGGAAGCTGTTTCGTGACGGAGCGCCACTCATCGTGTTTTATTCGGACTCAAAGTTCATTTCTTATGAACTTCTTGGTTGAGTAGATTGGGCAGAGTTCGTCGAGGAGACAAAGTGGTTTGTCATTAATGGCTTGCCACTCTTGCGCGATGGGCAGCTTGGCTGCACTCACAAGTGCTTCATGGTGAAGTATTTGTGAGGAAGTCCAAGTCAGCAGCCCCTTTTTCTTTCTACGACATGGTGGAATTGATTTGCGAAGGGATTCAGCTGTTCTCGGATGGTCACTTGACCAATCTTATCACACATGACACGCTGACAATGAGAGAGACCACCATGGAGCCATGGTGGGGAGCGCGGAAGAAGTCTACGAACCTCATGGAGGCTTTGATTGACCTTTGCATCCAGGAGGACGACGTAGTTTTTGATTTGACAACATCCACTGGTAAGTATTCTTACTATGCCAAATTGTATTATCCTTCTCTGTATTACAACTCTAGTACTAATTATTTTGTTTATCTTTTAAAGGGGCATCAATCAAGGCTTGCAAGGCTCTAAAGCGCCACATCTTGGCATTGAAGTCTGACCCGGATTTGGTTGAAGGGGTCCTCCGACCCTTGATTCCGAGATCGGTAGAGGGGGAGTCAGCAATGGCACCAGCGGTGTAAGAGGAGTCTCGTAAGCGCTTGTTGGAGCTCGATGACGATGAGCCAGAGGTGAAGACGGCTCGCAAGAAAACTTGTAAGTAAGTTCTCTACTTCTTTGGTGAATTTTGCATCAGTATGATTTAGAGAGTTTGTAATTTTATTTTTGACTTTAACAACATGATTGCTTTGGTTTTTTGCAGTTGGTCGGGGTCGTTGATGGCTTCACCATCAGCAACGCCGGTGGGGATGTTGTTAAGGTTGTCAAAGCTGGTTAATAGCCCACCGCGGACATATGATTTGGCTCCTTGGAATGGTGGTGTTGCAAATGCGATGGCAGCACAATCATCCCTTCCAAATGTTCCTCGGGCACCCCGTCATAGGTCTATCACAAGGCAATTTGTAGACAATGAGGCTGATGGTAGTGGGTCGGACAGTAGTGCCCCTTGTTTGGACAAGGATGACTTTGTTGACTTTTTGGCAAAGGATTCGTGATTCCTCTATTTGGATTGTTTTTTTAATTTTATATGGGGCCTATTTTTTATTGATATCATCTTTGTAATTGTTGGAGTCTTTTTGTGCGTATGTTGATGTTTCATCTTCTATTAATTAAAACACATGGAATGATTGAACACATTACCGAACAACTCTATTCCATTATTCGATCCATCCATAAACCAAGGTATTGTTGTGTATTACATGTAGACAAAACTGAGTACTGTATAAAATTCATAAGAAATCGTAGTAATTTAGAGAATTCACCATGTCTTTTATGGTACTCTAAACAAAATGGACGTGTTTCCGGCTTCGTACCATACGCAATCATCAATATCAAACACTTTTTATTAAAGTATGTCAAATTCTCAATTAAAGGTGGTTTCCACACCACGGGTATCACCTAGGTATGATATGGATATCACCTAGGTATTATATGGATATTGTCCCAATATTATATGGGTATCATCTATGTATTGTAAGGGTATGGCCTTCCATTAATCCTTTTAATTTTCCAATTATTGGAAGAGTTCCATTCTCAATGAAATAAATACAAATATGACCAATGAGTAATTCAAACTTGTTTTGTTACCCTAACCTAAATACCAAACCCATAAGTGCCCTTTTTATTTTGAAGAAAAATTGTTGCTCTAAGACCATCAAGTTGTCAACAATTCAGACTTCAGTATGTCCAAATATTGTAGAGTTTTACATGATTTTTTGTATATGTCAAGATAGACTGAATATAACCTACGGCCATAGGAGTTGCTTTCAAATTTTGAAAAAAAATTGTAGAAAAAAAAAACAATAAAATTCAATGCTCACCGCTCGCCGCTCGCCGCTCACGGCTCATAAGATAGCAATCTGAATTGATGAGTGGAGATGGAAAATAACCTAGAAAAGAGTTTGCATCATTATAAACTAATTGATGAGGTTGTTCATTTTTTAACATAAAACTAGCAATTGGCGCTTGCTTTGCAACGCATGAGTCCAACCATTTTAATGTAGTTTATATATTAGAAACTATAAATTTAAAAAGGTAATATGATTCACTGCGCGGTTGACTGCGCAATTAACTGCGCGGTTGACTGCGCAATTAACTGCGCGGTTGACTGCGCAATTAACTGCGCAGTTGACTGCAGCATTTCTATAGTTCATTACACGGTTCACTGCGTGGTTGATTGCCTCGTGGTTCACTGGGTAGATAATGATTTTAGTAGTATGATATAATAAGTTGAAATGGTCAATGCACTCCTTTTCTTTAAACCCTAAGGTACCATGACAATTTCACTCCAAAATCACTTCAAAATTGTTGGATTCTAGTGCAATGAATAAAGAAGGAAACAATAACTTTTATTACTAGTTTTGACCGTAGGATCTCAAATAAAACTTACCAAGTAACATACTCACAGAATTCCATAAACTTCGACGGCAGGGATTGAAATATTATATTGTTTCAAGTCATGCAAGTGGTTCATTTTCTTCCTTGCGTTGAATGGATCAGCAGACTTTGACCTCACTTTGAGTCAAATGTTTGCACTACACGAGGTTTAAGTCCATTACCATTGTGTTAAACATTATGTAAGTACCTTACACACCAAAATTTTAAGGTAGAAGAGGGGTGTAACATATTCAAAACATCAGTGCAAGGAATGGAGTTTCAAAATTGCCAATTCACTTTTTAATATTTTGTGAACTTAATATGTTTAGATTGATAATTTGAATGGTCAATAAGAAGGTTTACACCACACATTGTTGTGAATAAAATTAAAAATTAAAAATATGAAGATTCATAAGTTTTATGTGGAAAGGAAGAAATTTTTGGGTACCGTGCCCAACAATACGTGAAAATGTTTGACTTGGCTTTATATGCTATTTTCCACTAAAGACAAGAACTTATGTTCGACAATATGAAAGGGAATTATATTACTTGCTAGTATTGAAAATCTCACATTCAAAATAGTGTCCTAGCAAAAGCTTTTGGAGGTGCCCAATGTGCCCGCTTCCCTTGTTTGAAATTCAAAACCCTATAATTTTTTTATTAAATGTCAGATTTGGGGAAAAAAACTACTCTTCCACCAAGGTTTTACTAATGCCCTTCTACAGTAAAAATAAATAAAAGAGGAATGTTAGAAATTGACACCATAGGAAACTCACCGAACATTCAAAAAGCCTATTTTTGACACTTGATCATTCAAGGGTTAACCCTTAACTCCCTAAGAGTTTCCTCAAGGGACTTTAAAAATCCCCTAAGAGACTATTGAGAATTTAGGGGATTAAGAGTTTTAAGATATCGATTCACAATAATACTACATTTAGTCAAAGAGGTTCTACCATAACTTAAACTGCAAAAACCAAATTCCTAAATTCAAAAGCTGTTTTAAATAGATTTAAAGAATGAATTTTCTAGAATTACTTTCAAGATAGATATTATATTAGAAGAATTATATCTACACATGAAAATCTAACATCTAGTTCAAATAATAATTATTGAAAATTTCATAACTATTCTTATCAAATTAAACGTAAATTAAAAGAAGTATTATATTGATTATTTTCAGAGGGTTGTAAGAGGCAATGGCTCTTATCCATGCATCTATTGGAACTTAAAGGTATTCCATACCCTACGCTATGGTCAATTTCGTACATAATTAATTCAAAATGGGGACTTGTCCAAAATTTTGGAAATTTCAAGAGATTTGGCTAGGCAATACCTATGTAATACCAAGGTGACACCCGTGCAAGATCTAGGTGATACTTGTGCAATACCTATGTGATATCCATTGTGTCGAATCAATGTGACCAAAAAGAATAAATGTTTCGGCACTTGCCTGCCGAAACTGACCGTAGCGTACGGTAGTCAAAAAACTCTTTTATACCTGAATTTTCTTTTTTTAAATAAAATTTAAGATTTAAGATTTCTTTAATGATTGAAAACTTTAACAAAGTATTGAGTTTGAAATTCTCCAAAATCCTTTTAAAAACATATATAATAATATTTATTTATGTACAATAGATTATTCAAATTAATGATTTTTCAAACGCCACATGCATATGAAATTGTATGATATGAATCTCATTTTGTAAATGTTAAAATATTCTATTTGAATGGATTTATCAAAATGCTTTTTGTGTAATTCATCCAAAAGGTTCAAGTTTAACACCATTTATCCTTTATTTTTGCATTGATAAATTGCATATGCAAATTTATAAGCATTATCATATTTTATTAGTATCTTTATACTTTATCATTCATCTACATAAATCATCTCCATGTTGGCATTGCCATGCAAGGATACTAAATGAATTTCAACAAGCACGTCGTGCCCATTTAATTCATGCTTGACACTAAAAATGGAAGAGCCTTAGTATGCTTGGTTTTGAGTCTATTTCAATGCATCTTTAGCCGTTTACTAACCCATATGTGAACATCTTTTACTTTATTCAAATACTATGTTTACTTTGTTTGATAGATTAACCAATTGGTTTCAAGATAAATTGTTTCAATAAAATGCACTTGGCAACGTGTCTAATGTGATTAATTTAATTTTTTAATTAAAAACTATTTTTCAGTACAACCTCTTTTAAATTTATATTTGAAAAGGTAGTTGTGGAGAAAAGGCAGTTGTGGAGAAAAGGCTATTTGGCCCTTTAATGTGATCATGTTTCATCCTTAAATGAAAAAGTCCCGAGGTGGGCTTTTACATATTATGGGCACATTCCCATGGTTGCAAACCATATTTGAAATTCTTAAAATTTTGTAGAAATATGCAAGAAGCAAAGAGGCACATGGGAATGTAGTATACATTCTCACTGAACCTCTGGAAAAAAGTTATGCCAGTTCAAAGAGAAACTTCTTGAGTCTAGGCACATCCTGCAACTCCAAAAACTTTTGCCAAGACACTTTATCGAATGAGAGATTTTCACATTTTCACATTTTAGTATCCTTTTGAAAATGTGAAAAATTAAGAGTTTCCTTACATTTTCATACCAGACATGATTCTTTCAAGCTTTCCTATAATTTGCAAGGTATCATTCATTTTGAAATGAAATAGAAACTCTGGATGAGAATTTTAATGTTGCGAAAATGTCTTAACCCCTAAAGGACCAAACGTCCCCCCGGGGTCATTTTGGATTTTGGGCATGTACCTACAATTCGAAAAAAAATCCTTTTTGATTCAACTTTTTTTTCAAGATAGGATCTGATAAGAGCTTCGTGGAGATATATATATATTTTTTTTTGGATTTGTGGTTTGAAAGTTAGTACCACTTAAAGCCAAAAGTGGGACTTTGGGCACCTCCAAAAATTTTGACAAAAGTTTCTATTGACATTGAGATTTTTCCCATATGTAAAGAATATTTCTTTTTCCGGAAATTTTCAAAAAAAAATCTTGTCTTTAGTGTAAAAAGGCATTTTATTCCAAGTCAAACATTTTCACACATTTTCGGGCAACGGGGGAAAAAAAATTCATCTTTTCTACATAAAACCTTGAGATCTTCATATTTTTCACTTTTTTTTTTTTCAACTACAATATATGGTAAAAAACTTCTTATTGGCTGTTTGGATTATCATTTGAATACATACGTAGCTCACAAAAAAATAAAACGTGAAACGGCAATTTTTGAACCTCCACTCCTTGCACACTTGTTTTGAATATGCTACACCCCTTTGTTACCTCTAAAAATTGGTGTGTAGGGTAACAACATCTTGCTTAAGACAATGGTAAAAGATTTAGACCTTGTGCAATGCAAAAATTTGATACAAAATGAAGTCAAAGTCAGCTGATCTACTCAACGCAGGGATGGAAATGAACCATTGTTTTGACTTTAAACACTAAAATCTATCAATCCGTGCGGTGGATTGCAACCAAAATTTGATGGCATGTTTATATGGAAGTCAATTTTAAGATCTTATGGTTGAAAATCCAAAATTCACTTTAAAATGTGATTTTCATGTCTCATTTTGACAGTGGCAGTTTTGGACTGGTTTTAGAGCGAATTAGGTCGTGGTCCTTTAGGGGTTAATCACTGCAGGACCATATTCTTCTTGAGGATGTTTTCCATTTTGGGCATATTCCTCTGATCTCAATTTCAATCATGAAGTTCTGAAACTTTTTATGTAGTTGTGGCATTGTAGTAGCTTAGTGGAAATATACATTTTTTTTACAAAGGACCTCTTGAAAAAAAGAAAAAAAAAACTCATGAACCTACGATACCAAGTGAAGTCAACCTATGTAGTCTCCCAAGGCAAGGAAGAAAAATAACATTATTTTCTTTCTTCAAACACTATGATCTTTCAATCCGAGCCGTCAAAGTTCATGAAGTTTTGTGAACATGATATTTTATCAGCTCCTACTGTTTAAGTTGGAAATAATCGACGCACTAAATATTCTCATACAATGATGAAATAGGCGTGGGCCTAAAAACCAAGGGGAATGTCAGAGGTGTAGACACATGCATGCATTCATTGATGAGAGCATCATGGCATCTTTCGGGAGCATCATAACTAACTCACTTGTGCCATATGGAGCATGCAAATGACGCAGACGTCTTCCCAAATTCCCACTGGTGGGAAACCGAGCGCAGATGCCAAATGGGGCTGGGAAAGTGGCGCAGCTAGGCCTGGGACTGAACTTGACTGGCTTTGTCCATTGGCAAGAATACAAATTGGTGGCTGATCATTCCGCAATCCCCATTGCCCCGTGTATGCCCATATAGTCTATCATTATTTGCCTGCGACCAACTGCTGTGGCAACTCATGGTGATCCTCCCACCCAAATAAAGAACCACCCTCCCAGCGAGATATTGCGCCTCTGATTTGGACTACGTGGCGGGGCAGCATGAACAACGGCTGACAGTGCTCACTGATGGGTGCTTTCATATTTGCATGGCTGCATGGGGGCCAAAAGTCACTGAATGCTTCTGCTTGTTCGAGTACATTCCCTCCACTCCTGCTCACCGTCCCCCCACTTGAGTGGTTTGGTTTTTTTGTTCTTTTTTTCAAATTTTTGATTTTGCACGAATCAAGGATGAAAACTTGATTGCAACTTGAGTGGTTGATTCACACTCTTCCCTCCCATCCACCAAAAGGTGGTCTTTTCACTTCAAGCATCTTCTTACATTACTATAAAGTACGCCCCCATAACTGACAAATTAAGCAATGTGCATATATGGAGAAAAATAATAATAATACATTTTATTTTTCAGTAGTAGCATGTAGAATAACAATTCCAACCCATAAATTTCGGATGGAATGTGAATTAATTATAAATTTTCAAGTGTGTTGCATGTTTAGCCGGTGGCTGCCAATAGGTACCCTTCAAAAGCGCCCACCAAAAGTAAGGGGTCCTAGTAAATAGCAAACCTTCATTTGAAGCTGAAATGGGTGGTAATGGACTGGAAGTGGGTTGGATATTCCCCAATTTTATAAGTGTCCGGTAATAAAAATAATATTATCGGTTTTGGTTGTTTATCAGGAGGTTACCGTAACTCATGTTGAGAGAACTGCCTTGTATGTGCAATTTGATGGAGTTCACACCACTTTTATTTTTATTTTTAGTTAAGGCATACTTATAAACATAGAGATTAGTTATACCAATTATTTGTGATTGTCCCAAAAAAAGATCTCTTATTTTAAAATCTCAATTTTAATGCAAGTCGATCATTTCCATACATTGTTGGGCAGAGCACTATAAAACTTCTTCTTTTCTATATAAAATTTGATTGATTATATATATATATATACAACTTTATTCTTTAATTAAAACTATAAAACTATAAAACTTTATGGATATATATATATATATATACAACTTTATTCTTCTATCACGAGATGTGATATAAAGCTCCTTGTTAACTCTCATTCGAAAGCAAATTATGTTCTTAAATAAATAAATACATGTATTGGCAATTTTTGAAGTGGTGCTATTTGATCAATCATTCTAAAGATAATTTATCCATCCTCTACCTCTAAAAATGTGTGTACCAAGGAACTTACATGATGTCAACCATGCTGGTGTAAAATTTAAAACTTGTGTAATGATAAATGTGACACCAAGTGAACCACAATCTACTAAACCTCTTGAAGCAGGAAAATAATTTTTTTTCCCTCACTTCAAACACTGTCTTTCAATCCATGTAGTCAAATATTATGGAATTTTGTGAGCATAAGACTTTATCAATATAAATCAAGATCCTATGATGGAAAATGTAAGAATATATTTTTTAGTCCCTTTTCACTTTTTAAAGTTAAAAGAGCAATTTTGAAGTGTTTTTAATCCAATATATCGTATGCATTAGTCGGGTTTGTATACTCCCTATCAAATTAAATATTTTTCCCAATCCACAATGGTTCACATACAAAGGGTATCACCTAGGTGTTACATGAATATTGCCTAGATATCACATAGGTATGACCCTCGCATTACATGGGAATGACCTTAGACAAATTCCTTTTATTTTCCAAAAAAACTAGATAGTCTCCATTTTGAATTAAATATGTACAAACTCAATTTATGCGTGGGGTAGTCCAAAAAACTAATATGACTCATCTTTAAAGTGAAATTTGGTAATAATAATATACTATCCTTTTCAATAAAATAAAAGATAAATAAAGGTTATGCTGCTCACTTGTTTATAAAATTTAAAAGCTTGAAGAGCAACTTAGTAAATTGCTTGATTGCCAGCCTACACAAAAATAACTTTTGAAACGGATTAACTATTTCATCCTAGTTTGGTTCATAAAAATTTATTTTCCAACAAAGCTCTTACATTTACCCTTCTTTAATCAAAAGCTTATAATAAGTTGTTGAAGTAAACATCACAAAAACTTCCCCAACTTCTTAAAAGCCCATTTGTGAACGTTGAGTCCTTCAGGGATAAAATTTTAATATGTGTAGATTTATGAAGTGGAGGGCTTTACAACAAAATACACTTGTTTAATTGATAATTCACATGTCTTAATATTATTTTCAAATTCAGGTATATCATATTAAAATAATATTTTTAAAAACTAATATAGTAAAGTATCAATCAAAGACTTAATGAAAACATTCAATTCATATAAAAATATATTTTTATGAATTAGCAATGGAATTTTGGATATAAACACTTAGAAAATTACAAACACAAAACACAAGATTTTTTTTAAAAACTATACAAGATATAAGATATACTAGAAGTACAAAGAAACCTCTTCCCAAGACACAACCAAAACACCATTACACATAATACAAATAAATTGACACAATATTATCAAAAAATCCAACACAAATCCTACACCGAAATTATCCGAGCTCACCACCCACAAAATCAACCCCAGGACACAAGGTTTGTCATCCCACCAATAATAATTCCCCTACTAAACATCTACACAACGGAATGTAACCCCGAAAACGACATTCTCACCTCATTTAACACAATTAGAATTGACAAAGACCAAGCACACCTATACGAAGAAGATGGACGACACCTCTTCACCATCCCAATCACTAGGCTCACATGCTTATGGAATCAATACAATACTAAACTACAAACCCCTACAAACATTGAACCAACAATCCAACCATTTGAAACTGAAGTCATATGGCTATACCAAAGATACAAATATAGAATACCAAAAAATAACCCCCTTAAAATTACACAATATACACTACCCATACCTATACTAAACTCATTAGTCTCCACATTCAACATCCAACACTCATACTTCTCCTCCCCCGTCACATGCTCCACCAAACTCAACAAATTTTACTCCCCCTTTGAAAGAGATAAAATATTTGGATCACTAGGTAAAGCCTTTGACCACAAATGGATAGGTAATGGTATGGCCCACCCCCACAATGAAGAAGAAACACAACAAGCACTACATTGGGCCCGCCTCGCGGCCAAACATGACCCAAACCACACCTCCACCCTAATCATAACCCCTGACAAAAAATGGTATCAAAATCCTAACCCGCACTCGGGCCCCTTTCTTGACACACACATCATCGCACTATTTGAAGCGGACTCAATAACATACGAAGAACCCACTATCCCACTAGATCTAAAAAAGCCCAGAATTGAATCATCCACTCTACAAATAATATGCATCCACCACCAAAATCATACTCTAGGCACACAAGAACAACTAGAAGAACTCTCCTCCATAGCAAAGACTCTAAGCATACACCGGATACTCACAAAATTGGCCCCACCAACGCCAATACAAACACCCGTCAACAGAAGCAAAAAATGGTCAAAACTACACTACAATAACAATACACTAAACTACGTCCTAACACCCCCACCCCTCCCGGAGTATCAAACTAACACCCCACCTAAATTTAACCCCGCATATAGCTACTGTACTGATGGCTCCTTCAAACCGCCAGAACAAATTAGCCCGGGATCTTGGTGCAGAGAAAAAGCCGGTTATGGAATATACAACGCTACGAAAGAAATCAAACTAACCAAAAGACAACATGGACTGCAAAAATCCTTAGAGCAGAACTAATGGCCATCCATAAAACACTAGAAATCGTCTCAACAAAATACAACAATGAACCATTGCACATATTTACAGATTGCATTAACGCACTATATTTATTAAACACCCAAATAACACATCCTACCCTCCATAATAGTCACCCCGACCGAATCATACTTGAATCAATGGTCCAAATGATACTAAAAAGAGAACAAATCACAACCCTCCACAAAGTCCGAGCCCATGCTAATATTGATGGCAATGAACAAGCGGATAAACTTGCAAAAGAAGAGAAAAATCACATAAAAATGCCAAAGACCCACATGAACACGTCCATGCCACCCCTTACTATTTCCAAAAATAAGATTGGCCCTCCAAAGAAGACACCCCCGATAAAGGCCCGGTTAGATTCCTGAGTAAATACCTCAAAAAAACAAGATTTATATAACAATCTTGACACAATCACAAACAACTTTCCTAACATAGAAAAGTGGACTAACAACAATGACATAGACAATGAACTCTCTACAAATTTTTGGAAAAACCCCATCATCACCGATTCACAAATAACATGCCTTATCAAATTCCGTACCGGTCAATACATGGGAAATGCCCATAAACAACTCTTCTTTGGAATAGAAAGATTTCCATCCATAACATGCCCCATATGCCCCTCAACGGACCCCGACACATGGCTACATGTTCTACTCAAATGCCAAAACCACCACATACACTCCCTAATTGTTAAAAGACATAACAAAGCGGTTTGGGAAGTCCAAAAACTAATCACCTCCTACAAAAAATGGAGATGTTTCATACTAATGAACGCCGGCACTTTTAATAACAATCCGCAAGAAAATATGGTCCCCCCTTGGCTACTCCCATGCTCATGTACGACCCAAAGATGTCATTGCAACGCTAGGCTCAAACCGGACATCCTTTGTGTTAAAGGTTTACCATATGATGACCCACCACCCGTTAACATCAACCAAGACTACACCATTCAATTCATTGAAATCACATATTGCAATGACAGATTTTTCCCGGAAACTATCCAGAATAAAATAGATAAATATCAACCCCTTATTGACGACATCATCGCCCTCGGATGGAATGTTGACCCCCTTATTGTAATCACATCCGGCTCTCGTACCACCACCTTTATCCCTTCTATGAAAACTCTAGAAGATACCTTCAAGATACCCATTGAAACAATTAAAACCTCCTTTAAAAACATTAACACCATAGCTATTCAATATGCAATGTCCATTCTTCTACATAAACGCAAAATCGAAAACAACCAAGCCCTCCCCGATACACAGGACCC